>OY787667.1:9007714-9263496 GCA_963678985.1 Spisula subtruncata
GAAACTGGTGTGTTCGTGAACATATTCCCGTTCAATCGGAACTCCTCGGCGTTTATCGACCAAAAGTGCATATTTCTCAGTTACGGAAATGCCCGAGTAGTTACGATTGATTCCCGGTGAGCGAAAACAACAACTTGTACCTAAATTAGTATACGGATATTTACTTCATTGTTCTTGCGCGGTAAACATATGTACTTGAGAATGGAAAGTTCAGATTTTCTCTATTGCAATATGGCATAATACTATGCTAGTGGATTTGTATCCTATTTCAGATAATGCATATTTAACGCTGTCCGGCGGCGGGTATCATCTGAAGGATTGCTTGTTGAAAACCAAAGTTATCGGAATAATATTGCACTATAGATTAAGAAATGTGCCCTTAAAAGCTTAAGGTTGACCAAAATAGATATCGTTTCGCTGGTCGCGATGTAAGAATCTTAACAACAATTGTATTTCCACTATCTGAACAACTCATACACTACTTAAATTCTGATAGTCATGTCTCGGATTTAAGCTTTCGGACTTCTTTCGGGTCAAACAATAGTTACAGATTTATTAAAGTGACAATTATGACATCGTCATTGACGTCGATCACAACACGACCAAAAGGATGTGTTTGCAATGCAACCGAAAAATGGTATTGATGTTCGGATACGATGTTGTTTATGAGCCGGTATGCTAGTCGGAATGGAACAAACAACACTCATATTCTTTTTGCAAACATATAAGATCAGCACTATGGAAAATATTTCCTTTGACATCCAGACTATATTTTCTCTTATCGAGTTGTCTTCAAATTAATAAAAAAAATCTAATCAAAAATCATTAATTCAATTCTCGCGTGATGTTACATGACAACGAGATAACAGACTCTTCAGGTGTGGAGATAGGTTTCTCACTGTACTCACTGTTTCCGGTTTGGGTGGTCTGAGTTGTATTGCATGTCAGATTAACATTATAGTATGCTGACAGGCCAGTTCTTGGCGCGAAGAAAAAATGAGCGTGAAAAATAAACCAATAAATACTAGGTCTTTGTCTGGCTGAAGTACATTTGTGTAGTATGCTTCATTTTCCGTACCTTTGTTGAATATCTGGCAGGTCTAAATAACCGATTGTGTGTTGTTTTGACTATTGATACAGAAACCAGACCATCAGACTGGTTCATTGTTTGACAGTTACTTATACATCCATGTTGATTCCTTGAGAGCTCTCATGGAATGGTTTATAGGTAGTCTCTCAGATATTTTCAATAAACGCCCACTAATTGTGCTGGTGTTGCAACCGTGTTGTATTTTATTCCGGCATCTGCAACCAGATCGTTTTTTTTACTGACTACTTTTATTTCATTATGATGTAACTGAAGGCGATGGTGTTGATATGGTGTTGAAATGGCATGCATGAATATAAAACCACGTTTCATAAACGAATAACAAGAAACAAGGATGGTTCACAGCGAACACGTGTCATATGCGATTAAATAGATGATATATGGTATAAACCAAACATAAGACATGAAGGATTTTGCATGAGTGCGCATTACATACAAGTTTAATAAAACTCTAATTAGCACGAATGTAAGATTCTATTCATCACATAATTTTATCTCATAACTGTACGTTATATAGGTTTCATTCAAAATTTAGCGTTACAATGCGGGCGACGTCATGACGACGTTTGTATTATACTGACTTCACGGGTCGATTCAATAACGGATTAGCTTACGTTCGTCACCCTGAACCAACTAACCAACCAACGTCGAGCTAATTTACATATTTATGTAACGGGCTGGGAGTGCATTGCGATCAAACGGGGAAGGCAGTACTGAACTTAACCAGTCAATCATAAAAACATAAGCAACATCACACCATATCACACAAATACACGACATAATACCCACTCAAAACCGAAGGAGAAAATACAATGCAAACGATGTTCCAGTTAAGTCAAACTGATGAACGAATACGTCCATAAAAGTATGTCAATGTGTACTTGGGAAAGATGCATTGGAACTCATGGTAACAGCTTTTTGTTAGGAGGGTGAAGTTGGGTCAAACAACCGACAGCCAATATTTGAAGACCAATACCTACTCATGTAAAAGTTATGTTTGCAATCCTAGATTCTTGGTTGGGGCACTTGGTGGTTATGAAATGCTTTTAACGTTCTCAGTTTACTAGATATTGGTTCTTAACTCAGAGCTAGTCTCGTGTGTATCGGTGCTGTACACGGGGCGCGATAAGAAATAATGAGCCAATTCGGAAAGAGCTTTGGTCATGGGCAACGCATTCTTTTTCAAATTGTATCGGTTTCATTCAAACGTCTCTTTGCTAGAAGTCTGAGGTCATTGGTCAATCTTGCAAAGACAAACCTGAATGACCACTTAAACAAACGAACCAACAAACAATCACCACGAAAATGAATGATTGAACATTATAGGCCCTATAGATAGGTCTGTTTTACGGTGTCTGTTGCACCACAAACATTCGTCGAGACTTTCCATGCAGCAATCGGTGATGATGCGATATGTCTGTGTGTTGGAATAACTAGTAAAAAGACGGTCTATTCAATCATTGATTCTTGCAAATATCTCTACCTTGTCGACGCTCGTATATCGTAACTCACCAGACGCCTTGTTGACGTGTATATAAATATACTCACTGTATATTAGACAGTGTGTTGATTGTAAAATACGATATGCACTGTCTTATTTCTCAACGTTAAGTACCCCTGCATTTATTTATTAAGGATCATTTTGGTGCGAATGTTAGAACGTGTTTCTTGTAATTGCATCTCCACCGAATTGGCAGTTAGTTTGTGAAAGGGTTTACGTTGTATACCTTATTACCTTTGCTACTGATCGTTTAATCGAGGTATTGGCTGCGTTTGGCAACCGTAGAACAGTGGGCTATTTTTATAACAAAAAATATGATATATTGATATTGTAAAACACCATAAGGGCAAAGGCACCATGTTTTCTTTTCATACGTACATGTAATTGTCGTGTTCAATAGTTTATATTTGAGGATAGTATGCATTATGGAAGATTGCCAATCTACATAGTCAAAAATGACAACTGGAAAAGTAAAAATCTTTAGTCTTTTTTGTGCGTAATGTATACATGCTTGAAGTACTGCCGCACCAACAGACATTTGAAGGAATGTCCTTCGCTTTTGTTATTGTCCCGTTGCTTGCGCTTCCAGCAATTGCAACACTTCTTCTTAATTTTATTGTTTCGTAACTGGAATCTCCAGTGAACGGCCAACTATTATACAATAGCTGTCTGTCTATGTTTCTTAAAGTTTCTAGAGCAACTGTATACAAAAAAGTGGAAATTCTATATAGCTTCTGTGATACCTTTGGCTCACACGTGCTACATCGATTGTTGTTGGCACCGGTAACCCATGTTAACACAATCTCTGAGTCTGGATCACGTCCCCTGTCCATACTTAACACTATGCACAAACTGTAGTTCCAACAAGAATCCCGTTTGAAAGAGCATGCATTACAGTGCTATTCTTCATTAATTCATTCAGGAGACGAAACGTTCCTTCTGGTAGCATCGTAGGAACTAGTGAAGAATGGTGTGAGTTTTCAGAGGAAGATTGCAATGACAGGTATCACGTTACCGAAAGCTATCAACACAATTTGGTATCACTATTGCTTATTTGTATGTTAATTACTGTGTGAAGGTGTGTCAACGTTAGTTGTCCTGAGTTAGCTATTTCTGTATTGTTCGTGCAATCGGTGGTAGAAATGGTGTATGGTGGGATACAACTTGCACCAAGCACCAATCTCAAACAACAGAATTCAAAATATAAATCACAGCCACAAATTAGATTCAGCTCAAATCAAATTTCCATGCGGTATTTTTGATTAAACCCTTGTGTTAACTATTGCATGGAATGACGTTTTGATAAACCGCTTATAGCACTCGGTTGTTCTGTGTTCATGATTGTGCTCCTTGACTTTCGTATTTCATATCATACAACTGGCAACATGACCCGGTGATTATAAACATTTCTCTTTCTCCTACTCAAACTCCATACTCCACACTCGAACTTGAAAAACTGCTGTTTTATAATTTTGCATCAATACCAACACCAAGTTGAAGCGAATGATCTAATTAAGGAAACGAGCCCCAATTTCATATGTTTCAATTCAGTAAACAATAAGTTACATCAGTTTTTTTGTAACTCAGAAATGCTCCAATTGGAGTTTGAGCATGAATTATGTTCTCCAATGTTAATAATCACAGGGCCAGATTGCATATGTCATTTTTGCTGCGATATTTCCATGGCTTAGAATGAGAAGGTCGTAACTACTACTTACGACCTTATAAGATTCATACATATTAGAATTTTGCTCTACAAGGCGCTTCTTATGAGACTATTTTCATGAAAATCTGTAATTGTCATGTTGACCAAAATGAAGTTTCAAAAATTTGTTTTCCCATAGGTAAAGAATAAATTGCAGACAGTTTTCTCTTGTTTTCTCAATATATTGATTTTGTCGTCACGACCTTCTCATTCTAAGCCAACGAATTTTGTGTTCGTGTTCTCGTATTATTATTTCGTACAGATTTAATCCTTTTCTGACTGTATGCCTACCACACACATGTTACCAATAGAGTGCGTACCCGCTGCCCTTGAGTATACGCTGTATATGGTGACCATGGCGATATAAAACTCGATATGCTGGAACTAGATTCAAGAGAGCGAAACAAAGCGTTCATTGAACAGATTTATGACCATATTGATAACATACGTGAGGTATCCATCCATCATAGACACAGGGCTTGGTAAAACTAGGTAAACACAATAAAAATTGCACTAAATTTGGATTCCAAATTTGTAGTACATTTGGCCAAAATAATATTATGGACTACACCGTGTATACAGTATAACACAATGTCATGCCGATGTTCACATCAATTGAGAAACTAACTGGTTCATGCCTTTAGCAGTTAAGCTGAATGAATTCCGTTGACCAATCTGTTAGCAGAATGATGCCTTAACATCATAATTGACACTAATTATGTAGGATTTACTTCCCTTAAGCATTTCTAGTATTGTCCTCGGACATCTTTGTGAATATTGCTTCAACCGTCTTCCTTATTGTGTATATTATACTCGACACAATTCGTCATAAACATTCATGGCTCACGTGGAACATTCAGTTCCGCAGGTGTTAAGTGTTGTGTGGCGGCTGTAAAAAGTCGCCCCTTACTTCACTTCAGTGTAGTTATCACTTATAATTACCTCTCTTTATGGCTAATTATGCCAAAAAAGTCAAAGTCCACGGTGTGTCATTCATAGCGGAGTGAACATATAACGCTAGCTGAAGCTTCCATTTTTGGGGATGTGGATGGCTTGTACTATGTCTGACTTTTGCGTGTGTGGCTTGACGCTGCCGCCGTAGCTGTGTGGCTTTGGTTTGTAACCTACTATTTTCTTAGTAGAACACTAAAGAACCATTTTACCTAGGATCTTCACACTCACCATGTAGTTTGATCAGCATCAGTAGATGCTCATTTTGACTGTGAGACCAGTTGGTTATTTCTGACTATGTGGGGCATGCATACGTGTTTGACAAACATATTTTGTTAAATATCAAATACGGTTTCCCCCTTATATATATCTGGTTTGCGAATAACAGCATGTGTTATGCCCTCATTCCTCCGTCCATCGTTTTGTACAGATAAATATAACTATGATAAAAAAAATAAAAAAAATCTAAGTTATTTTTGCAGAACTATGCATTATTTATTCTGACCGCTTAGCAACTAAAATAATATCATATAAATTAACAATTGCAGAAAGAGCACCAACAATTATAATATCGTATTAATGTATATATACAAACAACATGCAATTACACACATAATATAATTATATATGTACATGTACACTATATTTTTACTTTCACTTAACAAAACCATATAAACATGTCGCATACATTATTGAACTACATGTATAGAGAAACACAAATTAACATTTTTGTTCATACACTACAGTTAGAACAGACATTTCAACATAAGTGTAAGAAATATTGAGGTAATTATAAACGAAATGAACACAAAATAAAGAAATAGCCAAACAAATAAAATATGTATATTTAGATCGTTGCTTTAGTCTATAATCGTGATAGTGCAACTATACAAATACTAAACAAATATGTTCAACAATTTAAAATCTACATGTACTTTTGATCGTTTTCCATTAATGAAATAGAATCATTATTTTCATATACAGCATAAAGAAAAATTGTTTTGCTAAAGTATACAGTAAAGTTAATTTCCTAATCACAGCAAAAAGTAATTGGGTGAAATATTTTTAATGCACTATATCCACACACTAAGACAAAGACCACGTGTTACTATTGCATCAATTCGGGGGAGGGGGGGGGGGGGTAACATGTTATAATATCACAGGACAAAAATAAACACATAAGTTAATACTAAAATAAGGGAATACAACTGAATAACAAAGGTGACATTTTCATTATCAAAGCTCTTTCAACCCATCGTAAGCACGTATTGTATAAATACCATGGTCAAAGACATTGCAAATGCTGATTTCACCAATAAAACAGGAAACGTTGAAAGTGACGTCACGGTTATGACTGATCTCGTAATTTTTCTGTAGATGTTGGCATATATGGATGGTATCTTACTGCAGGTTTATGATGAAGCCCTGATGTGGACCCTAAAACTCCCTTCAGTAGTTGACTCCTTAAAAATAGTTCGTGATTATACAATGATTGAGATGCTAACATTTGTCCGTAAATGGATGAAAATACTGAAGCGTCTGTGGTTGATAAACCGGATAGTGAATTCTGACCGGAAGTGACGAATGCTGGGAACGGTTGCGACGAAACCGGAAGTGACGTAGGTAGAGCTCTCCATCCTTCAGACAGAACTGAAAATGAAAAATGAAAAAGTTTAGCATTTGATACAGAGTTAAGTATTAATTAACAAAGAATGCACACTTTTCATCGGAAAAAACTCCACATCAGAAAGATTAATCGAAAAGCACTTTTTACTCCATATTGTGAAAGCAATACGGTGTCACCTGACACCGGTTACCCGCTAAAATTGTACAGAACGGTGCATTTATCATCATTGGGCAGCTCTTTAACACAAGCGTTGACTGTACGCCACTTTTGTATTCCTTTCTAAATTGTTAGATCCAATTTCATATATTAACCGCCTGTGAGACATGTTAATGGCTGCTCATGACTATTGATGTAACTATATACCGATAGAGGGCGCTTCAATGACCTAAATGACCTTTTAAATGCCTCGTGGAGAATTATAAGAATTTAAACAAAACTGTAAACGAGACTTAATCCCGATATAAAAATTTCATCGGCAGACATAAACAGAAAATTTCAGACGCCATCACTTGTATATAATACCGTTGATTATAAAACATTTACTACTGTATGCCAGTCGTTAACAATGTCACTAAAAGGATAGTCAGTTCCTTGTGTTTTTTCTATGACCCCCCCCCCCTCCAATTTCTCATAAACTTTATATTGCATTATTGTATCCTAACCAATTTTTTTTAGTGACGACATGGCCACAAGTGCTGGAATCACAGGTTTGTTGGGGTTATTATTTGAATAAAGTCCATACAATGTCTTACCTTTTTGTCTTTCTTGGGGAGATAACCTAAGGGGATCTGCCATTTCAGGGTCACCATAGGACCTTAAAGGTGTTCTTGGGTAACCATGCGACTGCATCATACTGTCCATACCAACACTGAAAAATAAAATAAATAAAATATTAAAAATCATTATTATGAAAATAATTTTAACTGTATATAACCATCGCCTATAGGTTGGTGTTGATAGCTTTTTGTTGTAATTTCTGAAGCAAATATTTGAGAAATATGTCAAGATTTTTGTGGGTTTTTTTCTGAATTGTATTATACCACTTTCACCCACGGTGGTAACAATGGTGGCAAAGTTGTGGTTTCATTCACGATAGGCAGATTATCGCTCTAACAAGAAAGTTATATGTAAATATCTTAAGGATACAAGTCACCGCTGTATCATAGAACTGTCACGACGTGTATCACATTTCTAAAGGCAATTGGTCAATGTGTACGCAACAAAACATGTAAACTGTCTCATATTATGGCACCTATGTTGGCATGCATTATTCAATAAGCAAGGTAAAGGAAGATGGATAAGCTTTGTCGACATCACATGGTGATCGAGGTATCATTATCTGCCTATACTATTACATCCGGATTCGCTTGTGCCATTGCAAACGTCAAGATGCCGTGTATCGCTCACTTAATGGCTTAATATTAATGATCAGACCGGTGAGTAATATTATCTGATGAACGTATAAGAAAAAAATACGACTTTGTAAATAAAATGGATAGGTGTCTTACTGTGGGGATGTTTATATGGTGATATGTTGGTAAAAGAAATCGGACACCATCGGTGAACAAACAATCGCCTTGCGATTATAATAGCAGGGTGACACACGCTGGAGTTACCTCCATGCCAAGCGCCCAGCGTAATACACCCGAGTGAGGAATGGATAAAGTCCATCTTGGCATGTACGGTAGTCACGGAATGGTTTGTAATTTAGCCACAACGCGATGACTTGACACCTGCTAGAGTATTGGAGCATGGTTTATACTTACTTTTCAAACTCAGATAAGCGTGTAGAATCTCTAAAACCTTTAGCAAACGGATTGCTGTCAATCTTGAGTTTTGTGATCTGAAATGAAAAACAATACCTTAACAGTTGATACATTGCATGCAAGTATCAGGTAAAGCAAGAAATAAAACTGGGTGAGAACTTCAAGCTTCATTAACTGTCCAGACCACACATTGTATGACTTAATGTACAGGTTGCAAACACCAAGATGCTCTTACGCTAGACAGATAGGCGGGAAGGGGCCAGTGAACCTGAGCTAGGGTTAATGTGGCTGCCAGTTCCTGTTGGCTTATACTGCTACTAGGCATGAAACGCTTATCAGCATAAAAATAAGAGTGTTTCTCGTAACTGTGAATAACGCTGCTAATCTTGTGCCTGTTTCATTAAGTAGCGATGCGTGTTGTTGAATTAGAAAAGTTGAGAAGTGGTTGTAACGTCTGGATCTGCTGCCAGCTTTATGTCATCCATTGATTTACCGTCCGTGTTCATGTGAACGATTACAGCGCATGCTTTCAAATATGTCGTTTATTCAAATAAACATTTCAGACAAAATGAGCAGAGCAGAGCAGAGCAGAGCGCAGAGCGCAGAGCGCAGAGCGCAGAGCGCAGAGCGCAGAGCGCAGAGCAGAGCAGAGCAGAGCAGAACAGAACAGAACAGAACAGAACAGAACAGAACAGAACAGAACAGAACAGAACAGAACAGAACAGAACAGAACAAAACAAAACAAAACTGAACATACAAATCAGAACATACAAAACAGAACAGAACAGAATGTATAAAGCAAGCACTCACCAGCTGGTTTTGGTATGCAGTAACTCCAATGAACACAGTCTCTGTGAAGATGAATGTTTTGTGTTCTACGTCATCTAGACACGTGATTGGGACCTTGGTTGTGTCTGACAGCTTCACTATGTGTATTCTCGGTTGATATTTGTGCATTGAGTTTAATACAATCTGAAGAATAAAAACAATTCGAATGTAATATTTATTACAGAAACTATATTTGGAACTCCGTCACTGATATGGTATACAGTAAAACTTCATTTCATTATCTCGGGGAGTGATCGGGACAGGTAAGAGCTCGAGATAAACCGTGTGCTCGAAATACCCACAGTTCAATTGTATTGGTAATACGAACATAAATTGGTCCAACTATATATTACAAATACATATACGCATGTATTCACATCAACATTTCTTGCTACTAGTATTTTATGTTTCACAATTATTAAAATAAGTAATTAGAATCTATATTATTGAAAATGCCTTGGTTTTGGAAAACGATCATGATTGTTATGGTTATGATTTCTATATATTTTAGTCAGAGCATAGTATGAAAATATATTATTATTTATTCTAACGTTATTTCTATCTGTATGCTAGAAGCCAAAGTACGGCTTAAAAGCTGAATAAATGCTGACGTTGTAAAATTATTACCTGTCCACTTTTGTCTTGTGTATTGTTGGTAAGCTTCAGCTTCTCGAATGATACCGTTTGTTTCATGAGTTGTTCACCTGAGAAGATACCGTCTGGATGCATGTAGAGCCTCCTTGGTGGTGGTGGGTCGGCCTTGCCAGCTACCAACCACGAGGACCGGTGGTAGGCATAGCGGTAACGTTTCTTGTCTAATGGTACTATGTCCATAAGAACAGCATAACGGGAGGAAGGTTCAAGCTCGCCAAATGATATACGAACTGTAGGAAACATGCGTCTGAAATAAATTAAATGTAAATTTTAGAAAAAATATAATTGAAAAAAATGCGCAATCTAGCCACCGTTCTTCAATTGTATGGACTTGCAGCAAATCTAATACCGGTAAGTAGTGGAACTATTTTTCTGTTGATTCAAAATAAATCATATTCGAGATAGACTACAAGAACATCACAAATGCAAAATAATTATAACGTTCCCCCACGGCAGTCAAATTGGCCTGTTAATATAATTCGAAACACCATACTTCATTCACACGTGCCACTCTATGATTATTTGCGCCATCTTTTAATGAAGGACAAGTGTAAAAACCACAGAACTTGATACGTTTCATAAAGTCGCTCTTCCATACATCACGGGAGCCATTGAAACTTGTAAATCAAGCGCTTGTGGCGTGTACAGTCGAGAAGCTACTCGATTAATATATTTGCACTTGCACCCAGAACGTTTAAACGCCATAAATCAAGCAGTGTTTCCGTTCAGCGGCGTGCTCAAATATCTACCGACACCAAGCTATTCACTTGATCTATAATTAAGGTATTCATTTATGCCAACCGTACATATGGAATTCTAAGGTATATATTTCACTATCATTGGTAGCTCTATTAAAATACTGTCTACTGGACGTATTGATGACGTCAGACGAGTAACATTTTCGACGCATGCGCAATGGAATCATATCAAATCATTATTACCATTATTACAGTTTACAGGCGACTTTTGGTATATAAGAATCAATTAATCTTTGCACAAATATGTTAGTACCAATAAAAGTATCCCAAAGATAATAATGCTGATATTTAAACTCATTTTTCAGAATGCCGTGATATGATTGGTCAATTACAAGAACATCTGAGATTTAACCAATCAGCAGTTCGCGTTGACAAGCATGTAGGTCATGCTCCTTTATTGTGGGAATGTTTTGATTTGGCTTTGATTTGAGTTTTCAATCATTAGAACCATCTTCCTTTTTGCAATAATAGATGCTAACATAATATTGTATTCGTTGGTCAGATCTCATGGCACATTTTTGAAATAGCAAGATGGTGCACATGGATAGATATACCTCTAAATACCAACATACCACATAACAGCACGGTGAAGAATTTTGTTTCTGATAAATGTTAAGAAGACAAATAGTCAATTATGTTCCAATTAATATTGCGTACAGTTCTTACACATTCTTATCTACGATATGCATTACAATATTTGACTTGATGTATGTTCTTTTAATAGTTTAACTTCACACATGTCGTGTTATTAACTGCGGCAACATCGCACCAAATGAGCTTTGCTTTCAACGAGTGTGTATTTCAAATTTTTTTATAAAAAAAAATAGTAAACTCGCGTGACTAGACTCTAATTTTCAAGTTTCACTTCGTCGATGAAAACGAAACCATGAGTTACCAAATGATCGGATGATGCAAATTATAGGTTCACGATGAAGTGTCATATTAGGAGTTATACCGCGTGAAATGATAATTCCCATCTATAAGTGAAACCAAGACTTCGTAATGATCAGGGTTGACTGTCTACGCTCTTACGCTCGATAGACGTCGAAACTTGACGGAACGATTTTGAGAAGGGTTTCGAGTTTTCTATTTTCACTGATTTGTATGTAAGAAATTTTGTCATCTAACTTAATCGAAAATACTGTAAAACTGTGTATATTTAAAAGCACAATAATTCTTGAAAATTGGTATGGTAATAATCAATGTTATCGTGTATCAATTCGCAAAAGACTGCTAAGCTTCTAAAATGCCACGAGGTGCAAATGTTATTACTGGAACATTTAATTGCAATGTTATTCAAACCTGGTTTGTAAAGTTTGTAAATATTGTATTGAATAATAACATCCTGAAACAGAAAGCCGAGCTAAACAAGTTTATATTTTTATTTCTAAATGAGTCATCGCAACGGCTGTAAGTTTACTATATGCTCAAACAGATTGACATGATGACAGCGATATTGTCTATAGAATGAGTCACTATGTACTTAGACCGTACCATGGACATTCCACGGCATTGTTAAATTAGCCGAAAATCAGGTTTTAATCAGACTTCGCAAGATTTACCCCAATAAAAACGCAACAGATGAGGTATTCTTTGTAGCACAGCTGTAATTTTCCGATTTAACTCCAAACACCATGGACAGATTTTAATTTTTGATAAAATACATAAGGCCACTTGAAGATAAATGACTTCTCCCTCGGTATCTGATGGCCGCCATTGTTGTCATTTTAAAGCCAAATAATTGTGTCATTTAGTTATCTTAAGCCACCGTTCTCGTGACAACAAACCTGAGTAATTGAGTGAACCTTTAACAGTAGATGTTTCAAACATTTACACTAGTTTTCTATACGATATTTTGGCTCTCAAATTACAACTCTTGAAATAGTGTTAACATCAAGTATATTGGGCCTATTAACTGGTTCGTGATTATAGTACGAATATATCGAAAACATTAAAGAATTGGAAAAATACAGTTAATGGTTATCTTAAGAAAGGGATTGCTTTTTGGTACAGTTTTGTCCCAATATTTAAAAGGTTGTTAGCAACAGAGGAAAACATGAAAACATTTAAAAGAAGATCCTGGATTTTGTGTCCGTTTTCATTCGCAGATTCTAAAAAATGTGGTACATGTGTCTACTGTCTCTACAAAATTATATTATATGCAATTTTACGCGTTCATGTTTTCGTAAAACTTTTTTTTGCCATTTTACACGTTCGAGTTTTAATTAAAACATCAAGTTTTTGCCAGTGTGTTTTATCTTAATATCTATATTATATATCAACAGTACTTAAAATGTTGGCAGAATTTGGCATGTTAACAGAAAAAAAAACTAAAAGTTAATCAAAATGCTGCAAACATGCGTAAGCATAAATGCACATATTTGTCATAAAACATAATGATATCTTAAACTACATAGTTCAAATTTCTTTCTCGCGATAAACACGAAATTAACGAATAACTTTTGAACATAAATGCAGGTTTTATGCACTTCAAATTAACCTCCAATTTACTCCCTTGTATATAAATGCTAGGGTTGTCGGTTAGAAAATCTGTTAAATTTAACAGGTATCCGATTTCCGTATAGAAAATTCTTTCCTTCGGCCAGCGAAATTATCGACTTGTGTTATCAAATAGCGATAAACATTTCAAAATGATTGATTTACGTCCCTTTCAAAACTACATCTTTATCAGTTAGAAACAAACTGGTTTGAAGGGTAACAGGGACGATTAAATAAATGAAAACTGATCAGCATCACCCGAGGCTATGACAAGGTGATGTTTTGACACCTTTTCAGTATAACATCTTTATTTCAACTGCACCGAATCACTGCCTGATACGAAACTATTTGACATTGGACATCTACATTCAATTTTTCGTTCAATTTGAAATTGAATTATTTCCTTAAGGTGTGAAATTCTAATCTGGTGGTATGTTCAAATTCCGTGTAAAAGTCAAATGACACAATCTTGTACAAAATCTGATGATAAGATCGGGTGAATGACTGTAATAATATTTGAATGTAAACATACACGAAATATTAGCCTTCTGTAAATATTATTACATCTTTAAAGCGTTTATATCTCTATTAACTATTCACTTGTACCTTGACAAAATTAGAGACATTACCACTTGACTTTAATTCAAGCCTCTGAAATGTTTTTTTCTTCTTCAAATTCAGATGCTGATTGGAGTACAAAACGACCGAGAGATTGTTTAATTTATTTCACAACAGGACTGGCTAACACCGTCAGAAATGTTATCTAACTAAATTAACGAACTTAAAAAAGCCAGCACCTGACAATTTCTTTTTTCTATGTTCTTATTACAAAGGGTTACAATAAACTTAACAAGGAATAATTCGAATTTTATTTATAGGCACGCTCACAGTTCAACCAAATGTAACGACGTTAATTTTCTCACATTTAAAACTCGATTAATATAACCCATTCTCTTTTGTCTTCGTTTAATTTGCATACATTTATTCAAATGCTACAAGCGTTTGCTTTGTTTTGAGTTCATTAAAATCAAGCGTCCACGGAAGACTCTTCAATGAATAATGAGCCAAATAAACAAGTACATGCCCTTTAGCCCTGTGATTAGTTTGTGCCGCCCTGCAACAAGTTCGTTATGTGCCGTGGAATCGTGTCCTGACCGTAAGTAAAACAGAATAGAACGGAACAGAAAGTTCAAAGTAAACGTTATTGAGTTAAAATTGCTTTCAGTTCCGAGAACTGCCTCGTTTTCATTGAAGTCAAAAGAACCATTTTTACACGTTAGTGTAGTTTAATTACGAAGGTTACATTTCGTGTATTTGAGTGACGAAATAGTCTTTAAAATGCAAATCTAGAATGGATAGCCTGTGCAGAAGTTTTATTTTATATGTCAATTACTCAATTTTGAAATATTTTTTTCGAAAAGATATTGTGACTCCTTAGTACCATACCTTTGACACAATTTTGGTCAAATATGCAACACTTTGGGCGAAAATGTACTCATACTTTCCTAAAAGTGGTGCTTGAAATATTATACTTTGCCCGTGAAAGTACAAGTCTATACAAAACCTTCCCCTGCCCCACCCGAATACTAGTAGATGGTGACTTCCATTGACTTAAGTTCGAAACATAGATCTTATAATTATAGTTTTAAATTTTAACACCTGTTTTATTTCTTTTAAAATCAGTGTGTTAGATCGTCATCTCATTTCTCTATGTAATACCATACTCGATTGGCTCGCCTCGACCCATTGACGAGGTTCGGAAAACTTTTGTTTGTGCCTAAATGTCGGCCATGTTGAACGGCGCGATTTCGTGATACCGGAGTATTATGGTACGGAATACTATTATTTAACAGTACTCTTCATGGACTAAACGTTCGGGGCTACTAAATGATTTTTAAACAATGTTTCATTGATGATCATTGAAGGTTACACCACAAATAAGGGGGTACGAGATGTA
The DNA here is from genome assembly GCA_963678985.1 of Spisula subtruncata. Classification (NCBI taxonomy): domain Eukaryota; kingdom Metazoa; phylum Mollusca; class Bivalvia; order Venerida; family Mactridae; genus Spisula; species Spisula subtruncata. The sequence continues at coordinate 9,023,069 of OY787667.1, forward strand.
ACAAATCTTATGACTAACTCAATTAAACATCTGTTTTTTTTTCAATGCCCCCTTTTAAAACTCCTTAAATGATTGTTTAGCGTTTTGATTTTTTATAATTTGCGGTCGTGTAAAAGCGTATTGAAGTTAATTTTCAGACAAAATCCGCATTGCCTGTGTCTTTACTGGCTATAACTCAGGCCTTTAGAAATATTCCAACATCAGTTGTAATGCCTGTTCAACAAAAATGACATCAAGAATGAACACATACCACGATGCATTTTGTTGTAATTTGCATATAAAGTAATTTCCAATCATTATAAATTTATAATATTATTTCTTGTATATATCAAAATCCCCAATCATTATAATAATATTATAATGAATATATTTTTAACATGCGAAGAGAGTGTCCCTACCTTCCGGTTTTAGTGATGATCATTTCTGTTCCAAGTTCATTGAATTTCTCCCATAATTCTCTGGTCTCCAGTTTACATTTCACGAGTGGGAGACATTCAGGATTGGTTAGTTGACATGGTACGGGTGTGACTGGGCTGTCCGTCCGTGCGGGTGACAAAACGCCACAATCACTCGGTGAAGCACACTCATCATGTACGGAATCTGTGTCCCGAACTGAATCTGAGTCCGAATCACTAACTGGAGAAATGAAAAAAAATAGAAATAATAAAAATAATTATAAAAAATACTTTAAAATGATTGACAATAATGAAACAGAATTCACACATATTTTTTGCTATGTATATTATTATGATAATTATCAATTACCTGTTTTAGGTCTTTTTAATTATATAATGCTTGTGTTGTTACTTGCATAAACCAGTAGACGATTCTAAGAAATAAATATTAATTAAGGTCGCATGTATTTATCCGACATTTATTATATTGGATAAGAGAATGGAGCAAATAAATAAAACATTAATCGCAAAATATATTCTGGCATTAAAGGTGTACATTTTTGCAATACTAAACCGGAATTTATATTAATGAATTGAAGCCTTCATTCCTTAGAAATTAAAGAAACAATATAGTGCATTTGCCAACATAAAAAAAAACTATAATAATCGCTAATAATATAAGGAGGTAATATACTACAAAACTTTCATGATAATGTCCGATTAAAGTTAAGAAACATTAATTGACAGTTGATTCCGATAAAAACCTTGCATGTTCGGCATCTTTCAGAAACCTCGCTCCAGAAGATTTTGTTCTAAGATATCTGAAAATCGGTCATTGCAATCATCGCGATATTGGTGAAATTATTTATGGTCATTTAAAAAACAAATCGGCAATGATTTCAAAGCAATAAATATAATCGATTTACATGAATTTTGACGTTTTAATAGCCATTTGATCATGCCGACATTTTAGAGTATAAGGGATAATAATTACTGATTAAGATCTATATATCTTTATCAATTAATTTAGACTAAGTATCGATTTGAATTTTATCTAAAATATATTAGCGAATTTGTACTTTTAAATAATTTGTGCAATTTGTAAATAAGTATAATAGGTCATTCAATTAAAAATAATAAAAACATTTTACTTTTGTAAATGAAAACTTGTGGATATTACTAAACTGAGTACTTTCAGGGATTCTATATTACTAACTAATATAGAGTAGATACTGGTACATTCGATGTCTATGGGTTTGGTACTAATATTGGGAAAGAAATGCTAAAATACAACCGACATGAACAGCGTTAATAACACTTTTCTTTAAAAAGAAATATAGAAACGTTTCCCAGATACTATAGAAAATATTTTAGAAACGAATCCCATATGACTAGTTTTATGTATAGTTCCAAGTACGGCTTGTAAACACCGTTACTTCCGTGGAACCACTCGCAACGTCACAGTTTAGTTCACAAATTTTCAACAGCTCAATTTAAAAAGGCTACATTATATAAAAAAAGAAATAATAATATATAGACAGTATGCATGACCATTACTTTTCTGATAAATCGTACATGTTGCATATCCCCTCCTGCTCCAACCATCTTCCCAAGTTCCCAATTAATGACAATGAATGTACCAAAGGTACTAAGTAACCAGCGTACCCTGTTGCCGCTCCTATCTTCCCAGAACCGAACAATATATAAGCATAAAAATGATACTATTTTTAAGCTTTTAAGAATTTACAATTGTTTTATACGAAGGTGCAAACTTTTAACTGTTTGTATTACAAAAGTCTACATACCTGACGGTGAAACGTTGTCTGAAGCCCTCTTCAACGGTTGCTCTCCGATGATAGCAGCTATAGAGAATGCCGAGGCTTTTGACGACATCTTTAAGCTAGCAGATGCCGAGTTCAAATCAACTTCTTCACGAATCATTGTTCACTTTTTACTTTTAGTAGTTATTGCACTGAATATATTAATGCTTTACAACAAAATCGCATAAAACACCAAAAACTTCCTTTCCAAAATGTTCTGAAAGAACTCGAATTCCCATGTACCGTTCTGGTAGACTATTTCCGACTGGTTCACGATACGAAGGATGCTCTGGTTAGACCCTAAATGTAATATGACAGTCCAACATTGATTTCATTACAATTTTCACACTCAAGCGAGATTTTATTTTCATAGAATGAGACATTAACAGCGATGATCATTATTTTGTAATTCAGGAGAGTCTGTACAACACGAACCCCCGTTGTAACGACGTCTCTCATTGGACGATAGCCAACGGTGCGGAGTTAAATAACAAATAGTGGGCGGGCGGAAATTTATCGTCCAATCGCATAATTAGATTATTCTCTGTTTATCGGGGATAGAATCGACAAACGTTCTCTGCAGTCTTTCAGATTGGCAAATAATTTATTGAAATGATTCAGTGGGGCAAGGGTTAGAATATTAGAAACTGTTTGTTTATATATCAAGCCAAACGAAATCTCGCATCTGTAAGTAACAAATTTAAGAAGTTATGCATAGGCCTACAGGTCCGCATGGTTTTAAAATGAGCATGAAGGGAAAAAGCATTTTTCTTGTTGAACTTCGTGATTTAGTTAAAACAATCAACAGACTATAAATTAATCTTTTTTAAAGATGCCAACGGATAGAACTATGATGATGTACTTATTTGTCTCCTAAGAACATCATCATCAACAATAACACCACAACAATGTTAATAAACCAGTCCTTCAAATTGCATAAACGATCTCATAAAATATTTAGAATGGTGTGTAAGCACCGACAGGAAGTCTAGAGGGGCGGGGGCACACATCATGCTAACAAGGGGATGAGTTTTACCAGATTCCAGACATCCTAGGTGCTTCACAAACAGACGTATATACATCAGAATGACACCAGCTTATTGTTAATTAGCCGTGACAAAATAGAATCAAGTTGATATTGTGCAACTTGAGCAAGAGTTCTTGTTGTAGCCCGCCCAACTTGAATCCAAACCCTGTAGACGTGTAACCATTAATCATGTAAGACGGCAAGTTAGATGTTTTACTCCTGGTTGTGCCTCCGTGGTTAGTGCGTTTGTCGTCTAATCTCTCTACCCGGGTTCAAATCCGGGTGGTAGCACATAATTTTATAAAGTTTCAAAGTTTATTAGATACATCTATATGCCTGCCATGCAGCTGTAAGATGGCTGGAAAAAAGATATCTTCGGCAGTTTAAAAAAATGAATGCCACTGCCAAATTAAGTTACATATTGTCTGTGGGGGTTTTGTGTTCGATTGTACAGTCTTAGTGCATGGTCATTCAATTTTATTCCTGCCAAAGCTCCTAGTGACCTCCGGCCGTTTCGATGGAAGATGCAGAAAGTCTGTTTAATACCAGGAATCCGGTCGCGCTACCCAAGCTCTCCCCAAATAGATTATCTTAAGTTTCAGGATAGTAACAACGCAGCTAACAAAATAAATAATGTACATCCCTAGTTCTTTTGTTGGTGGTCAAGTAATGTTTGGCATTAGATTATGTGGTATTTTCATGCATGGCAACATTTCTTAAATTATCAATTAAATACATTCACGATATATGCAAATCTCACTCACTCAATTAAAAATGCTACACAAAGCAATGTTAAATGATGAAAATTGAAATGTGTATTTTTTCTTTTTCTTATATTATGTAATTCATATGCATTATCTATCTGTATCTTTCACTTGTTCTATATTATGTTTTTTTTTCACCATAAATGTTCATTATTCTCATTATTCATAAAATGCATGTAATGTATACATCACTGTAAAAGTGGAATTAAATCGTATATAACGAAAAATTAGCCGCCTCCGCTTGGAATCGAACTCAATTAAATTTATGAAAATACTAATGTGGAAGAAGAATAAGGTAAACGTCATAAATGTTAGAATTTATTAAAAGTAGACTATTTTCAAATGTTTTGTAGCCTATTTTATATGTCAAAGATTTTCTATCATGGCGGGTTATATTCAGTAGAAAAATATGGGCATTTCATGTCCAACGATGAAACCGCAGTGGTGATGAATGGTGCTAATGGTATTGTTTCCTTAAAGTTACTAATTACTTTTTCTTTCGTGTACATAAGTATTAAGAGTTAAGCTTTCTTGCATTTTGAATCGAAGTTCAGTTCAGAACTTAAACGGTGTAATTAAAGGAAAATTTATTTTGACACCCGTTGAAAATACTTCTTTGTGTAGTGTTTTATCTTCCGATCAGCGGTTAGCTCTCTATGTATGGTATCGGCCATATCGGTCGGATAATATCACCTGGGTATTGTATGCTTGGACAGATTATTACACATACAATAGTTTTAAATTAATGCAAATTTGATACAAGTATATTGCGGATGACTCATTCATCAACCTTTGAGGGTCTTCTAGTATCTAATTAATCGAGTCTGCTTCGCGGCTGTTTGAGTTCCTTTTGAAAATACGCAACCCGGTAATTAATTTTAAATAGTTATCTGTGAGGATCTTCCCCATTGGAATGCATGGTTATATGTACGTGTTATTGTATTAAGGTATATATGAGATGGGTGGGAGAGAATAGGTAATAATTTTATACCCGAGTCAATCATGTATAATTTTTAATTACTAACACAGTTCATTGTATAAACAAACGCAGGTGTATTATAGTGGGGTTTTTCTGGACAAATGTGCTCTGTATGTTTCATTTGTTGGGTAGCCTGTTCAATACCCATGTATAAGATGTCAGGAACAAATATTTTGTCAATGACGTGTCGTTGAGTCTGCCTGGACATGACTGGAAACATAAGAATACGAGTACTATATATGGATAATAATAATGCCTCTATATTTTCCAGGAGGCGAAACGTCAATATACATGTACTTTATACAAATATGACAAGGGGTATCTTATTTTGTTATCTGTTTCTTGATGAACACGTCATTTACAAAATTAAATAAAGTAATAATTAAACGTTATGATCAAATAAACAATACAATTAATGCAACAAACACAATCAACACATTGTCGCTGGTCACCTGGACTGAGTGAATCACCCTTCAACATTGAGGTACACTCTTGACTCACAATGGATCGAATGGTTCTTGGTTCGAATCTTGGCCGGGTACTTAATCATTGTAATTACATGCAATGCGATCCACCCAGCTAGAGATGAACATTTATTAATTTAGAGTTTTCATGTTGCATGTCCATGCCCCCCAAAATTGCAAAACAACTCACTAATATATTGTGTACCAATCTACGGTACATAGTTATAGATTTACCTTATTATAACCTGCATGTTGATTAAGTTCGATCAAATAATTATTTGTTTTAATCAGATTAAATACTTTGCTCACATGCCACGAATGTAAACTCGCTGAATACAACCAAACTGTTCAAATATATATATAGTAGTGGGGTATCATCGCATGTGTTAGAATATCCGACCATTTGGCATTAAATCGTTATCAGATTTTACACATTTCATCATGGATTCAAGCCTTGAAGAATACAATAAAGCTGTATTGTTCATATATCATCAAGTATTTGTTTTATACGCTAGATCAGTCTGGTAACAATAGATTCCTGTGATCTCCAGCTGGTCAGATAATATCACACCCCGTACAGTCAACTCAGCCCCTGTCAACACAACCAACACCTCGTCACAGGGCGCTAGAAGGTTCCACAGGGGCTGTCGTAGTGAATCACTGATATACACACACATTATACCAATCCTATCCGTTTGCCAGGATGATCGAGTTGTCTAAGAAGTATTAAATGCTTTCCATGGAAACACTCTTGAAAGGATTGAATCGTCCCCTCAGGTCTAGACACTAAGTGTTGAAGAACGTTTACATGTGAACCGAAGATTTTGTAACCGTCCTCTGTGGTCTAGTGTGGTCTAGTGTTGAAGATCTTCTACTATATACATATGAAACGAAAATTTGTCAAACACCAGCCAAGAAATACCAACTACTTACAATGGTACTGGTAGAAGGGACACTCAGTTTGATGAGATACTTACCTTACTAGGACATACATCTCCTGAATTAGATGCTGCCATACCTAGTATCATACAGATAGGCTAATGCCGAGTACCACTAGCAATCAGAATGAACCTATACTACCGGGAAACACTCAGTGACATTTCTTCGTAACCACTCTGTCATGGATGACACTTTAAGTTAGTCCTCGTCATTTGACATTCCCCATTATCAGACATCTAGGTATGTCCTGTGCTGCCGTCTCGAAAGAGTACCAGTCGCCTTTTTATCACCCAACACTGGCACCTTCACTCCTGCGAGTAACCCTCCCATTCGCAACCCCTTACTTGTATTCTTTGACATGCAGATGGTCTTCGCGTCTGTGTCCGTGTAAATGTCAATGGCTTAGAAAAAGAAGGTCGTAACTACCAAATCGATATATTGAGAAAACAAGAGAAAACTGTCTGTAATATAGTCTTTACCTATGGGAAAACACGATTTTAAAACTTCATTTTGATCAACATGACAATTTCAGATTTTTTTGAAAATGGGCTCAAAAGAAGCGCCTTGTGATGCTTATTCTAAATATGTATGCATCTTAAAATGTCGTGAGTGGCACTTACGACCTTCTAATTCTAAGCCATCGATGTGTGCCCTTTCCGAAGTGTTAGTGTTCTGTGAGCTATATTGACCATAGTCACCGTACTCTACTCTACCAATACAATATTCGTTCTCTGGTGTATCAAACTTTAAAACCACTAACTACAGTCCCCCTGTGCCGAACAGTAATTAAAGTATATTAATAGCTTTGACGAGATTAACACTTCTAGTGCTGCATTGTTTTATTGTTCACGATGGTTCACACGATATAAAACAATGACTTGGTTGTATTCAGATTACATGATTATAGCCATAATCTTAGTGTAACATTGGTGATGTGTATCAAACTATCAACTAATTTGATTACACAAATATGTACAAACATTGTTACTTATCTTGATTCAATTAAGTGAATTATGAATCAAGGACGATACATGGTTAAGTGAATGTTTTGTCCAAGTTGAGGCAATCTTATTACGTACCATACCAAATGCATGTAGTACCCTTTCCCGATTTCACGAAAGAATACGTAATGAAATTTACTTGAAGTTGAATTTGAAAATATTTATATAGCGCTTTATATAACAAGTCTCATAAGCGCTTAACACGCGAAAGTCAGCTAGTTGACAGTTCATTAAAAGTCTAAAACAATTTCACTTGATTCACTGACATGCACTTTTAAACAGATATGTTTTTAAAGTCTTTTTGAAGACTGTCAGAGAATCAATGCGCCTGATTTCCACAGGAAGACCGTTCCATAAGGTGGCAGCACATTTACTTGTACATGTTTAAGCAACTGGCATTTATCGGTCAATCTAATTTCAACACTTTGTCTTTATGTATGAAAAGTGTACCTTTTTATTGCGATTTGTTAATTTAAGTACTTAGGACATAATGAAGTAACACACAGGACAGGGAATTAAACGTGTGTTGTTCGGATAGAACACGGAGCATGTCAATATGTCTCAATAACATACATGTACATTGCCTCTGCATCTTTAGTCCAGTAATACTCTAATCACGTTTGCCCTACGAGCTTCGTACGAGCTCCGTTCGAGTTGATTTTTCTGAACTCGCACGGCGAGCATCGTACGGATTTTCACAACTCGTAGAGGACTCGGTGATCTGATGAAAACCATACATCTGTACAACTCGTACAACATTCGTACGAACTGTGATCAGATGCTAAGAACGCACAAATACCGTTAGGATTTCAGACTCGTACGAGTTGGTAAATCCGTACGGACATCGTACGAGCATTGTGACCGTGGCATAATAGGAAGTCTGAATAATGCCATATGGACGACTTGTCGTAGTACATCTGGTAGCAATTAGGACCTTCATGTAAAATGACACGCATATATGCCTTGTCTTGAATAAACTATCTAAACATATCTGAAACAGTGTATGGGAAATCAGAGTGAACATAGCTGTGTGAAAAGTAGTTCGAGTCATCATAGCTAAGCCTGGTTAATGGAAGCACAATTATATCATTAGGAAACCCTGGAGAGGCAAATAAAACTGGCTATGGAAACAACGACTGACTTCTAGTATTACTTTATTGTGCATTTTTTTAATCTTTACAATATTTTTTTCACATGTTTTTTAATGAATATTTTTTACATTAAAATGAATCATCTTTTCGAAGGATAAGAAATACAGGGTTACACATTTTGCAATAATCTTGCACACGCGTTATTAACAATCAATGAAATTCTGTTGAGCAAAATAATATTATAATTTTGTAATCATTTGAGAAGATGTAATTATTATCGGTTATTTGTTAAAGATACCAGTTTTTTTTAAAAAGAAAGAAAATGTGTCTGTCCCATTATCTGGAAAAACTGTATCACTTTAATGCATCTGGCCGCAAAACATGATAGCGGATCACCCCCTTCCGCACACAGTAAGCCGAAACACAACAGACTCGAGTGCAGCTGTGCTGTTGAAATGTTAAAGTTCATACCATTAGAGATTTTTTATACAGACTAATATTTCCTTTTGTATATAGCCGGTTTCTTTTTATCGCATTTATTGTTGAGCGTTTTTTTAATGTCAGGGGCAATATGATTGCAGTGACGGTGTGTTCAACTTACCTTACTAACAGTTCGATTGTACGCCATAAAGTTGGTATGCATGCATGCCGCCAGTAGGGAGGTCCATCAACGTATTTGATGGCAACAATGTACACCAAACTGGAGTGAAAGGCTATTATACATGGGAAAGGCTATTAAAGTAAGTTTGGACATTCACGTTCTTACTTATTATGTGGCATGCCGGACCGACCAGTTTACTTCTGTAGCTATATCCTAAAATGAAAGCAGCCTTCTTGATAGAATGGACCACCATCCCAATTAGAGAATACATTTGATGATTGATAAACGTTCTGCAAAGAAGCACAAAGGCTGTGTTGAAGGGGAGTAGGTGCTTTTATTGTCAACCTTATTACGTGACTTTATACAAAAGGGCATCATGGCTGTGTTGAAGGAGAAATTGGGCTTTCATTGTCTATTCAATAACGTAACTGCGTACTAGAAGCAACAGCTACTGTTCCCGACGTGTAATATTCTTCAGATGTAGTTGCATGTGTCATAATGTTTACAAAAAAGCAAATTAGGACCTGAACTTAAGAAGCTTGGTTTTAGTTATCCCCGATTTTTTATCCGTATTTGTTGTCAGTATTACGTGTTTTGTTCATTACTTTCATAAATACCACACCGTTTCACTGAATTTCGGAGCCTAACACACTATATCCCATAGTGTAAGTGTCACGATATCACGGATAAAACGGTAACCGGGTGAAGAAATTTAGCTTTCAATGTAGTATAAATGAGGCATTTCTCGGATGGTAAGATAACAAGCGACGTCTTTGGTGGTTTTCATCTTTGATTTCATTTTCAAAATGACATCATCACGGTGTCAGTCCGTCAATTTTTACTTTACATGCGATTTTGCAATGAAACAAATACATTAAATGTTAGTGGGGGGCCTACAACATGAACACGGCTGCAGAGACGCCCGGATGTGTCAACAATACATGTTTTGGCTCAAGGTCATTCCGCCATCTTTGGATACGTCGTCTTTTATAATATGAAGCGAAGTTTTTTACAGTAATTTTTCAATATGTAAACTCGTTTATTAAAATGTTGCAAATTCTACATATCAGTATTTTATTAAGAAGCAAAGATCCACTTCATAGCCTATCAAGGCAATGTTTTACAATCTCAACACTTAGTCAGGAGGTATGGTAGGTCTTTGTTGGATATTGGTTATGTCTTGGAAAACACTGCAAGTCTCCATGTCTTGTTGCTGTCCAAGCCATGCTCCGCCAGTATATGATTTATGGTCATGTTTTAAGTCAATGGCACAAAAGATGTATTGGAATAAAGCAATACGTTCGCACAATATTGAAGACGATTCATTGATCATCGTGCTTGTTCTATATAGCGAATATTAGTATGGAAGTTTGTAGTTAGTCGTTTTAAGGGAAGATATCTCACAAAGACGCAAGATGACATAATTAAGATCGTTAACATATTTTGATTGTGTCTAAAATACTACTGTATACAACCTTAAGCAAGTGCCTATCCACTTCTGATATGGTCCGTTGAGGAGCCGCCATCTTCTTCTTCAACATTTTCGTCTTCTTCTTCGTTAAATGTTTTCCAATGCCTACCTAGTGGCAGTACCTACCCAGTGCATGGTATGAGTAGAAACATAATTGAAATATAATTCAGGAGTAAGGTGTCTCATAAGTCAAATTGACAGGCCCTTTAAAAACAGGTGACACTATAATAAATAAACACATCACTAGATAATATGCTTGGTTAACCGACATCAATATTATGTTTACATGTCATGCGTGCATTGTCAAATATATCGTTTATTTCTTGCGTGTTGCTTTCTTAAAACGTGAAAGGAATTAGGAAAAAATGTCATTTTGTGGTTATAATACTGTTATAAAAAGCGATAAATTATAGCTTAATTGTGTACAAATTGTAAAGATTATTGACAGGTTGAATATGGTGTTAAATTGAAGTAACCTTATGTGCCACACTGACATTTTCACTTTTCTCTAATTTTCCGTAATTACTCTAATCTATTTTAACACCACCTTAACGCACAATTACTCTCATGCAACCCATGAATGTCGTTACTTGGTCACAATACGTCCCTCCTGTATGGTTTTTATGATTATTATTTTTATATTTATTTCGGAATTGTTATCAGCATATTTTGTGACTGTGCAAGGAGCTCTCTTCCTCGAGCGCAGAAAGACTGGATGAAGCTATACATCACCAGGACCTACGACTTAATTTATGTACCTTGAAATTGTAACTGTAACTTTTCATGCCAATAGCTGTCCGTATGACTTGTGTTTGTGGTTCATTTTTCGTGTGTTTACGTTGCCCCTCTCGTGCTCTGCAGATTCTGTCTTGTCTGATTTGACATTGAGTTGTTGAAGAAATTACACTTAACAGAAAGGCTTTCAATAGCAGCAAACTATATTAAACTGTACGTAGAAATGAAGGAAACCCTGATTCACAAAAGCAATTTCATGTTTGTGTTGATGTATTTTTCGCCTCGCACCAAAACGCATTTCGTTCCAAGTTGTCAATAAATTCGAGCTGTTTCCTCTCCTTTGTGCACACTGTCGGTTTGTTTGGGTATGTTTAGGCTTCTTGTTGCGCTATTGACGTTGAATAGTTGTCTGCGTTATTTATTGCAGTTTTACATTCATTTGAAACAAATCGTATTCGAATTGTCAGTTTTAATACACTCCCAACTGACGACCCAAGTGCATTGTCACCCAAACTATGTATTTACGAACTCGAAGTCAATGGATGTTTATGTTCTTGATTGTTCAATTGAACTTTCGATTTCTTCGGAGACATAATAACCACCTTTAAAGCAATGAGGCAATTTTGTTTTCATCTGACCACAGAGCAGCCAACAGCGACCATGCTAACTGATGAAATATATCCGAAATTTGTAAAACACGGATGTTGAATATGTCCACTCACGCTGGGCAGAAGTCGCCAGATTGCGTCGCGAAGTCTTCTGTGAAGAATCACATATCGTTTTTGCTTTCTGCGATTTCGTAATTCTTTTTAAACTTTAAGTGAAAATGATATAACCTGTAAACAGATAGCTTGTCACTTTTGAAATATGTTCGCCGGTTTAATTGGCAATACTTCCGGACCATAGCACATACGGGACTGATGATTTGTGATAGGGTTGGTCTAAACAAACAGCCAAAATGAGCACTAGTATCGTTGTGGTCACTGAAGAAAAGACGTCTCGACGACGCGTGATTAAATTCTGTCCGCGACATTACACCTTGAAGTGCGTCGCTGTAAAAGAGCCCATCGAACAGTAGATGTTTTGGATGGTGGACTGAAATGAACAGCTAAAATGACTAACGTTGCATAAGGATAGAAGTTCATTACGTTAGTCGAATATTGAGCTCATACTGTGACACTTTTATTGTATTTGTGTTTAATAAAACAGGAGAGTTATTTCTGATTTCTTCAATTATATCATTAAATGAATAATTTGGCAGCAAATGGGAAGAAAAGTAACGTACAACATTTCGAGTTTATCTGAAGCGTGCCGGACGTCGTAATTCAAACTCAATTAGCATTTCTGTCATACTCGCCCGAGTATAGCCTGGTTTCCGACTTTTACGAACGTTGCAGAGAATACCGACCCGTTAATTTAATATGTCGCCTGACCTATATTGCTTTTGAAAATCGAGAAGAGTATCCTGAGTAATGTGGGCACGACTGGAGTGCTAGTGCTCATGCATGTATATTGCATATGCGTTTTGACCAAATGGTATTGCTGTTGCCAACTGTTACACTGTGGCTCGTCGGTCTGTCATTCAATGAAGTGAATTTGGTATACTAAGTATTCGATTAAATCTAAGACGATAACCAGTTTAGTTTAGTTTAAAGATAGTATTGCCAACGGGTACATGCCAAACGGGTTTAACCACAATTACCACCGATACTCTTAGAGAAGCAGGTTATGGTAACAACCACTCACCTCCTTTAGCGAGAGCCTATGAGTTAGTGTTAGTATGCACCATTCGTAGATGCCCAGATGTTAAATTGTGCTCATTTGGTGATTGCAAGAACAATCATACACTAGAATAACAAATAGTCTCATATGGGCTTTAGTACCCGCGGTCACTAAATCATCAGTTAACGGACTACTACATACTTGTAGTACTTGTACCCGTACACCGTACAAAATTAGTAAAATTGATACATTTCAATAAGGAACGTCTCAAACTTTGCTTTTCACAGGTGTACAAAAATGTACTAATCTACGATTACCATCTACGATACACTACAAGGACCTTGGTGTGGGTTTCAATAACTAAACACCTACCCTTCCACACCTTTCTGATGGTAAACTACAAGTTTTCATGGTGTGTATTCATCGGATAATTGGTAACTCATGATTGTACTTCATTAATCTCAATGCTAAATGGATTATGTCGACACAATCAATGAAAGAAATGTGTCAGAACGTTCAACAGCGGGTTTCAATATATTTTTTTATAAAATGAATATAAAATGGTAAATAAATAATGAGAACCAAGGCTTCCACGACCACGTTTGAATTGTTTAATATACCGAAGAAAGTTGATGATTTATTGTATCTGTTCCCAAATATTTGTGTTTTTAACAGTAAGTAATTGGAGTTGGTGATTCGTTTAATTTTACGTACTAGTATTTAAAATATAATAAATGTGTATTGGGGTTATTTTACTTGCGCGGATGATTTCATGCCCGCTGACAGTTACATGTGTCCCTTTGCAGTCATAGATGGGACTGTACTCCTTCATATTTTTCCTGACATTATTCCCGTCGATCAAGGTATTGTGATTGTACCAGGCTAAACTGTTTTGTCTATATATAATTATTATGATTGTATTATATATTTGTCCGAGGGGTACTTTGTGTCGACATAGCGTGTTTGTGTATTTTTCTTTTAATTTTTGAAATTTCAAAATTAAACAGTGGTTTGACTTCTTGACGTATATTTACCAACTGCCGTGATGACATACTAGGCTTGAAAACAAGCGAACTGACCACATTACTAGTATATGAGACAAACGCAGAGAGAAACTGACCCAACAGCGAGCGAAATAAGCCCAATACGACACAACAGGACCAACAACAGGAGATTCTCGGACCAATACGACATTTAATGCTGAAATATACCTACAGCCTCTCGATCATGTCGATGGCTTAGAATGAGAATGTCGAAACTACTACTTACGACCTTATAAGACTCATACATATTTGAAATCTGCTTCACAAGGCGCTTCTTATGAGCTTATTTTCATGAAAATCGGAAATTGTCATGTTGACCAAAATGAAGTTTTAAAAACTTGCTTTCCCAAAGGTAAAGAGTAAATTACAGACAGTTTTCTCTTGTTTTCTCAATATATCGATTTTGTAGTTACGACCTTTTCATTCTAAGCCAGCGATGTATCGGACGCATATGGCATGATGTATGTAACACACTATATCGACATTGGCGGTATTGGTGAATATTTTTACGGTAAGGATTTAAGTGCAATTTTAACATGCATATTGTATAATGTATGCAGTATTGTAAAACACGCACCGGAATGATTGTTGAATAAGAAATCCTACTTGTGCACTTTCGGCGTTCCATACAAAATTAATGCACTAATCAGTGTTTCTCGCCTTGTCTTCATTTGTAGAAAGGCCGCTATCTGCAGGCATTAACCCTTCAATTAGTTAAACCACAGGAACGCCAATAAAGCATTGTCAATTAATAAAAGTACGATAATATACAATATAGTGTTGGTTTGTTAATTTGTAAAATGGTTTGTGTTGATAAATTTAATTGGTCAATATAAAATTGTCGGCATTTTATTGGTGCGTTGATATAGTGATTGGTTCCACGCCTGCTGAAATACCCTCGTCGCTAGATAAGGGTACCAGCATCTGAGATACAGGGCATTATGAATGCGTCTTTACCTTTGTAATACAATTAGCGAATGATATAAAAACGTTTTATCTTTGATTTTATTCAGCTGCGTCTTTTAGTGCAATCTTTGGCTCAATCAAATATATTTCCCAAACTATCTGCACTGTAAAACAATTGGTGCAGATATGCGCTCGTATTGTAGAGGGCAGTCGGGTGTTTGCACTAGAATTGAAGCCAAATATTACCTCCTATGCCACATTTAAACTTTATTTACGAGACAAACTAGAAGTTTCAACTTGAAGTTTAACCGCAGAACAACGGAGATAACCGAGCTTTCACGATCTGCAATAACGCTACACAACGATACAAGGGAGACAAATGTGTTTGGTTATTTTTTTTCTTGAAGCTACGTACGTTTGCAGGGTATTGTGAAACTATTCTCTCTTAACTAAGAAACATGGTGTTTTCAATTTGCCTGTACAAGACCATCCAATATTAAGGTCATTTTCATATTCAATGAAAACAAACTACAAGTGTAATTTACGAATGCTTATACAGTTTGTATTTATTACAATACGGTGAATAACGTTTTCCGTTCGTAAGTCAATAATAAATTTATAATTTTAATGTTAAAAATGTCCTTGATGTGGTCTTATCATTGAAGGTTTATTGTACTTATTAGGTGCATTTTAAAACAAAACACGACCGACTTTCTGCTGCCCTATGAAGGCTATATATGCGTCAAATAAAGGTTTTTAAGGTTGTCATTGTCCAGTTGTTGTTTTTATACACTTTTGTTTTTGTTAATTGAAACTAAAATATGGATACCATTAAATCTTATTTACACCGTTCAAGATTAATGTCAAATATTTAATTATAGTTGCACACTGACCTTGCATACAGACAAAGCAAGTGTTATCTGTGTGACCAAGATAAACCCATCTGTAGTCGATTCTACTATAGTACATATCATTATCTATAAAGTTATAAACATTTAGTTGACTTACTCATTCATAAACAAAGAAAATGGCGACATATAAGTTACTGATTCATTCTGCTCGTCAAATAGTACAAGTTGTATCTGACGGACGGACAATTAAGAAGGGAAATGAAATGCAAACATTGGATATATTGGAGAATGTGGAGGGTAAGGGATACAGCATTCTTATTGACAGGTACTCTTTATATTTCATACACACTGCTAAACTATGGACTCCCTAATACGTAGCCCCCATTATTCACATCCCAGGAACTTTTGAACAGTCTTTTTAAAAGTGAATGAAGAGTTTTTACAAAACACCTTCATCGTCCAAAATGCACTACATGTATAAAACCCTAGACCTGGAAAGCCAGGTTATGTTTGAATATACAGCATGTCCACTGTGAAACCATATTGGCCCCTAATATGCAGCCCCATAAGTTGACATACTTGACACAGTTGTCGTACATTTTTTGTACGTGCAGAAAAATACAAGACAACTGTATCGACCAAGAACACATTAACTTTTTGGTCAAAGGGAGACAACTCAGTCTATTTAATGTTTTTTCTTTACTGTGGTCGATAGTTTTTTCCTGGTATTTTAGCATTGTACGGTGGAAAGTTAAGCAATCCAACTCCATAGCGTTAATGATATATTATTCTGCGAAGTGAGTCCAAATGAATATAACAGAAGAACGTAGCATTTAGTCCAACGGACACTTGTTGTCATGTCATTTTGTACAATTACTAAATTAAACATAACGATACAGTCACACGTGCTTATAACCCTGGAATTTAATCCTGTTCATGTGCGCCACAGGAACCGAGTGATGTTCGTTTACGATTCCCAAACCGGAGGTCCCTGGTTACTATTTAGGCATAAAAACACAACACAGAACTGTTGGCTCGTCGTTTGAACTGACTGATCCTGTTTGTTTTAGCGATGGTACCATCAGTGATATTGGTACGGATGCTGAGGTGAAATCACGACATGCTGATATGGATGCTGTCACTGTGATCGATGCTACCGGATGTTCTATTATTCCAGGTAGTGTTTTACATATTTATGTTGGGGGTTTTACTTACACGTTCACTTACAACATGCCTCCATATCTGTCATATTATAATATTATGAATTATGGGCGCTTACAGTCAGTTTCTGGACTATGAGTCAACCCGTTTCTATTACACAGGGTATTGCTGTACATAACATATTTTTGATAAAATTGAATTGTGTTGAAGTCTAGGTCTTATAATCACAGTTGTTATGGGCTATATGATTAAATTTTTACCGTACTTAGTTGTAGTATGTACTCATTTACACAGAATTATTGCATAACTTGAAATAAGGGTAGCTCATGATACGGTATTAAAATACTGTACCACACAGACAATCCAAAGCCACACATAAACGGCGACATTGCATTGATACTTACGTAAGAGTCAGGCATAGAATGAACCATCTTTATCCCAAAATATTTGATATTTCATACACAATTAATGCTTTTTTCTATTATCAAAGGACTAGTGGATGCTCACACACATCCAGTCTGGGCGGGGGATAGAGTACATGAGTTCGCCATGAAGGTATGTTACTACTTCACTTGTCGTGTTAACAGTAACATAATCTTATCCGTACTTCTTGCTTGTCTAACTGTTTGTACGAAATCATCAGAATATGTGTTACGGCAATTAAGATACATGACAAAGTAAACACTTTTTGTATAATCGTTTGCAGCTACATCGGAAGATATTTTTTTTTAAAGTTTCAAAAACTGAAAAAACAATTATGCTTTCATACCCATTAGATCATTTTTCGCTTCAACTTTAACAGAAACTCTCTCTGTGATTTAATTGACATGCAAACTGTCCATTTTTATACGAAAGTGTTCTAGAACATCCTATGAATCTACAACAATCGTCTATTTTTCGACGATTTAATCAAAGTACACGATCCAAAGTTTTAATTTGCAATTAAGGTAGTCTAGTATCATACTAAAAACAATGCAAGTAATTATTTTGACATTGAATGACTGTTAGAATATAGCTCTATACACTTTAAAATAGCATTTAAAA
Organism: Spisula subtruncata; assembly: GCA_963678985.1. Lineage (NCBI taxonomy): Eukaryota > Metazoa > Mollusca > Bivalvia > Venerida > Mactridae > Spisula > Spisula subtruncata. The sequence continues at coordinate 9,041,083 of OY787667.1, forward strand.
AACAATTCGAGATCTATGTCAATATTTCTGTCTATGAAAACGACGTTCATAAGCACCATGTTGTTTTTGGGCACATGCAATACGAAAATTTTCACATGTATTGTAATTTACCATACTATATTATGTAGCTTCACTTTAACCCGACAGCAGCATTGTACGAAACTCCAATTTGACCACACAAAGTGGAATTAGAACATTTCACACACAAAAAAAATAGAATATTTTTGTAATTCGATATACAAAAGATATTGCCATTCCATCTTGCGAACGTTTACACCAACATTTGATCCATAAAACTATGTTCTTGAGTATCAACCACAGGGGCGAACGATTATACAAAAAGTGTTAATTTTGTCATGTATCCGATTGTGTTAAAGTATACATTTCATAGTCACATACATCTAAGTGTATCACATTTTCACGTATTATTTCAATATGGTGTTCAAATTGTTGACCGACAAACCGCAAAGACGTATCGTATGAATGTAAACACGACAAAGCACCAAGTGCAACCATCTCCGGTTCGACAAAAACTTCTATATATTGATGGCTTAGAATTAGAAGGTCGTAAGTGCCACTTACGACCTTTACTATTCATACATATTTAGAATAAGCATTACAAGGCGCTTCTTATGAGCCCATTTTCATAAAAATCTGAACTTGTCATGTTGACCAAATTGAAGTTGTAAAAGTTTGTTTTACCATAAGTAAAGAGTAAAAGTCAGACAGTTTTCTCTTGTTTTCTCAATATATCGATTTGGTAGTTACGACCTTCTTGTTCTAAGCCATCGATATGGTATTTGACAATAACTTATTAAGGTGTAAAAGTACCACTTTTGCTTTGGTAATTATATCCAATTGTTTACTTTTGTTGATCACCCATATTTAGCTGGCCGGTGCCACATACATGGAGGTACACAATGCTGGCGGAGGGATACACTACACCGTAGAACACACGCGGAAAGCTACGGAAGACGAACTATTTACTTCCTTTCAAGAGAGACTAATGCGCATGCGTGAAGCTGGCACTACAATGGCGGAGTGTAAAAGCGGGTATGGTTTGAATACAGATTGTGAGATGAAGATGTTGCGAGTGATTGAACGAGCCAAGCAGACGATGTCCATAGGAATATCATCGACATATTGTGGAGCTCATGCAGTACCTAAGTATGACCATTTTACCAACACGGGTGTATATGTACATGTACACGCCCAGTTCATAGGTACATGGTTTCAGTATACTGCTAAGTTTACCAAATACAAAGGGTACATTTAGATAAGTTGAAACCGTGTGCCTGTGCTGTGATTGTTTTTTATGTCTTCTATCTGGAGGCTGCTTTCGTCTTCGAAGTGTAACCCCAAATAGTGCCTATGGCTCTTTTATTCTTTCCGCTATTCTTTCGACATGTCATTGAACGTTCAACATACGAGACCCAATGTAAACTGCAAGGGTACGACGCGCACTATTCATAGATGTAGTCAGAATTCCCAATTTTGTAAAGCTCACTTTCGGGAGTGTTAGTGTATGTATTGAACCCCTCTCGGTGGTAGTGAATCCTGGACAATCCTGGTCCTCCCTAATGAAAGAGAGCAAATAAAATAGGACAATTGTTCAGTTATCAGTCTGATACTAGTACATGTACATGTATTTGACTTTCATTGGGTAAATTGTGTTTACGCATATGCAACTAACTAACTATACATACTCTTGAGAAAAAATCAAGGGGATGTAATTCCTAGGTAAAATTTATAAAACGTGTATTACGGTGTATACCTGTATCGGCGCCCTCGACTATCTCTTCTGACTAATGATAGAACAAATGGATCAACATGCAGACACATACACAGTGGTTAACCATTTGGTTGTTCCGTGTGCTATCGTTTTTTAAGCACATGTCTGTATTTTTGGCAAAAAAAGAGGATTTCAGTCTTTCCTGTCCTGTCGAGCGGGTTACTTCCAATTCATTGAGATCCCATGCCAACACAGAGAGTGTATCGATACGGGTACGGGGTATATATCGTGTAAATGTATGCTTACAGAGGGGCCACACCAGATGAGGCTACGCGTGATGTATTAGACAACCAGATACCAGAGTTAACACGTCTTATCCAGGACCAGACATTACATATAGATAATATAGATGTGTTCTGTGAACGTGGTGTGTTTGATACCAAACAATCTAAACAAATACTGGAGAAAGGGAAAGCTCTCGGTCTCAATATCAACTTTCATGGTGACGAACTTCACCCAACGTCATCAGCAGAGGTAAGCCTGGTTCCCGATCCAATCGTTAAAGCCCCGCAAGTTCCGTTTGTCCCCGGTAAATCTATATCAAAGTATAAGACCGAGGTAAGCTAGGTTCCCGGCCGTACGTGTTATGCTACGGTCACATTTGCCCTACGATGTCCGTACGGATTTATCAACTCGTACGAGTAGGCTACGAGTCCAAAATATTTCAAATCCTAAAAATATTTTAGGTTCTTAGCTTCTGGTCACAGCTCGTACGGACCTCGTACGATTTAAAGAGAATGTCTCGTACGAGGTCCGTACGGACATCGTAATCTTCGTACGGAGATCGCACGGCGCTCGTACGGAGATCGTACGGGGCTCGCAAGGTACTCGTAGGTCAATCGCAGCTCGCAAGTCACTCTTACGATGTCCCTAAGGTGTCCGCAAGGTGTCCGCACGATGACCGTACGAGCTCCGTGCGAGAAGAATGTTATTTTTCGACATATTTCATTTTCGTCTGGTCACATTAGTCGTACGAGCTCCGTGCGAGTCGAAATTAAGCAAGCTCGTACGGAGTCCGTACGGGTATTGTTAACTCTTATGAGCATCGTACGGATTTTCGTAACTCGTAGAGGACTCGGGAGATCGGTGAAAATTTTCCACCGAGCTCCCGAGTAGTCTACGAGCTCGTAGGTATTATTGAAGTAAGGAAGCTGACATTACCTATTTTTAGTTATTATTATATGTAAGATGATTAAAGAATGATGGAATTTTCATGTCATGTTAATAAATGCAAGGAAAAAACGTTTAATTAGTTCTTGGTCGACTTTGAACGATCAGGGCTATATACGTGTATAGAGTTTATTATAGTACGATGAGTATATGCATTTAAGTACATGGAATACATGTATATTGCACAGTTGTCATAAACTAAAAGGTGAAAGGAACACATACATGTAGATGTATAGACAAATATTTATGTGTACACATAAGATATGTGCACGCGAATCACGCACATGTCAATTCATTTTACATTGAGCATGAGCGGAACCAGGTTTGGTGAGGTGGGGTCCAGGCTTCTGGAATGTTGGAAAATTTGGCCATCTTACATTAAGAGACGAGTACGTTTCGTGTTATGTTATGTTCTTGCGCTAGTCGGACCTAGCAAAATAACCGGTTGGACATCTTCATAATACAATGAACACTGGGCGTACATTTGGGCTAATTGGCTGAAGCCGAACGGGATTGTGTAGCATCGAGTGACGGCGACCAGGGTCATTTAAAGTTTATTAAAAATACACGTTGCTACTCATCGGTCGGTGTCTGCGCGATCATCAATCATCATCGGGTATATATCGGATACACGGGAGGATGGAAGAGACAGAATGTTAAACGGCATATGGGACCCCTAGCCTTTTCGAATGTACAACTTGGTTTCTATAACGTTTTAGGTATAGACCACCTCTGAGTTTACCAACTAGTCCATCTCTAGTTGGATGGAAACAATGAAATGATTTCCGAATGACCATATGTCCCGGTCGAGATTAAAACCTTTGATGGACTTGTCAATCCGTATTCTAGAGAATTACCCACCCGACCACAGTCTGAGTGTCACCCGAATGGTTGATTATATCATATGTTAAAAGACTTGTTGACGTACTTACATGTTGAGTCTTCTTAAAATCATTTAAATACTTCTTTCAAAAGCTAGTAGCGTCATTATTATAATATAATAGCAATACCTTTATTTTAAGAGACAACTCGGTTGGGAAAGTCCAGTCTTCCCTGTAGACCTCTGCTCATACCTGATTCTATTTTATAAACAATCATACAAACAATGACATATAAAGTTACTGGGTGCCGAACATGCCATATTGGGTGGCCAGACTTGTCACATTATGGATAAACCCGGCCACCCAGAATCAAAGACCTACACGCATTAGTTATCTGTCAGCACACTGTATTGCTAACCAATCATTCTTTCCTCCTCAGCTTCAACCAAAACAAACATAGGCAATATATATCAAAGTATTTAGTCATTTTATTTTTTTGTATAAATATACTAATAATTTCACTTAATATTTGTTTTGTTATTAAAAAATAGCAGATGTTAAAATTGAACGGCATAATTATAATAATGTAATAAATTTGGATTTCATTAGTACTTAATTTATGTTTCGTTTTTTAAAATCGATACGTTATAATTATCTTTGTACCGGATACTGGGTACAGATGCAGCATTGACTCAATAGCAGTTAAACACATGTATCATCAATTCGATATTGAAAAACGTGTCAAAATTTCAATATATTGTCTATAACATACTGTATTGTTACATACACATAACAATTATCATTGTTGACATAACTGCTGTCATACTGTTCACTATCTAATCCTATGACGTTGACCGTTAAAGTCCCGTGCGAAATACGTCTGACTCAAAGTATATACGAGCTCGTAGACAGCTCGTAGACAACTCGGGAGCTCGGTGAAAAAGTTTTACCATGTCGCCGAGACCTCTACGAGTCGAAAAAATCCGTACGATACTCGTACGAGTATCAATATCCGTACGAGCACCGTACGGACTCCGTACGGACGTCGTGCGAGTTCAGCAAAATCAACTCGTACGGAGCTCGTACGGAGCTCGTAGGGCAAATGTGACCGTAGCATTAACGATTATCAAAACAGGAGTGACGATTACCTCCTTTTACGTTATAGGGTCAGGTACATCCGATTAATGGCATCGCCTTAGAATGTCCAGATCGCATTGAGAAGTTTATCAAAATCAAATAAGTGATTATTACGGAATCCTACGGAATCCTGTTAGGGACATCGCGTTCTCGCATCGCGCCTTTTGACAACACCGTAGAAAAAACCGCGAGATTCGTTGGTTACATTCTCGCAACTTTTTATACCAAATTGACTGTTTTTTACCACAGTATTTCCATTTGGAACTCATTTTAGAAAGGGTGAGATTTGTATTTTCCTTTGGCGCACTTTTTTCTCTATGTTAAGAAACAACTTAGGTGATAGAAAAAAACGCGAGATTTGCTGAACAACCTCGCGTGTTTTAAAGTCGATTGAATGATCCCGGACTATTTTTTTATATCAAATTGCTTAGGAGAAATGAAGGCAGTCACCGGTTAAAAATGGTGGGACACGAAGAAGGTAACGGTAGTTCTTGGAGAAGTCTATAATGTCCGAGTTTCACCCCGAAAACTTAAATAATTGTAGTATTGTTCAAAGTTAATTGGGGCTATATCAAATAGTGAGAAAATAACATAGGGAACAATATCTTGTTCCTTGGACATAGTCGATCTAAGTATACTTTACATTTGCCTCCGTAGCTCTGTGGTTAGTGTGCTTGCCATCTCATCTGGCGATCCGGGTTCAAATCCGGGTAGAAGCACATTATATATGCCTGCCATATTTCAGTAGAAATAAAGTAGGTGGTAGATCTAGTCAGGGTTCCATCACTATGACCACTGTGGGACTCTGTCTAAACGACAACCGGTATCTGTAGGTGGTAGATCTAGCCAGGACTCGGTCACTATGACCACTGTGGGACTCTGTCTAAACGACAACCGGTATCTGTAGGTGGTAGATCTAGCCAGGACTCGATCACTATGACCACTGTGGGACTCTGTCTAAACGACAACCGGTATCTGTGGTAGATCTAGCCAGGACTCGATTACTATGACCAATGTGGGACTCTGCCTAAACGACAGCCGGTATCTGTAGGCGGTAGATCAAGCCAGGACTCGATCACTATGACCACTGTGGGACTCTGTCTAAACGACAGCCGGTATCTGTGGTAGATCTAGCCAGGACTCGACTACTATGACCACTGTGGGACTCCGTCTAAACGACAGCCGGTATCTGTAGGCGGTAGATCAAGCCAGGACTCGATCACTATGACCACTGTGGGACTCTGTCTAAACGACAGCCGGTATCTGTAGGCGGTAGATCTAGCCAGGACTAGTTCACTATGACCACTGTGGGACTCTGTCTAAACGACAGCCGGTATCTGTAGGCGGTAGATCTAGCCAGGATTCGATTACTATGACCACTGTGGGACTCTGTCTAAACGACAGCCGGTATCTGTAGGCGGTAGATCAAGCCAGGACTCGATCACTATGACCACTGTGGGACTCTGCCTAAACGACAGCCGGTATCTGTAGGCGGTAGATCAAGCCAGGACTCGATCACTATGACCACTGTGGGACTCTGTCTAAACGACAGCCGGTATCTGTGGTAGATCTAGCCAGGACTCGATTACTATGACCACTGTGGGACTCTGTCTAAACGACAGCCGGTATCTGTAGGCGGTAGATCAAGCCAGGACTCGATCACTATGACCACTGTGGGACTCTGTCTAAACGACAGCCGGTATCTGTAGGCGGTAGATCTAGCCAGGACTAGTTCACTATGACCACTGTGGGACTCTGTCTAAACGACAGCCGGTATCTGTAGGCGGTAGATCTAGCCAGGACTCGATCACTATGACCACTGTGGGACTCTATCTAAACGACAGCCGGTATCTGTAGGCGGTAGATCAAGCCAGGACTCGATCACTATGACCACTGTGGGACTCTGCCTAAACGACAGCCGGTATCTGTAGGCGGTAGATCAAGCCAGAATTCGATCACTATGACCACTGTGGGACTCTGTCTAAACGACAGCCGGTATCTGTAGGCGGTAGATCTAGCCAGGACTCGATCACTATGACCACTGTGGGACTCTGTCTAAACGACAGCCGGTATCTGTAGGCGGTAGATCTAGCCAGGACTAGTTCACTATGACCACTGTGGGACTCTGTCTAAACGACAGCCGGTATCTGTAGGCGGTAGATCTAGCCAGGACTCGATCACTATGACCACTGTGGGACTCTGTCTAAACGACAGCCGGTATCTGTAGGCGGTAGATCAAGCCAGGACTCGATCACTATGACCACTGTGGGACTCTGCCTAAACGACAGCCGGTATCTGTAGGCGGTAGATCTAGCCAGGACTCGATCACTATGACCACTGTGGGACTCTGTCTAAACGACAACCGGTATCTGTGGTAGATCTAGTCAGGGTTCGATCACTATGACCACTGTGGGACTCTGCCTAAACGACAGCCGGTATCTGTAGGCGGTAGATCAAGCCAGGACTCGATCACTATGACCACTGTGGGACTCTGTCTAAACGACAGCCGGTATCTGTAGGCGGTAGATCAAGCCAGGACTCGATCACTATGACCACTGTGGGACTCTGTCTAAACGACAGCCGGTATCTGTAGGCGGTAGATCAAGCCAGGACTCGATCACTATGACCACTGTGGGACTCTGCCTAAACGACAACCGGTATCTGTAGGCGGTAGATCTAGCCAGGACTCGATCACTATGACCACTGTGGGACTCTGTCTAAACGACAGCCGGTATCTGTAGGCGGTAGATCAAGCCAGGACTCGATCACTATGACCACTGTGGGACTCTGTCTAAACGACAGCCGGTATATGTAGGCGGTAGATCTAGCCAGGACTCGATCACTATGACCACTGTGGGACTCTGTCTAAACGACAGCCGGTATCTGTAGGCGGTAGATCAAGCCAGGACTCGATCACTATGACCACTGTGGGACTCTGCCTAAACGACAGCCGGTATCTGTAGGCGGTAGATCTAGCCAGGACTCGATCACTATGACCACTGTGGGACTCTGTCTAAACGACAACCGGTATCTGTGGTAGATCTAGTCAGGGTTCGATCACTATGACCACTGTGGGACTCTGCCTAAACGACATCGGTATCTGTAGGCGGTAGATCAAGCCAGGACTCGATCACTATGACCACTGTGGGACTCTGTCTAAACGACAGCCGGTATCTGTAGGCGGTAGATCAAGCCAGGACTCGATCACTATGACCACTGTGGGACTCTGTCTAAACGACAGCCGGTATCTGTAGGCGGTAGATCTAGCCAGGACTCGATCACTATGACCACTGTGGGACTCTGTCTAAACGACAGCCGGTATCTGTAGGCGGTAGATCAAGCCAGGACTCGATCACTATGACCACTGTGGGACTCTGTCTAAACGACAGCCGGTATCTGTAGGCGGTAGATCTAGCCAGGACTCGATCACTATGACCACTGTGGGACTCTGTCTAAACGACAGCCGGTATCTGTAGGCGGTAGATCAAGCCAGGACTCGATCACTATGACCACTGTGGGACTCTGTCTAAACGACAGCCGGTATCTGTAGGCGGTAGATCTAGCCAGGACTCGATCACTATGACCACTGTGGGACTCTGTCTAAACGACAACCGGTATCTGTGGTAGATCTAGTCAGGGTTCGATCACTATGACCACTGTGGGACTCTGCCTAAACGACATCGGTATATGTAGGCGGTAGATCTAGCCAGGACTCGATCACTATGACCACTGTGGGACTCTGCCTAAACGACAACCGGTATCTGTGGTAGATCTAGTCAGGGTTCGATCACTATGACCACTGTGGGACTCTGCCTAAACGACATCGGTATATGTAGGCGGTAGATCTAGCCAGGACTCGATCACTATGACCACTGTGGGACTCTGTCTAAACGACAACCGGTATCTGTGGTAGATCTAGTCAGGGTTCGATCACTATGACCACTGTGGGACTCTGCCTAAACGACATCGGTATATGTAGGCGGTAGATCAAGCCAGGACTCGATCACTATGACCACTGTGGGACTCTGTCTAAACGACAGCCGGTATCTGTAGGCGGTAGATCTAGCCAGGACTCGATCACTATGACCACTGTGGGACTCTGTCTAAACGACAGCCGGTATCTGTAGGCGGTAGATCTAGCCAGGACTCGATCACTATGACCACTGTGGGACTCTGCCTAAACGACAGCCGGTATCTGTAGGCGGTAGATCTAGCCAGGACTCGATCACTATGACCACTGTGGGACTCTGCCTAAACGACATCGGTATCTGTAGGCGGTAGATCTAGTCAGGGTTCGATCACTATGACCACTGTGGGACTCTGTCTAAACGACAGCCGGTATCTGTAGGCGGTAGATCAAGCCAGGACTCGATCACTATGACCACTGTGGGACTCTGTCTAAACGACAGCCGGTATCTGTAGGCGGTAGATCAAGCCAGGACTAGTTCACTATGACCACTGTGGGACTCTGCCTAAACGACAGCCGGTATCTGTAGGCGGTAGATCAAGCCAGGACTCGATCACTATGACCACTGTGGGACTCTGTCTAAACGACAGCCGGTATCTGTAGGCGGTAGATCAAGCCAGGACTCGATCACTATGACCACTGTGGGACTCTGTCTAAACGACAGCCGGTATCTGTAGGCGGTAGATCTAGCCAGGACTAGTTCACTATGACCACTGTGGGACTCTGTCTAAACGACATCGGTATATGTAGGCGGTAGATCAAGCCAGGACTCGATCACTATGACCACTGTGGGACTCTGCCTAAACGACAGCCGGTATCTGTAGGCGGTAGATCTAGCCAGGACTAGTTCACTATGACCACTGTGGGACTCTGTCTAAACGACAGCCGGTATCTGTAGGCGGTAGATCTAGCCAGGACTAGTTCACTATGACCACTGTGGGACTCTGCCTAAACGACAGCCGGTATCTGTAGGCGGTAGATCTAGCCAGGACTAGTTCACTATGACCACTGTGGGACTCTGTCTAAACGACAGCCGGTATCTGTAGGCGGTAGATCTAGCCAGGGTTCGATCACTATGACCACTGTGGGACTCTGTCTAAACGACAGCCGGTATCTGTAGGCGGTAGATCTAGCCAGGGTTCGATCACTATGACCATTGTAGGACTGGTGGAATTGTAGTACCTTAACACCGTTAATATGACATTAACGGTGTTAAGATACTATAATTCCAACTGCTAGTATACGAAAAAAACACGACAAAGCAACGACGGGTTTTTTTCTATCACCTAAGTTGTTTCTAAATATAGAGAAAAATGCGCCAAAGGAAAATACAAATCTAGCCCTTTCTAAAATGATTTCCCAATGGAAATACTGTGGTAAAACCGTTCAATTCGGTATAAAAAAAGTTGCGAGAATGTAACCAACGAATCTCGCGGGTTTTTTTCTACGGGGTTATCAAAAGGCGCGATGCGAGAACGCGATGTCCCTAACAGGATTCCGTAAAGCGACGCGCAAATATCGCTCGTTTGTCGCAGTCGCTCTTAAACGGGGTAAAAGTAATTTTCACCACTGCATTTCCTAGCAAATATTCAGACTTGGTTTGATAAAAAGGAGCGTACCGAGGCAACCAGGCTCTTTGATCCTGGAAGGCCGGATATGTATCTGTAGTTCAGGCTGAAGGGAGTCGAACTAAACCCTCGCTAGGCCCCTAGATTCCGTAGATTATAGATACACTTCTAAATATAACGTAGCATCTAAATAGATGTCCTAGTACTAGTAAATATTGACACTGCATCAAATGATAAAAGATGAAGTAACGTACCTGTCATGATAAGTTCTGTGTTCGGCTGCAAATCTATGCCATAATATAGGTAGCATTACATTACTTTATGTACTGTTTCTTGTGGAACAAACCGGATGTCTGTGTATTTCGAGATACACAGCTGCTGTACGCCAGGGCCCGTATTCATAAAGCTCCTAAGGGAAAATATTCCTTAGGTTGATATTTTACCTAAGGTTTTATAGGAGTTCCCTTAGTTTTATGATTTCACCTTGGATATCTGAATAATTTCTAGAATGATGTTCCAGATAGCTAAGGTGAAATCATATAAAACTGAGGGAATTCCTATAAAAACTTAGGTAAATATATCAACCTAAGGAATATTTTCCCCTAACATTTTCAGGTAGATACATTGTCAACCTTTTGCTGTGACGTTGCGATAGCCTGGGGTTGCCTAAAGTGTTCGTATTTCGGATGGCTAGATGTAGCGCCGTTCAGAATAAGTTCAAATTCCACGTCAGATGGAAAGTTGGAAATTGTCGAAATATTGCCAGATGTAAATGAAATACATGTTGCTGTTATGCAAGGTCTTGCATTTGCAATTTACCAATGTACATACTATATTTACAGATGGGCGCGTCCATAGGAGCCCTGGCAATAAGTCATCTAGAAGAGATATCTGATGCCGGGATTGACGCTATGGCTAGCACAGGATCTGTGGGTGTGGTACTACCAACAACAGCGTACATCCTCAGACTCAAACCACCACCTGTTCGCCAGATGATTACACAAGGAATGGCTGTAGCTCTAGGTTCGGACTTCAATCCCAATGCGTATTGTCATGCAATGGTCAGTGACTCAGTATATAATCGTGCACCAATTAATATTATTGATTTCACCATCAGTCGTCGCAAAGCAGTAGGCCTACCAAATGTCAAGTCGCATATTACTAATTACTAACGCTTGATTGTTCATTCACCTTGCTTATACAGTCATGTTAACCAACCTTACTTGTGAACAAGGCGAGGCAAGGCAAGGCAATGCAATGTATTGCATATGTGCATATAATACAAAACACTCTTTCAATGTTAAAGGTTCGCCCTTTCTATACTAAATTACTAACATTTATATATACGTCACTTAAGTTAGATTGGTAACATGTAGTTCATCAATTTCTATCAAGTTGGCATGTGTACCATTTCTGGTTGTTTGACGTTGTATATTACAAGAATCATAGGTGCTTTCAGAACGACAACATCAGAAACTTTCTACTCTGCGGCAATGAAATGCTTCAGCGATGAGAAACCTGAAAATTTCTTTATCCTTAACGCCGAACTTGTAAGCGACCTCTTGTATCATTATTATTTCATTCTATGTTTGATTCGGCCAAGGAGCGTAACTCATGATATTCCGCACTTAAAAAGATGTTGCATTCGACCATTGCAAACTTATTTGAAATATTTATACTTGCAGCCTATGGTGATGCATTTAGCGTGTGTATTGTTGAAGATGAGTATGCCGGAAGCTCTAAATGCAGCCACCATTAATGGTGCTCATGCTCTCGGTGTGGCAGATAAACATGGGTCGTTAGAGATTGGCAAATATGGAAATATGATTGTTTTAGATACAAATAGGTATGAGTGATCTATACATTATGTAGTAGCTTAAACTGCCGAGTATGCTGAACATAGTCTTTACTTGCCAGTCAGCTATTTTACAGGCATATGAGGGCCAGAAAGCCCACTTACCACTGAGCAACGGAGGCAAACTTAACCGAATAGTTATGGTGCCAGTAACTTCAATAATGATGCAAAAGGCTAATCGTATGTAGGCTGTGGAACAACTTTTGAACCATATTAAAAACGACTATTAAGTACCGGTATTTGAGTAATATACTACCACACAAGTACCCGACTGATTTGCCACTCGGGGCTCATTGCTTACGAATTGTCAGTTTTGTTACAAGTAATTACGAAGCCCCCTTTGGCCAATTTCCTCTACTGCTAAATTGTACTTGGCACTTAAGTTATTGCAAGCAAACCGTGTAGGACTCACATCTTTTATTAAAGCCATATTTCAAATGCGGTTATTGTCTTTTTAATGAGACGTTGTTTTGTCCTTAGTTTTAAGGTGTGAGATGTTCTATATCTTATTATCTGTTGTTTTACGGTTTTTTTCAGATGGGAGAATTTGATTTACAAATTTGCTGGTAGTGTTGAGATGGTCTACATATGTTTTTTTTTATTTTATTTTCAGATGGGAGAATCTGATTTACAAATTCGGTTGCTATGGAGATGTGATTAAATCAGTTATCTATAAAGGAGACATTGTACATTCAAAAGTGAACACCAATGTGACGATTGTGAAACAAGTTTAGAATAAAAGACCTATTACCATCATTCCTAAATTACATAGAATAAACGTTCACTTGCCTTCAGTTGTCTTATGTAAAGTGCATTAAAATGATCCAGCGGAACACATGCTTTAAGGAACAAAAAATATGTACGTGTAAATTATCACATGACAACACATATGCTTAGCATGTGTATATGAGCCTTATGGCCCCTCTACAACACCCCCACCCCCAAATCAAATTTCTATAATACCTTTTTGGGGGTTGTATTGGGGCCATGGCGGTCATATCCACATGGCAAGTACCTGTGCATGACAAGTGTGAACATGATTTTGTCGGCTAAAATATACTGGATTGCTTGTGTCCAAAAGCATACCCTTGTGACACTGAGCACAAACCTTTGCAGTTTGTCTGCCACTCGTTCTTGGCTTGTAGAAAGGACACGCATATCGAGGGTTGCCTGAAAGACTGTAGTAATTGCCTATAACTAATTTTTATAACGGATATTCGGATCCCAATTTGCTATTCGGATACTCGAAACTCGATACGAATATCCGGATATTCGTTGCCATCCTTACTTATAAGTTATAATTTAAGAAGGGCATACTACCGTCTTGCCTTGCAGACAACCCTAGATATGCACACCTTAATTCACTTCACGTACACACTCACCTTTATTATGGATACCATTCAGAAACGATGTAAATCCTTTAAAACAAGCAAACCAACAAGCAAGCGAAATGCTTCTGCGAAATACACAGTGACTTTTACGGACGAAATCTTAAACAACCGTAGTTAGATTCCGTTGTGGGTGAAATCCATACTCGGTTGAAAATTAATGATGAAATAATTACAAATATCCCACTATATCAGTATTGTCGACGTATTCTTTCAACGTAAATTACCGAACATTACAAAGTTTCCGAAAATTCTCATTTATATTTCGCATAAATTGTTCAATTTTTCAAAGTTAGCGTGACTGCCACCCATAAGACAGGCGTTCGCTGATGGATCCTTGAGCCGAGTATAATTATGTAATCAACTCCCTTTTCAAAACCTGACTGATCTCTCGTTCCAATGCAATCCAACCAGCATTATGGCGGAGATGATTGAAGAAATAAAGTAGTTCCTCGCACAGTTTGAATTAATCTTCACCCTCAAATTGATGAGTAGTTTTCATTTCGTGCTGGCACGAGGATGTAACAATGTTATTCATCTGCTACTCTTCAATAATGGTCGAAGAGAAGGTATAAATAGCCATACCTCAAACGTTAATTAAATGTCAATTCTAACACGGATTACAGGAATTATATTTGGTTATTATTTGTACTTTCAGCACTTGCCGACGACAATTTATTACAGATGGCGGGGATATTAGCTCTTACCAACTTAAAGTCTCATTTATGCTCCCACAACTTTTTTTTCGGTCATCCATTTCATACAATGAATTATGGAACCATTAAGCTGTTCCCTAACAAATGACCTATACTCGACGATAAAATGCTAACTTTATCGATCGAATTATCGTATTTAGCAAATTGTATGGTGAACAAAATACTCATTTTACAAGAGTTGCTCCCCTTAGACTTAATTGCTTTTATTGTTTAAAAATTGTCATTTTGTCAGCAAACCATCTGGATGTTTGATAACATTTTCTTCCATCTCATGTTATTATCACATTTGGGAATCAACTAAAGTGCACAAATTGCATCATTCTGCAGAGAGGTTACCAAGTTATAGCTTATTAATATAGCAGCTTTAGACTTAATGTGACTTTCAGATAGCCACTTGGTGATTCAAAAAGTGAATATGAAAATGGCAACGTGCCGACTGGTAACTCCACACGAAACACTTGGCGTATGCTATGTCGGGAGCCGTGGCCTCGGGGTAGGGCGAGCGCTTCGGGATCGAGTGGTCCTGGGTTCGACCCCCTCTGGACCGCTGGTTAATTTCTCTGAGCAAGACCCACATGCTCCAATCCACCATGGTGAAAAATGGTACCTGTAAGGTCAGTGTCTATTCCTGGCGCCACAGATCGATGTTGGCTGCCACACCCACAGGATAGAAATAGTCCCCCCAGTGAGACACGAGTGTAGGTTTCCATATGTAGCCCAATGGCCAGGGAAGTTTAAATGTCAAAGGGTGCTTGAGCGGCTAACAGCTGAAAAGAAAATTGGTAACTTTTTTATGTCTGTTGGCATAGCACATGCCTCTGTCTGTTGTGGAGGGTTTTGTATCATTTTTGATTTCCCGTTTGTTTCGTGAGAGTGTACATTATTTGGTAAATTCAGATCCCACGAAAGCGGGCCCGGTGAACAAATCGCTAGATTTGCACATAAGTGCCCACTGTGTCCGAACCGAATGGATTTGATGAAATTTGATTGAGTATTTTTTTTTTAAAAAGTTTTAACGAGAGGGTCGAACAATGGTCTTAGGTCGTTCTCCTGCCGTAGAATGCACCTATGGTGACCTAAGAAATCACTCAGACCATCTATGAATTAGACTAAGTTGATGCTACATTCTAGATATTTTCATGTTCTAGACCGTGTAGTTTAAAACATTTATTTACCCTCCCCCCATGTTAGTCTTTGTAAAACTGTTGACCCCCGCGCCGGGCCAGTTTTAACATCAGTGGCATACGTTGAACAAATTTGGTAGATGACTAGATGACTACTAGATGAGTCTACATAACAAATATCAAAGCTTTAGGCAATGTAGTTTTAGAACATTCCTATGAAGTTTTATCAAATGTGGTCAAGAAGTGGTTTAGTAGAAGTCCTTTGTAGAAATTGTTGACGGACGACGAGTAACTTGTCACTATGTGCCAGAATAGCTCGGTATTCGTCTTGTCATCAAGTTGAATATCGAACCAGCTGCTGACAGCAGATTCGAACCTAGTTCGGTATTCGACTTCTTATCGAGTTGAATATCGAACCCGCTACTGACAGAAAATTCGAACCTAGTTCGACATTGACTGAGTTCGACTTCTTATCGAGTTGAATATCGAACCCGCTGCTGACAGCAGATTCGAACCTAGTTCGGTATTCGCCTTCTGATCGAGTTGAATATCGAACCCGCTGTTGGCAGCAGATTCGAACCTAGTTCGGTATTCGACTTCTTATCGAGTTGAATATCGAACGCGCTGCTGACAGAAGATTCGAGCCTAGTTCGGTATTCGACTTCTTATCGAGTTGAATATCGAACGCGCTGCTGACAGAAGATTCGAGCCTAGTTCGGTATTCGAACTCTGATGATCGAGTTGAATATCGAACGCGTTGCTGGCAGCAAATTCTAACCTAGTTCGGTATTCGATTTCTGATCGAGTTGAATTTCGAACGCGCTGCTGGCAGCAGATTCGAACCCAGTTCGGTATTCGACATCTTATAAAGTTGAATAACGAACCCGATGCTAGTAGCGGCTTTAAGCTCTCAGCAGATTGGACACCAGTTCGATATTGGCGAAAGGGTGTCGAATAACGAATTTTCTGCTAGTTCGGTATTGGCGTGCGGTTAGAAATTGAATATAGAACGACGAACTTGTAACCCGCTGCTAACTTCTCGGGTTCTGTGAATTCAGTGTAACAGCCATCAGTGGTTACGTTGTCTTCGTCACAAGTAACCACAAAATTTAATGTGACATGAATATTTGGCAATAGGCCTAAAGAACAATGTGGGCTCGTCGTAAGAAATACAGTTCGCAAACTTTGATTACGTTGAGGATCATCCGATGTGGAGTCATGATTACTCCATTTTCGGTAGGCTAGTCAAACGAGTAAATGTAATATTTCAATCAGGAACGAAATAAGTGTGTCTGTTCAATAACTGTTGTTTTTTTTAAATCTCAGCCAACTGGGGGAGGGGGCAAGTATCAACATACATGCCATATTTTCCTGAAGCCTATGCAGGAGATTGGTGATGAAAATCCAGGAGATTTCAATGAAAACTTTAAACTTAAATAAATGAACTTAATATGTACTTTTCACCAATTTTACTTGTAAGACATTGCCACGAATGCTTCATAAAGTTATTTAAATTAATATTTGATATCATTTTCATCATGCAAACAAAACATGTCAAGTTTCCAGTATTCCAAGAAATGCAGGAGATTTGATCAATTTGCCTAAAATCATGCGGGAGGCAGGAGAATCCTGCATGGTGCAGGAGATCTCAGCCTATGTGTTAATCATGAACTACATTTTTTGTATCTGTAACTAATTTTACTTAAGCTAAATAAAGGTGTTTTTTTTTAAATTAGCCTAAAAAATAGGCATTTTATGCAAAACCTGCAAATTCAAAGACTTAATTAATTGTGTGTTTTAAATTCCTATGGCCCATACCAACTATTTCATTATTTGAACTCAAACCATTGGCAATTCCAGATAGGTGGATTAATTTTAACGATTCCCCATAAAAATAATTTACTTCACAATAATCATCAGATTAAGAACTCGGTTTGGAGACGAGGCGAAGTCTACACCACGAGCTTTTTGTGATAACCAACAGTTCTTTGATTTTGATGGTTAGTCACATGGTAGTCATGTGACCATTTCAAGATGGCGGACTGCAACGATTAAGCGGATGTAAAATAGCTGAAAAATATTGTTAATAACTAACGTGTTTTTACAATGTTTTGCTCAAGTTTATGAAGGACAATATGATAAGATAGACTTTAATGAGATGGCAATGCGTGAGATAAAACTGTGCTTACTTGGTGTAAGTATTCCACTACTATATTATTGACTAATTACAGGTGTGTTTCACTAGTCGAGCTATGTCAGTATTTGTTGACATTTGATTTGTCATAATTGGATAATCATACTTTCTTAGCACTCACCGCACCGGGTTTCTCACATAGGGTACCAGATAGTGAAACATGATTATAATCCAATTATACCCCTTGCCGTCGAGCCTTGCCCATTATAAACTCCTGAATAAGTTATTATCTGGGCTTTGCTTTTGTCCCCCCTCACTTATTAAGCGGGGGCATATAGCACATAGTATTAATGCTGACCATCTGTGTCTTTTGGTCCGTATGTACTATGTTTTCAACACAAATATTGTGACTTGTGTGTTGAACTCCGTACAAACCATTGGATGTAATTTCTTTAAACTTTCACAATTGACCAACTTTAATGTGTATTTGACCGTAAAGAAAGTCAATCTTAAAAACATCCAAGAGTTATTGCCTTTTGTTACTTCTACTATATACCCTGATGGGGGCACCCATGTCCCATTTCTGGTCCTAT
This sequence comes from Spisula subtruncata, assembly GCA_963678985.1. Classification (NCBI taxonomy): domain Eukaryota; kingdom Metazoa; phylum Mollusca; class Bivalvia; order Venerida; family Mactridae; genus Spisula; species Spisula subtruncata. Next base: position 9,059,348 of record OY787667.1, read on the forward strand.
CCTGAATTGTCCTGACTAAAAGTCCTTTATTCAAAGCTGTCAGACTCACTAAACTTAATGGCCTCATTTATTGTTGTTAAACTACTTTGGCCATGCACATACACTTATAAAGTGCATTGACATAGCTGGTTTGGTTAGCTGGGACAAAATATTAATTAAAAACAAAAGCATTAGTGAATAGTCTGGGGACTTGACCAAACACTGATTCATGAGGATGTGAGTGGAACTAACACCTGTTTGATGGTAGCTAATTGACATTTACCGGAGCAGAGATCCCTTCGCCTTGTTGTTTGTTGAAGGTGTTTGGCGAAGGTTTTTATGTTAATCCATTGGACCATGTGATTATAATTTACTGTTAAAATTTATTTAAAGGGCAATGGTTGACGTCTTGTGTTATGTCAATTGTAATGAAAGTATGTGTTTATTACTGTTGTACAGGACACTGGTGTTGGAAAGTCGAGTATTGTGCTACGATTTGTCAGAGATCAATATAAAGATCACCTAGAAAGCACTATTGGGTAAGTTATGCATTTTATTATTTGTGTTTATTTATCCTCACCATCCGATATTTCATATGGGCAGGCCCCCTGAAGAGTTTAGTCATTTTAGGTTTCGGGGGATAGTGCAGATACAAGTGGTGTACTTGTTCCAGAGAAACTGCTGGTTCTCTTACATGCCAGATGTATAGCACCTACCTTACTTAATACACTTACCAGGTCGGGTCCAGTATGTGGTAATATTGATCCATATTTTACTGATTATTTTATTACTGTTATTTTTTTCTAGTGCCTCCTTCATGACGAAACATTTACTTGTGGATGACAGCACATTTGTTTTTCAAATCTGGGATACTGCTGGCCAAGAGAAGGTAAGCAGCTACAATAAGTCTTGGTGGCTTAAAAATTTACATGTATGCATCTTTATTATCTTAAAGTGTTTCTCAAAGAGAAATGTTCATAAGTTTTTTATGATTGACTTGAGACTTAAAAAATGGTTGATTATTTTTCAATAACATATCTTGCATGAGGGTTCATTACATACAAGTTTTATTGAACAAGTTGACAAAACAATATGACACGAGGCTTTGCTGAGTGTCATTTTGTTTTTGTCGATGAGATTAATAAAACTCGTATGTAATTAGCATAAATACAAGATTCTATTTATCACTTAAACTTAGAGAATGCTCATGAACGTTCAAATCACTAATGTACACTACATAGGTTTCATGAAAAACATCATAACAACTAGTATAATTATATCCCTTACAGGGGAGTTAAGCTGTACAAAATGTAGAAAAATTGTTTTTGAATCATAACTCTTGAAAAAGACGCTGGGTCAAAAATTTGAGTCTAGAGTGGTTTTGCTACAAACATCATAACAACGTTTGTATTATACTGACATCACTGGTCGATTCAAGGCGAGATTGGCTTACAATTCTGCACCTGAACCAACCAACGTCAAGCTAATTTAAGCTGGGAGTGCATTAGGATATTTCCGGCACAGCTTTAATGCACTTCCACACCGCAGGTTATGTGATAACAATTTCTTAACAATATTTTTCTGAATGCTAACATTAGTGCTTTTCAGATGGTTTAACACAACAGTAATTTAAAGCAATAATAAAAGGAAACATGAGTCTTGACATGCAAATTTGATTCTACTCTGCATGGTTACCTCATTATAAAGAGCACTTGCTCAGGTAGCCAGAGCGATACATATATAATAATGCTTATTCAGTAAAGTAATGTTCTTCTGTACCTTTATGCCAATATTATGCCCGCTCTGGAGGGTGCGGCGGGCGATCCAGGTGGAATTAGACATGTTTAAATCCCTACCCTGAAGACGATGCTGACTGTCTAAATACCGGGGGTTTAGATACATAATCAAGTAGTAGGAGTTGATAAGGTTGTCCAAGTCTGCCTGTTGGGAAGAGTCGTCTGTTTAATTTCCCCTGTATGCTCGCCACCCTCTGAGCTGACATAACATGGACTTGTGCATTATATGTATTGCTATTGTCCTGTACACTCCACATAGAGAAGTTATCAGATGCTTGCTGAAGTGTAAAGTAAGTGTTTGATATTAATTCCAGTTCTAAAAACTGTTGTTTTTTCTATAATTTCAAAATGAACATGATAATGTTTTATAATTGTAGTATCGAGCCCTTGCGCCAATGTATTACAGAGGTGCATCAGCAGCCATTGTTGTTTATGATGTCACACGAGAGGTAAGAGATCGCTAAACATAAAAAACAATGGGGAATAGTGTGTCTCATTAGAAGTTTAAGTTAAGTGTTTTTATCTTTTTGGTAGCTGTAACTTGGTATTTCAGTGGTTCAGATGATTTTCTTAATATCATTGAAAATGGTCTATTAGGTAGCAACATTAATGGTGTTTGCAGACATGTTTTGCAGTGGTACTCTCTGATTGCATGCAGTCTTTACTCAGGTTTGACTTCACATGCATTTAAGTATGCAGTGATTCACTGTTCTAGATTTCAGTCCGAAAGTACACCACAAATTTGTCATTAATTTAAATGTTTATTTTTGTCTTCATTACCATTTTATTTATTGATCGACAAACTTGACCAATGAATCGAAATTGAATGAGTAATTTCGCTAAGGAGCGATTAATAGAACAAGAACCACTGTTTAGAAATGTGAATATTTGAAGAGCTAGCCGACGATTCCCGATTATTTTGTCAAACAATATAATGTTTTATTATAAATATGAATATTATTTCATCAATTGACTCAAATGCATTCTTAATGCATTAAATATGAAATACAAACACACATGATGTACAACAATTATAAACGATTTGAGTACACATACCGACAAGCTTTCAAACTTATACACGTACAGTACATACTCGTATATGCTTGTACACCCTCGATGCCTCGAACAGGTAGATAACTCAAACTATTCTCCTGGTCCAAAAGTAGTTCGAGGCATCAAAGTTCTACTGTACTATCAAAATAAGTATAAGAACTAATTTTGTTTTATCTGAAGCTTATAAATACTGTAAAATCATTAATTTTCGTGGGGGATTAAATTTCGTGGATTTCGTGGTTCACCTCAACCACGAACTTCAATCCCAACGAACATTAATTTTGACCCTTGTTTTATTACCAGAAATACAAATCCACGAATTCAAGTCCCAACGAAATTGTCTTTTTTACCTAAACCACAAAATTTCGTCCCAACGAAATTAAATGATTTTACAGTAGTATATTTTTTAATTTTTGCCCTGTTATATAATGTAATATATTTGTATATGTTATAACTTTTGCAGAGTTCATTTCCAGCAGTGAAAGACTGGATTAAGGAGTTACGACAGAATGTGTCCGGTGATATGGTCATTGCTATTGCTGGTAACAAATGTGATCTAACAGATCTCAGGGAAGTTACCACTGAAGGTATATATGTATTTATTGATGGCTTAGAATGAGAAGGTCGTAACTACTACTGACGACCTTATAAGACTCATGCATATTTGAAATATCCAGTTCCAGGCACTTCAAATGAGCCTATTTTTATCAGGACTTGTCAACCTGACCAAAATGAAGCTATAAAAGCTTGTTTTACCATAAGTAAAGAGTAAATTGCAGACAGTTTTTTCTTGTTTTCTCATTATATCAATTTTGTACTTACAACCTTCTCATTCTAAGCCACTTATATAATAATCACACTTGTTTGTCCTCTACCAGTTTTCTACCTGAGGGGATTCAGGGCTTTCATTTGACTCCAGAAAATGCATTTTGATTCTTGTATTTGACAAAAGTGCCTATTTTGACTCCTATAAATTTAAAGTGAAGAGTCATATTTACTAAATTATAATACACATTTTCTTGATATTTTGATGACTCTTGTAAATTCGGAGTCAGGAATCATTTTGACTCTTCATTTTTGGAGCCTAGTGAAAGCCCTGGACGGACTATAGTTTAGCCCTCTGTCCATCAGTCAGCCCATCTGTTCGTCGTTCGAGGATCCAGATGATCCTGCCATAACTGAAAAATGTGGTTGCTATGGATTCCGAAATAGTGAAAATACCGGTACTACATAATCTTGATTCTGCCATCATAACTCAAAAAGTTTTCAAACTAGGTTTTTGAGACTTGGTAGGTGGATAGGAACCAATAGGGAAAGTATGCATAAATCTTCCTTTATTCAAACAAATATTGTGGTTACCATGGCAACAGAACCATTGAAAACCAGGTAGGGGATTCTGTGTTGCTTGCAATAGCCCTACTCTGGATCTCCACTAATTTGTAGGTACAAACATCTTTTCTTATTGCTATGTATACATTGTTATGCAGCTTATGCCCACCCTACACTTTGATGATGAGGTGTATTTCTTTGCTCATGTCATTTAGTCTGTATGTCCAAACAGATGTCATTCTATAACCAGTACTCGCTGGTACTCACAATCGCAGTCAGTTTCCATTCAATTACCGGTACTCAGGGATTCTCATCAGTACTCACAAGTACTCACGGGTACTCACCTGTACTCATGGGTACTCAACAGTACTCACAGGTACTCACCCGTACTCACGGATACTCACCAGTACTCACGAGCACTCACAGGTACTCAACAGTACTCACGTGTACTCACAAGTAATCAAATCTCAGTAGAATCATATACTTATTCTGATTTACTATAGGATTCAATCACATATACATGTACAGGTACCGTATTAACTTTTATTGAAGGTGATTGTAATCACTGTAAAATCATTCATTTTTGTGGGGGAGTAAATTTTGTGGATTTCGTGATTCACCTTTAACCACAAAATCAAATCCCATTGAACAATATACTTTTAACCCTTGTATTAATTTCCTGATATGCAAAACCCACGAATTAAGGTCCCACCAAAACCTCGAAATTTCATCCCTTCAAAATTAAATGATTTTACAGTAACTATAATGTAAATCATGTTTTTCTATATTATATAGATGCCCAGTCGTATGCTGAAGAGATCGGTGCAATATTTGCTGAGACAAGTGCATTAACAGCTGAAAACATACAGGAGATGTTTGAAAATATAGGTAACTTCATTCTTTGTATGTAAGGTTTTCACATTTCGCTGAAGCTGCTTATCAGATGTAATTATTCAAACCTTGCAGTCAAAGATACTGTAAAATCATTAATTTTCGTGGGGGATTAAATTTCATGGATTTCAACCAAGAAATCAAATCCCAACGATCAATTATTTTAACCTTGTATTGATTACCTAAAATGCTAAATCCATGAATTAACGTCCCATCAAAACGGTCTTTTTTACCCAAACCACAAAATTTTGTCCCTATGAAATTAAATGATTTTAGCCAATAAAAGTACAAGCACTTATTTCCAATGGGGTCCTGTGTTTTGCTGAAGGAACAGCAAGTTGAAGAGACAGTGGTGTGATACAGGACATGTACTAGCTCTTTCCAACAGACTCCTTGGTTCTTTAATGTGCCTGGTTTGTACAAATTTGAAAAAAAATGTTTTCAAATTGTCTTTATCTATGAAACAGTTACCTGTGGTTTGTACATAGTAAAGGGTCATTAATTTTTTATTTCACATTTTCAGCTAGAAAATTACCAGCTGAGGAGATGATTCGTCCAAATTCAGGAGTAAATTTACGTGCAAGTAGTGAGAAGCAGGGGAAGAAGAGTGGATGTTGTGGGGGTTCCAAAAGCTGACAACATTTCAACCTCTCCAGCATTCATTTTATTTATTAAATTCAGGGCTTTCACTATGCTCCAAACGTGAAGAGTCAAAATGACTTCTGACTCTCAATTTTCAAGAGTCATCAAAATATTGCAAAAGAAATTGTATTATTAGTATAGTAAATTTGTCTCTTTACCTTAAATTTTCAAGAGTCAAAATAGACACTTTCATCATATTCAAGAGTCAAATGAAAGCCCTGTAGTTTATGTTAGTTGTGTTTATTATGCCCCTCCGCATCTTTGATGAAGGGGTGTATTGCATTGCACATGTCGGTCTGTCTGATGGTTGGTCAGTAGGTCGGTAGACAAAATGGTTTGGATAATTAACTCTAGACCGCTTTGCTCTAGGATCTTCAAACTTTACATGGAGGCTGGCCAGGAACATTAGATGATTCCTAATCCTAAATTAAATCCTAATTAAATTGATTTTAAGCTTTTGACCTTAACCATTTTCGACTATTTGGGCTGTTGGGGTAGTGTCATAGGGGCATACATGTTTCACAAATTAAATTTACATCTGTGGTAAACTAAGATTAAATATATACATACATAAGTTTATCTTTTACATGACATGATATACACAAAATGTATTATATATTATATGAACGACTGAATGTGAAACTGTTTAAGGACCCCCTTTATAGGATCCCAGTTCATTGGGCACAATTAAATACTGTAAAATCATTTAATTTCGTTGGCACTTGAATTCGTGTTTTTTGCATTTCAGGTAACAAAACAAGGGTCAAAATCAATGTTCATTTAAGTTTGTGGTTGAAGTGAACCATGAAATCCACGAAATTAAATCCCCACAAAAATTAATAATTTTACAGTTCACTTGCTACTGGTAGAGTTTATATCACAATCGCTTTTTGTTTTATAGTGTTCCCCTTTTTTTAAAAGAACAGCACTGCCCCAAAACATTTGTCTTCTCAATCAGGGGAAATAACTCCTGAGTTTTATTAACTTCTATCAATCACTATCGACACCTCATTCCTGATGTTATACATCGAAACTAGGGTATGAGAGATGATGAAAATAATTATGTTGTTTTAAAAAGTGCTCTGCATATTATGTTTCACTAGTGTGTGTATTGAATAGCTGAAGTGTATGTTTTACAGTGTTATAATCATATTTATTTTTTATTACATTCCTTTATGTTTTGCCTACTGTTTGAGTTAAGCATTCCTTGATAAGCATTGATTTGATTAACTTTTATGAGATACAACTCCCTAAAATAAAACAGATCTGTTTGTATGGTTAATTAACCCTCTATCCAATATTTATTTACCTGCTATTAGATGCTAGTTTGAATGTGTACACAATTCCCAGGCTGATAATTGGAAAATAATTGCTGAATGATACAATCATGTTGGTTTTTTTCTGCATGCATGTACATGTATGTGATATATGTGACATAATGTTTTTTCCATTTAGACCGGGAGATATAGGAAAGTTTCGCTGATTAGTCCTGTTAAATAACTGATCCCAAATAGTGAATAAGTCTTAAAACTACACCAATTTTGTTCTGAATTTAAGACTTAGAGACCAGAAATGTTGAAGTATTTGAAGTGGTCTTATTGGCGTTACTTTGCTGTACATTAAAAATCATCTATATGGAGGAAAGTGTTAATGTTTCAATTGTTACTTATCCAAGGTCATAATTTGTATATGTTCTGTGAACATAATCATTTCTTGATAACTAGAATATAGTGTGTCGTGATTTCCACGATCCCTATGGTGGTCAGTTATACTTTTATGTATGTTATCCAATAATTATTGGCATTTTATTGGCATTCTTAGTGTTTCTGATAGGTACCAAAATATCACAGGTGTTTGTGTGCATACATGCCAAGTACTCCTATTAAAGTTGAGTTACTCCTATTTTCGTTGTTGAATGCTGGTTTTTCAAGTTCACCTAACTTTAAACAAAGGTACATTTGATTCATTTAATAATCGTCTGTTTTGGGACGGCATTCTAAATGACTGGCTCTGAATAGCCATGGTCTAGGAATTGTAAGTGGTTGGCTTAGTTTGTTTGATGGACAACGCTTCCACTAGGGCATAAGTATTTATTGAACACAGTCTTTTTTTGTTATTTTTTTTTTTAAATATTTTGATACTATAGTTATGTAGTTATTATTTATTGCTATACTAGTATATTATTTTACTCTGCATTTGAATGTCTATTTGTTTTGTTTCTGAAAAATTATTTAATTATTAATGTATCGAAGGTTTAGTTATAAATACAATGAAGCATACCTGCCAAGTACTCCTTTTAAAGTGGAGCTACTCCCATTTTCTTTCTTAATGTCTGGTTATCCCAGTTCAACTGACTTAGAACAAATGTACCTTTGATTCATTTTATGATCCTCAGTCCCATATTTATAACCACTAGAATTAATACATTCCTTGTTAATGCATCTAAATCCTTTTTAAATCACATTTTTAAAAGTGTATTTTGTGGCATGTTTTGCTTTATCACTCCTAATTTGGATTTAACTAGCGTGGCAGGTATGTATGTACATACAATATGGTAAAACCTGCATTTATGGTAATTATAAAAACTGTACACATGTAATGAAGTACGTTTTTTAGCTCACCTGTCACATAGTGACAAGGTGAGCTTTTGTGATCCCTCTTCGTCCGTCGTCCGTCCGTCGTCGTCGTCCGTCTTCCGTCAACAATTGACTTGTGTACACTCTAGAGGCTACAGTTTTGATCCAATCTTCAAAGAAACTTGATCAGAATGTTGTTCTCCATGAAGTCTAGGCCAAGTTCGAAACTGGGTCATGTGGAGTCAAAAACTAGGTCACTAGGTCAAATCTTAGAAAAATCTTGTGTACACGCTGGATGTCACCAATTTGTTCCAATCTTCATGAAACTTGGTCAGAATGTTGTTCTCCATAAAATCTAGGACAAGTTTGAAACTGGGTCATGCGGGGTCAAAAACTAGGTCACTAGGTCAAATCTTATAAAAACCTTGTGTACACCCTAGAGGTCACAAATTTGTTTCAATCTTCATGACACTTGGTCAGAATGTTGTTCTCTATGAAATCTAGGCCAAGTTCGAAACAGGGTCATGCTGGGTCAAAAACTAGGTCACTAGGTCAAATCTTAAAAAAACATTTTGTTCACTCCAGAGGTCGTGGTTTTGATCCAATAATCATGAAACTAAATCAGAATGCTGTTCTCTATTAAATCTAGGCCAAGTTTGAAACTGGGTCATGTTGGGTCAAAAACTAGGTCAAATCTTAGAAAAACCTAGTGTTCACACCAGATGTCACAATTTTGATCGTATCTTTATGAATCTTGGTCAGAATGTTGTTCTCTATGGAATCTAGACCAAGTTTGAAACTGGGTCATGTGGGGTCAAAAACTAGGTCACTAGATCAAATCTTAGAAAAACCTTGTGTTCACTCCAGAGGTCGTGGTTTTGATCCAATCATCATGAAACTTGGTCAGAATGTTGTTCTTTATGAAATCTAGGCCAAGCTTGAAACTGGGTCATGTGGGGTCAAAAACTAGGTCACTAGGTCAAATCTTAGAGAAATATTGTGTTCACTCTAGGGGTCACCGTTTTGATCCAATCTTCATGAAATTTATTTGGTCAGAATGTAGGTTGTACTGATACCTAGACCAATGTGCAACAGGTGAGCGACCTAGGGCCTTTGAGGCCCTCTTGTTGTTTATTGTGAACTATAGAAGTGTATATCGAGGGCTCGGCGCAAAACTATTGTAACTACATATTTTTCAGAAATCCACTTTTTGGCATTTTTATGTTCCAAAGTATGAAATACATTAACTGCTGAAATATTGTGGGTTTATTCCATGGATTAATATAATTATTCATTTTATAAAAAAATATGGTATCTCAGATGTTGAACATTATTATTGCAAAACTATTGTAACTACACTTACAATAGTTTTGCAATATTAAGTTGGTATAATATAGAAAAAAAGTTATTGCAAAACTATTGTAAGTACACTTAAATAAGTTCAATTTTCAGATGATAGGAAGCTTTGTTGTTTGTTTTATTCTATATAGTATGGTTACACAGAATTTGTCTTGAAATAAGAAAAATATTATGAAAACTGGGTATAAAAACATAAAATATAGCATTTATTCAGATAGAAAGCTGCTTTTCCTTGTTATGACCTTGACATTCATGAGAAGATATTTTTGCCTGCAAAATATTGAATTGGTGTTTTTTAATACCTGGCACAATGATGTATTAGCACCTTGTATAATGTAAACTCAATTTGTGTTAAGTTATTAAATTTATTCAAACTCATTTAAAAATAAAACAAAATGAAGGTTGCCAAAGCTAACTTTTATATCATTTTATTAAACTTGTTACTTAAATTCAATGATAAACCAACATTCATACACTATCCTCTCTATGGGGACACTCATTTGTGGATGGGGAAATAAATTTTAACTTACAACTTGAAAACTAGAAAAGTGAATAGAAAATGCTGATTAGGAGTTCAATGTTCTATGCTAATTTTGACTGACATCTTACATTTAAATTTATACAATGTCTAAGTACTACACACAACCTATTGATGAATATCTATCAGCAATGTACTACATTGATAGCTAAAGTTCTTGAATATCTATAAATAGGCTATTTATTTTAAAGGTATGCCAACATATATTTTAAGTTCTAACATGTGCACTCCCGTAATATTGCTATGGTCCTTGACATATCTACTTTAATATTATAGCTAGTGTCATTTACATGTCTAGCTTCCTTTCATAGCTAGGGTCCTTGACATGTCTACCTATATATTATAGCTAGGGTCCTTGACATGTCTACCTATATATTATAGCTAGGGTCCTTGACATGTCTAGCTTCATATTATAGCTAGGGTCCTTGACATGTCTAGCTTCATATTATAGCTAGGGTCCTTGACATGTCTACCTTCATATCATAGCTAGGGTCCTTGACATGTCTACCTTCATATCATAGCTAGGGTCCTTGACACGTCTAGCTTCATATTATAGCTAGGGTCCTTGACATGTCTACCTTCATATCATAGCTAAGGTCCTTGACATGTCTACCTTCATATCATAGCTAGGGTCCTTGACACGTCTAGCTTCATATTATAGCTAGGGTCCTTGACATGTCTACCTTCATATCATAGCTAGGGTCCTTGACATGTCTACCTTCATATCATAGCTAGGGTCCTTGACATGTCTACCTTCATATCATAGCTAGGGTCCTTGACATGTCTACCTTCATATTACAGCTAGGGTCCTTGACATGCCTACTTTAATTATATAGCTATGGTCCTTGACATGTCTACTAAAATATTATTGCTAGGGTTCTTGACATGTTCAACAGCTGACTCAAATGTTAAAGCTAGGATGCTTAGCATATCTATCAAATATTAGCATTTGATTGAAAACTATGCAAGATATTGACTAGAAACTTGAAAAATAAAAAGTATTTTTATAATAAAATTTTGTCTGGAGCATATCTTCAAAACTATTAAATTTTAACATATTGACTTGAAACTTGAAATATAGATAGATGGCAACTTTGAGAAGAGCAGTGACCAAGAACAATAACTGTAGCTGTCTTACATATTGAATTATCCCCCTTTAGTATTTTCATAATAATTCCTATAATGTCCGGAGCATATCTTGCAAACCATTTAAGATATTGACTTGAAACTTAAAATAGTAATACATTGCAAGTTGGAGACGTGCAGTGACCAAGACCTGTCATATTATAGCCTTGGTACATATATGGTTACTGTTGGATCATATATTACATGGATACTTGAATGGCTACTATAACATTATAGCCTCAGTACTTGAATGGCTACTATAACATTATAGCATCCAGTACTTGAATGGCTACTGTTATATCATAGACTCAGTACTTGAATGGCTACTATAACATTATAGCATCCAGTACTTGAATGGCTACTGTTATATCATAGACTCAGTACTTGAATGGTTACTATCACATTATAGCCCGAGTACGAGAATGTCTTCGTAAAATGTACTGAAGACAGAAGATATGGTAGTCTGGTTAAGTATTAAATAGCTTTATGTACTTTGAATCAATATTTGTAACCAATCATGTTATGTCTATGAAATGTACACTTATCTTAAAATATGTAGCCATGGCCGTGGTCCAATGGTTATATTCCCGGTCACAACAGCTAGTTACACCAGTCAAAAAAAGGTAACAACAATTTTGATTTTCCTCCACATGTGGAGAAGTTTCTGGTTTCTGGTTTCTTTCGGAATGTTTCATTTTTACAGGTTAAGATACAGTCATGAAAACTTGTTAGGTCAATCTACTTCTGTATGACTAAAAAACAATTAAGAATAAAAGAATAATTGAAAATCTATGAAGTATCCTTTCAGTCAGGAAAAACATTTATTGTTCAAGATTAAGGTGGGCGTATTTTGAAATTCATTATTGAAAACTCAGGGAATTCTTCATTTATAGCTTTGGATAAATTTGTGTCATTTCCTTTGATGATAAAACAAAAGACACTGTTCTACAGTCAGAAAACTGCTAACTTAAACCTTTTTTATTCCAAATTATGCAAATAAAGTCCGCTTTTCTCTATCTTTTCCCCTGCGAAATGTTTAAGAATTGTTCACGAACACTTCTTGAATATTCATATAACTTGTTTTATTATGTATACATGGTTTTATATATCCAGGTATGTATTCCAATACTGAATAAAATCTATCTATCTATTTCTTAAGGAAACTTAATGAACTGTTGTGTGTCCTAATTCATGAAATTGTCAAGAATACATCAAGTATTCACAAAATTAGTGTATTATTCATAAAATTGTTAAAGAGTAACTCAGCAATTATTTATGAATCCAATTTCTTGAACCATCCCGAAACTATTCATAAAATGACTTAAGAATAAGTCAGGAATATATCATGAATACAATCTTTTTAACCATGCCTAAACTATTCATTAATTTACTTCATAAACAAGAGCTGTCTCCATAGGACGACACATGCCCCCGTGCATGCTTTGATAGTAACGTAACGTTAAGATATCAGCACCGTCACAGATGTGTCATAATATATTGGGCAAATGTGATATTGACATATTTTTCTTTGTGTAAAGGGCCATAACTCTTAAGCGTGTAGGTCAATTTGAAATCTTGTTATCTAACATGACCTAGATCTTATGGCCGTACACCTTTTCATGTTTCAAAAGGTTTGACGAAGATCCGATGACAAATGCTTGAGTTATTGAGCGGAAACGGGAAGAAACACCATTTTTCTTCGCATCAAGGGCTGTAACTCTGAAGCGGCTAGGCCAATTTGACTGGTTGTCGATCTTGATCTAGACCTTATAGCTGTACACTTTTTCATGAGGTTTGGTGAAGATCAGATGATAAATGCTTGAGTTATTGAGCGGAAACCAAAAAAAAACGCCATTTTCCTACGTGTCAAGGGCCGTAACTCTAAAGTGGCTACGTCAATTTGACTGGTTATCAAACCTGACCTAGATCTCATAGCCTTTCACATTTTCATGAGGTTTGGTGAAGATCCAATGACAAATGCTTAAGTTATTGAGCGGAAACCAAAAAAACCGCCATTTTTCTATGTGTCAAGGGCCGTAACTCTAAAACGGCTAGGTCAATTTGACTGGTTATCGAACTTGGCCTAGATCTCGTAGCCTTACACATTTTCATGAGGTTTGGTGAAGATCCGATGACAAATGCTTGAGTTATTGAGCGGAAACCAAAAAAAACGCCATTTTTCTATGTGTCAAGGGCCGTAACTCTAAAGTGGCTACGTCAATTTGACTGGTTATCAAACCTGACCTAGATCTCGTAGCCTTTCACATTTTCATGAGGTTTGGTGAAGATCCAATGACAAATGCTTGAGTTATTGAGCGGAAACCAAAAAAAACGCCATTTTTCTATGTGTCAAGGGCCGTAACTCTGAAGCGGCTAGGTCAATTTGACTGTTTATCGAACTTGACCTAGATCTCATGGCCTTACACATTTTCATGAAGTTTGGTGAAGATCCAATGACAAATGCTTAAGTTATTGAGCGGAAACCAAAAAAAAACGCCATTTTTCTATGTGTCAAGGGCCGTAACTCTAAAACGGCTAGGTCAATTTGACTGGTTATCGAACTTGACCTAGATCTCGTAGCCTTACACATTTTCATGAGGTTTGGTGAAGATCCGATGACAAATGCTTGAGTTATTGAGCGGAAACCAAAAAAAACGCCATTTTTCTATGTGTCAAGGGCCGTAACTCTGAAGCGGCTAGGTCAATTTGACTGGTTATCGAACTTGACCTAGATCTCATGGCCTTACACATTTTCATGAAGTTTGGTGAAGATCCAATGACAAATGCTTGAGTTATTGAGCGGAAACCAAAAAAAACGCCATTTTTCTATGTGTCAAGGGCCGTAACTCTGAAGCGGCTAGGTCAATTTGACTGTTTATCGAACTTGACCTAGATCTCATGGCCTTACACATTTTCATGAAGTTTGGTGAAGATCGGATAAACACTGCTTGAATTATTGAGCGGAAACGAATCCCGACGGACGGACGGACGGACTGACGGACGGACTGACGGACGGTGCGATTTTAATATGCCCCCGAACCATCGGTTCCGGGGGCATAAAAAACTTAAATCTATTATTGAAGAAAGATGACTTTCTGCAGACATTTTGGTGACACACAGATTTTTAGGCAAAATTTGCAACCTTTGCGAGCATGGACACAATGAGCTTGAAGAATAAAATTCAAGATGAATATCAAGGTTTAACTCTTTCTTATGAACTGTTCATCTTTCTTCAAGAATATAACATTTTGTAATACAATTAGTGTATTTCATGTGTTGTTCATGAAGTTATCAAGAATAATTATACTCATTCAATTGTGTGTGAAGAAAATACCAGAGAACAGCAAATGAGACATAAAATATGCACATTTCATGAAGTGCTTGATTTCATAAACTTTGCATGAATAAGTCTCATTTGCTGTTCACATGTTTGTCATGAAGTCTTCTTCCATGAATGATTCGTGAAGTATGCCTTAACATTTGGCAGGGGCATTGCCATGTTTTACTCTTACATAAACTAGACTATGATACTGCCTGAATGCTTTTAGAAGTAAGGGAAAACTTATTTGTGGTCAGAGATTATTGTCTTTGAACATTTGTGGGAACCCTGCCTTTTTATAATATTGGTATAATGAAATTCAAATACTTGCTGTTGACTGTAATTGTTTAAAAAAATCAATGTATGTATCGTAAACTTACATATTTCTATAACATCTAAGTTTCTGGATATGCATTGTGGAAAATTTGAAAATCTCTTCAAAATACAATCTTTTAATGTGATATTTGAATATAACATTACAAAAAGTGATTTACTTGAGAAATCATGGTTAATTAGATAGTTTACAAGGTTTTTAAAGAATTTATCATGAATGGAAATATATGTTTACTGTAGTTACAATAGTTTTGCAATACAAAATAATCACAGTTTTGAAATTATATATTGCAAAACTATTGTAAGTCCACTTACAATAGTTTTGCAATATTAATTTAATGTAAAATTGCGTTGATTTCAGTGCAAAACTATTGTAAGTCCAAAAACGCCAATAAAAGCATAATATGCTATTTCATTGCGGCCAAAGCATTTAATATGTACTTCATATGTGATAGCATGTCAACATACAAAAGAAAAGTTGAATAAAACATGTCTCAAGAAAGAAGTGCATTTTTTTCACTCTCCTGAATATTTTTGCAAAATGTAGATACAATAGTTTTGCGCCGAGCCCTCGATATGGATTTTTATTTACTTTTTTGTATAAATGGTTTTATTTACAGATTACAAATAACAATATAGTTACATGTAGTATTGGTGGAAAAAACAATGGACGTTGCTCTACAGAAGTTGTACTGTATAACCATTTCCATGCTTGCTCATTGTTACAGATGTACTTGTGTACAATACAATACATGTACAATAAGTTTATTGAAGAAACTAACTATTAAAGATAATAGTGTTTTGGTTTAATGTTGTGGGGAGCAGTGTCTTATGGGTAGGGCACGCGCTTCTGTGTCGAGATGTCCCGGGTTCAACACCCGTCTGGACCACTGTTTAATTTGTCTGAGAAAGACTAACCCACATGCTCCACTCCACACAGGTGTAAATTGGTACCTGTGAGGGATGAGTCCATTCCTAGGCATGGCAGATCGATGTTGGCTGCCACACCCACAGGTGAGAAATATTCTGACCAGGGAGACACGGACGTAGGTTTTCATTGGTAGCCCAATGAACAGGGGAAGTTAAAATGTCAAAATGTGCTTGAGCGGCTTAACAGCTGAAAAGAGCACTAGAAAATTGGTGACTTTACTGTAATTGCTGTATACCAGATAATCAACATACTAGTATCCTACAAAAGTAGCCCTAGATGTCAAATGCTGCTTGCCAACATTTTAGCCTCCAAGGCCACTCTTAGTATCTCATTTACAAATACCCCGGGGACAATATTTAGTTGTCAGGGGCAGGGGAAATACTGGAGATTTTACTACCAACAGCTGTCCTCCACAGAGCATTGGAAGGGCGGTGGTTTTGACAACCCAAAAGTGGGGTGGGACCATGCCGGATGCAACAAACTCACCAGTGCATTATTGAACATGGTTGCTTGTTGATGTTTACTTTACTTTTTTTTGTTTTTCATAAATTTATTTGACATAGTACATTTTAAAACAAGCAGCCTGTGACCTGCTTCTTTTGTGAAAAAAGGGAGGGACCAAAATCAAACTTAAACAGAAGCAAGTTGATATTATTTAATTTGGAATTTTGAGCAAAAATATTACTTATGATACTAATATATATACCAGTATATATTTAACTACTGAGTTGTACATCGACTTGCTTTGACATAAAGGTACACATTGAAATATTTGATAAATATATAGATCGATATTTATTTTTTCTTAAACTGTTCACGAAAGCAAGGGTAATCAGCACAGGCGTATATTTTAACACTTACAAAGACTGTCACGAGGAGTATTCTTACACGGTTATCACTGATCTGCATTTGAAGTTCACATTTGATAGTCACGTGGAGAATTTCAAACGATTATTTTTTTTACACCAATAACGGTGCTATACAAACTAACAATCGACTGCAAGGTACAGCAACCGCTGTCTTTAAAAACTTCATAGGTGAAAAAAGAGCAACATTTAGGTACAAAAATGCCATTTTCATTCGCAGGCAATGTAGTAATTTTGAAGTAAAAGATTCTAAAAAGAAACTTATTTTAGTGTAATTCGTGTATTGTTATGCATTTTCAATGTTATTTTAATATACATTTAGCATACCCTCCTATACTATGGATATTGGAAACAATTAATTATCACAAAAGGGAGGTAATCAAACAACTACATATATCATACATCTATGCTTTGTGGGTTGTCTCCCTTCTATAGAAACCACTGGTTAATTTCTCTGAGCAAGAATAACCCACATGCTCCATTCCACCAAGGTGTAAATAAATTATAAGGGTGGTGTCTATTCCTGGTTGTCGCAGATCGATGTTGGCTACTGACATAGTAGGCCTATATGGTGAGGTTGTTCTGGGAAAACTTGAGACGAAAGTTGAAACGGAAAACCGAAAACTTAGTGTTTGAATGGTCAAACTGTACTATCTTCGCGACTTAGAATTAAGTTATTTTGATGTGTCTCGTTTTCAGCAGCAAGTACACAAGGGGTATAACCTAAAGCATGGAGAATGGTGGTTTAAGTAATACTTTCCATGGAGATTGGTGCCAATGGCCGATATTTTGATGTTTTTTGTCACTTGACGGACACAATTCCACCAAAGTAAGTTCATTTTCTTGTTTTATATGTGGTGTGTATGCGATAACCAACTAGCAATAAGTTTAAGCCACCTATCGGCGGTCTGTTTTAGTCCGTCAGTGCAGCGATAAAAGCCTGAAATATAGTTTCTATTTATTTTTCAGACTCCTGATTTGAAGAATACGTACCAAAAAGACGTTACATCATTCAAGTGGTATAAAAGATAACGAAAGAGAAATTTTAATTAAATCTCGTTGCCTAATAAAAGTGCAACTTAGAAGCTTTGTGTCGCAAATTAAACACTAAATACGCCTTCACCATTTAGATTTTCGTCATTAAGAAGAAAACGATTAACTTCAGCATCACCTCGTCATTTGTATCGACCCGAAGAACCCAAGTGAAAAGCCAGAAAAAAAAGAAAATAAATACAGAGTAAAGTCTCATGATAACACTTTATTCACGTATTTTATTACATGTTCAAGGTTATTATTTTATAAAATAATAAAAGAACATGAGATAATGTGTCTATTTTGTTTTGTTGGAAAGGTCCAATAGCACAGGTTTTGGTTGCATTCTTTATTTTTATTTACTTTTAAAATAATGTTATTGTTCAACAACTGTTGCTGAATGTGTTATGATACTGCCTGGAACATTTTGGTTCACAAAGCATCAGATCACACTACCTTTATAACATTGATCATCTGCGCTAATGAACCTTTAAAACTACAGTTCGTAAATAAAAACATCAAACAAATTGACGTAATTATTACTATATTGATTGCACATAAAGTGACCATCGGTCTACCATGACCTCTCGGCAATGACCTCTTTATAAATAGTATACAAACTTACAAAGCATTTACTAGGGTGGCACTGTGGTCGAGCGGATAGCCCACTTGACTGCTGATCAATAGGTCCCTGGCTCGAACCTCGGCCGATGCACTTGGTTATTCCTGGAACGCTTTTCCGTGTTCCCACCCAACTAGAGATGATCGAACTGGTAGGTAACCCAAGGGTAGTCTCGTATGTATCAGTATTGTACACCAGGTACGTTAAAGAACCAATGTATGTAGGGCAGTGCGCCCATATACATGGTAACACCATATTGTGTTCTCTACTTGCTGCCTCTTTAGCAAAATCACAGGACCCATTTGAAGAGAGTGAATATAGAATTTCGCTCTAATGAATGTAACAAACAGTAAAACTGCACTTAAGACTACCTCAAAATTTAAACGTCCAGTCCGAAGTCAATTCCCATGATTTTATGTTGTACTCTTGGTTTATAATATAACCAACTCTAAAATATGAAAGTTTCAAGTATGATAAGCCTTTATTAATATATAAAAAAAACTATGATGGGTATGTTTTAAAATAAATAAGGGTGGTCGGATAAGTGAGGCTTCATTCTGATGTTTTGTACATTGACGTACAATATACTGCCACTTATAAACTGCTGCAATGGTTGACGCGCTGTGTTTGTAACAAGCAATCTTGATTTGAATCCCAGTTGTTTCAATTTCGTCAATGCTAGTTTTACTCTACATGTTGAGAAGTTGTTGGTTCATTGTGGATTGTAAGTAAGTGCTTGAAAGAATACTGATCAGAAAACTGATTACAAATCCTCTATATTATAAATGCGATGAAGAAAATGGTGGGTGTTTCAAATATATTTGAAACCACAATCTACCAAATTGATGTGGCCTGTAGCACACATTTCCGAAAACAGATAATATCCATCTAGTAGAGTAGACTGCTACTACTAGACCTTTTGTCAGTTCAACTGAATATCATTACAGATACACAATGCATCCGTCAATTGAAACCCTTAGCACGGGGAAGGGAGGGGTTGACATTTTATACCATGGTAAAATCCCTGACCGAGAGCCTTACAAAAGGTAACATATCCGCCCTTCCCAGTGAAGCATATTCCCGACTGTATTTCCCATCTATGTATTTAGGTGTGGAGCAAAAGTCCTGCTCTCATTCGCCAGTGCGGGGATATCAAAAGTTAAAACTCGTGATAATACCCCGGGGTTGGGGAGCCAGGGTTGGATTTGACTGGTACATAACAAACAGAGAACACAATTACTAACGTTAGTATAAAAATCATCCTTTATTATTATATGCATATCTTTGGAGTACAAATACAATTTTGCAGCCAGGTGGTGTTGTCACTGTATTGGTTCCAATAATATGTTACTCGCCAAGCCAAGACCTTCTGCAAGACGGTAGCCCTGAAATTGGTAAAAAAATAGAGATTACTTCCATGTTTATAATACCAGTACATATGGTTTACAAAATAATAACAAGCCTCCATGGAAAGGGTCTTAAAATTGACGATTCTCCATGAAATCGTCTTAAACGTTAAAAATATGCACATGGAGCCTCCTAAATAAGCAGAAACAGTATTTTAACCATAAAATCATGCATCAGCAGCAAAAAGTACCTAGCAAACACAGTAAAACCATCCAGAATGCCCCGGATACCTCAGAATTAATAAAAATCATTGCAGACTACGGACACCCGATGTCACCATCCCTTCTTTCAGGCTTTTATCGCTGCACTGATGGACTAAAACAGACCGTCGACCGGTGGCTTAAACTTATTGCTAGTTGGTTATCGCATACACACCACATATAAAACAAGAAAATGAACTTACTTTGCTGAAAATGTGTCCGTCAAGTGACTAAAAACATCAAAATATCAGCCATTGACACCTATCTCCATGGAAAGTATTACTTAAACCACCATTCTCCATGCTTTAGGTTATACCCCTTGTACAGGGTGACTCAAAATACATGTCCGCTTGTTGAGGACGTATCACTCCGTAATGTATTGCTTTACATATCTGATTTAAATATGTATGATCACAGGGCATTCAAATCAATGTAGAAATTACGAAAACCAAAATTTAAATTAAAACGGCAGCAAGGTGTGTTATTGAATTTGGAATTCGTGACTTTATAATTAGCACCTATAGGTGCAATAAAAACTTTCCGTGTGTTACCTACAGTTACAAAGTTTTTGCAACTGGGGGAGACGTTAAGAAACTTCACACAGAATTATAGTTCAGCAATATACAATATGTAATTTTATATGCAAGCGAATAGGTAAATTTAAGTTTGTGATAGTCGTCAATAATAACAATCTTTATATCCAATGTACATTTGCATACTTTAGAAATGGTATTATAATTAAAATGGATTGATAAAACTGTGTTAGTTTTGGATAGTTTGTTAATTGTGATTAAAGGGTTGCAATAATGCAACTACATGAATTTGCATAATTGTCCCCCTTAGTGACTAACTATTTTACATGAAAAATAAGCTGGTTGAACGAGAAATGTTATATATCGAGTTACCTGATTTTCAAACGACACAGTCGAGACCGAATACAACGACATGGACCGACGGCGAAAACCCTAAAATGCGAATGCGACGTCACCAAGCGTTTTCTATGACCACATCGACCTGGATCGACGTTCTATTGTAAGGATTATAATTATGCGACATAACTGGGTATATATTGGAACTCTTATCACATTTAAGGTAGTAAATAAACATTCGTAAGTTGTGCCCATCTTTATAGCTACAATGTACACATTACATATATCACCGCAAGCTGCAGAATTTGATCCAAATAAGATACGGCTTTGAAATTTCACGTTAAAAAAAGTTACCAATTTTCTAGGGCTCTTTTCAGCTGTTAGGCCGCTCAAGCACCCTTTGACATTTTAACTCCCCTGGTCATTGGGCTACATATAAACCTACACTCATGTCTCCCTGGGGAGACTATTTCTCTCCTGTGGTGTGGCAGCCAACATCGATCTGCGGCGCCCAGGAATAGACACTGCCCTCACAGGTACCATTTTACACCATGGTGGAGTGGAGCTGTGGGTCTTGCTCAAAGATTTTAACCAGTTTTACGTACTAACCCAGTAAATATTATTTGCACTCCACACAAAATTGTTTGTTTGTATGATGAATGGTATTGAACGTATGACAAAAGTCTACGTAATTCTGGTACAACCCTCGTATTTAGTATTGTTAAGTTAAAATATTGAGCTTCCCATATTTCACAAGAAACAAAGAATAGCCCATCGTTTGTACATGATTACTGTACATACTGCTCTTTACATAGTGCTTCAAAACAATGTAAATAATTGGTAATATTAATTTTCCTGTTAAGATGTTACACGTAAGGATAATTTGACATTTTAAGAGAATTCTAAGTTTTCACTTAAGATGCTTTATAAATAACGGCCCAGGTGCATTAGACAGACAAATCTTTCCGACATGCCTTATCGACTCGGAGTTTTGGTCCGGTTCGATGATCCGGGAATTACTACGTGATTACGTGTTCCATCCCCGGGGTTATAGACATTAATAAAATATATTCAGGGTGTGGATTTATCCATCAAATAGTTGATGCTGCATACCAAATATGAAAGCCCTGGGACTTTTGGTTAAGATAAGAAGATTTTTGAAGTTTGCATTTTAAAAACCTCTGGTGCAGGACGTTCTAGCTTTAACTCATTCTTTTTCCAAAAAAAATACGGTAGGCCTGTCACTCTACGAAATGTTATATACGAAACATATCATGATTACCAGATCACATTTAGTTTCATTCATGAATGGGTAAAGTCAGGACCCACATGAATCCGTGAGTCAAGTCCCCAGACTATCGTTTGTTTTGGACGAAGGGGGCGTTCCCTATAACTTTGATCGTTTAAATCGATTCAGTAATATTATACCTTAAATGAGAATCATTAGTGCTTAAACTCCTCGAATCTTCAACAAAAAGCTCCCACCAATTACATGTACCGAGAAAAAATGAAAATATATTTCCGTAACGAGCCAAAATAGTCACGAGTTGTTTCCCTTTGACCACATTATAATAAATCGTTGGAAGCGATAAATTATTATTATAGCATAAAAACGGTGATTTTGCTCATACTTAAACGGGGAAAAAAGGTACGTTATTGTAAAGATTCGTTGGTGTTCAGTTTTAAGTATGCTCATTTCAGGACCCAGCCGACGAAAATAAATGATTTACAGCGTTATATGGACTGAAATTCACATTCTAATGGTAACTTCTAATCAATTTTCTATTATAGTAAAATAATAAATATAAACAAACCCCCAATGTCACTGTTTTCTTGGAATTTGCCGATACCGGAAATCGACGCTCATAACAAAAACTTGGATGTGACGTAACGTTTGCCAAGCGACGTCGTGTTTGTTTTCCCGACGTCACCCAAAATGTCCCGCCAAAATGTCATAATTTTGAAAAACATACTAATAAAGTGTTGTTTTTATGCTATAATAGCGTTTACGCATGCTCTTTCGTGCTATTACATCTGCAGAGTCCCTCGGGAGTGTTGGTGCGCTCGCCCTGACGGGCTTGGGCACCAACCGTCCCTCGGGACTCTGCAGATGTAATAGCACGAAAAAGCATGCGTTAACCCTACATTGATGATTCGAATAATTTTTTGAAAATATAGAGACATATAAATTTGCGCATACTTTCTTCTGACAAATTATGATAATTGAAAGTGCTTTGTACATTTAGCTCATGTAATGTGATAGTAGAGCAAAATATGCTAGTTATAGGGAATGCCTCTTTAATCCCATGTGAACAAATATTTTCTGTGATCACTCAATGAAATAACGATGTTATACACACTACAGCAAATATCCGCTATTATATGTAATATACAGTGCCCATCAAAAATAAGTATACACTTTTGACAGATGGAGAATTATAATTTGTTAAATTACCCAATATCTCTATCTTTGGTTACTGCCGAACACCTCGTCAAGAGTATTATTGGCAGGCCGGGTGATTTAAGAAAGAAAAAAAAGTAATGATTTTTAAAAGAAGAAAAGAACGAAAAACGTGGAACAAACATAAACAACTGACGCATATATATTGTCGATTCAAAGATGTCTGTCAAAACCGCCAGAATGTTCCATTTCCGAATAGCTAACTGTAGTAAGCATAACTACTACTGTATGCTATATGACCATTAGATTTTTAATCATTTAAGTGTATTATTGATGGTAGAATTTAATCCTGGCACACCTGTAATAATCGACCGGGTTGAATGTTTGTTTACGTGGTTGTGACAGAGATCTTTGAATCAACTATAAAAACTAAGGGCGGAGTTGGCCCACTGCCTGCTTGAATGGTTCTAGACCAGACAGTGCTGCAATATGCGGGGGTAGCCAATTCCACAGGACTGTGGTATTGGGGAAAAAGGAATACTTGAAGAAGTCGGAGTTGGCATGTATTTGTCGGAGACTATAGGGATGCATGTGCCAATATCTGTTTATCATATGGTCACATTCACAGTAATTCCTGAAACTACAGTTACTAAACAAGTACAAAATAGGATAGAAATAAAGAAAACAGTGTTCTGAATTCAAATAACCAAGGGGTCAAAGGGGCTGCCGTTTGAAAAAAAAACTTAAAATTTTACATCCAAGGTAGCAATCAATGTTACATGTATTGTCTTTACATTTGATCCAAAAAAATCCCAATCTTCAAAAACATTGGTGCTTCTCTGTTCTGCAAATAGTGTTATACAGACGGGTGAATGGGGGAAATACTTAGTAACGTTTGGATACTTATTTTAGGTGGGCACTGTATGTGTTATGGTTACACTTAAAAAGGTCTAATTCACTGTAACGAACGATAATGAATATTTTATTGACTATACAACATACAAAATGGTTTTAAACTATGAATGACCCATACTGGCTGTTACATGAATGTTGGATCAGTTTAATATTTCCTTCAAATGACATTTTTAGAGTACTTAATATAATTATGTATGTGGACAAGGGCAAGTATAGCGGGGAATAGTCCCTGGTGTTTTATTTGTCGATGTCCCGCTCTACCAAATGGACAATATATCGCTGATTCAGGGTGGTGCAATGGGCGGTGATTTTTAACACATTTTGCAAGGCCCTGTTGCAGGTATTTTACCCGTGGTGCGGAAAGCAAAAGTTATCATCCCCACGTATACTGGTGTCTCGTATAATCCCGACGTACCCTATCCCGGGGTTGGGGTAGCCAGGATTTCAATCAATTGTTGCTTTCTAAAACGATAAATGGTTACTAAATAATGGTAATCATGGTTTCAACTCGAAAGTCATATCAAATTCCAATAAATAAAGAAGTCAAACAAATGATTAGCCTTGTGAATTTTACTGATCGAGTAGATGTGGGGCAATCTGCTAGGAGATTTTTTAATTTCTGACCTTTATCTCCATCGCAGATGTGGACTAAAGTGTCATATTTGTGGAAGTAGCGCCGATCAAATTTTTATCGGCACTTGAAAAGGTGAATGAAAAGTTGTAAATACCATGAAATATATAGCATGTCCACGAAGATCAACCCTTTTTCTCGATATCTGCACCAAAAACATCCATAAAACACTCAGCGGTTCGTTTGTCCGACAATTTTAACACGACGAGGTCGCACTTTTAAATTCCACTACACAGCTATTTGTTGTTGATATGCAGATCGCATTCCCCTATCGACCAATCAGAATACTCGATGGAATGAGTTTCTAGAACAATAGAGGATGCTGGGAGATCTTCGGCACTATTTGGTTTTCACAGTGATGTACACTGGTACGCGTGAAGCCAATTACACTGAGCTCGCTCGGGTGAAACTAAAAACGAAAAATTAACGAAGAATTGTTGAAAAATCGAGCTGATTTTTCTTGTAAACTGATAGTTAATGACTTATGAACAGAATACGATAAGTTAAATGAATTTTACTGCTCGCTTAGCGATTCGCACAACGTTAGCATATGAATCACACACGTGTTGCGCTCATCTGTACGGGCTGTACGGGCGGTATACGCGTACCGGATACTCACAGTTATGTTTACATTTGGATTTTCGGAAATTACACGTGCTGATTTATTTATTGATTTATTGATTATAAGGACCAATACTAACAGGTATTCTGTACCATTCGTTTATTTTTATTATATTTTACATGTTCAATGCTGAAAATGGCTCTAATTTGGCGTAAAAGACAGAATTCATGAAACTCAAAAACTGATCGGTAAAGCGCATAATGGGTCTTGACTTAGAAGTTGATACTCTAAGTCGAGATTGTTTGACTACTGATCGAGGAGAAAACATTTTACAAGTTGCTATTATTACCTCCCTTTGATAAAAACAGCAACAAAATGATTCGTTTATCATACTAATGTTTGCGTAATATAACTAACCTATCAATACAAACATATGCTACATGCATAAAATAGAATGATCGTAATATTTAAGAAAACCATACTGTTAAAAAATTACTGTTTGTCTGCATTTACGGGTTGAATATTAAAATTATGGAGACATTCATACACTATTCCTTGTATCACGCTTGACATTCTTGGGTGCCCACCTCGCATCCGAGTGAGAAAAAAATATTTTTTCAAGCACCTATAGTAATAGGTGTTATTAATGCCGATTATACCAATAAACTGTATTACAGTAATTCCGAAATTACCGCTTTCACGGTCAAATTACAGTGGAGAACTGGTCAAGATGAACCACTTTTGGTGGTTTTCAAATTTTCTGTTGTTATTGTCAGACCTTTTATTACCAGCGCGAATATATAAAGGACCTTCTTAGGACCTGTGTTATTCAATATTTTTATTAATGATATTTTTCATATTTTTCAGGAAAGTAGTCTATATAATTATGCTGATGATAACACTCTATCTTTCTCACATACAAATTTGGACACTGTGAAATCTACCCTAGAAAAAGATAGCATGTCATTGATACAATGGTTCTCAGATAATAAAATGAAAGCAAATCCTGATAAATTTCAAGCCCTATTGATTGGCGAAAACACACAAATCTAGTATTTCTTTCTCTTAAGGTGATTTTGATATTCAGTGTGAAAATGACTTAAAAATAACTATTGGGTGTTAGATCTACCATAGACTTTTAATTGAGTTAAATTTTAAGGATATTTTAAGAAAATTATAAGTTTTTACTGAAGTTTCGTTGTGAATACTACATTGCACCAGAACATTAAAATAAACGTCGCCCTTCGATGGATCATTTAAGGAAAAAGGTGAACAGATGACGTCCAAAAACAACCTAGAGACGTACTGTGGCTAACTGTGGATACCTAGATGAACGGCCTGGGTAGAACTGAAAAACCTGCACAAAAAGAGAAGAGTGGAAAGCTGTAGATATAAAAAAAAGTTAAGTAACCAATTTTCTAGGGCTCTTTTCAGCTGTTAGGCCGCTCAAGCACCCTTTGGCATTTTAACTTCCACTGGTCATAAGCCTACCTTTGGAAACCAATACTCGTGTCTCCACGGGAAGACAATTTTCTCCTGTGGGTGTGGCAGCCAATATTGATCTGCGGTGCCCAGGAATATACAGAGCCCTCATAGGCATCAATTTACGCCTTGGTGGAGTGGAGCACGTGGGTCGTGCTCAGAGAAATTGACCAGTGATCCAGACGGGGGTCGAACCCGGGACCTCTCGATCCCGAAGCGCACGTCCTACGTTTAGGCCACCGCTCCCAACATATATAACACAGCATGTATACAGTCCTTGTCATGTGTGTCTACGGGCAAAGCAAAGACTGGGTAAGATATGTAATAATACGTGCATATATATTAAAGCGTATGCTCCCAAAAGGGGAAACAATCATGTTAAACCTTATATTTTGCTATTTTATTACCTCCCTTTAATTCAAAAAGTACCAAATGATGCTATGGGTACATAACGAATTTGAAATATAACTTAAACACAGCTGCTAACATGGGTATATATACTTTTAATACAATATTGCGTTTTATTAATGAAAATGATAATTTTAATATTCCAATTATAACATCACTTATTTCCAGTTTATTATCCTACTGCGCTCATTCGCTTTAAGTTTCATTGATTAAAACTATCGGAAGCACAACTCGTGACCGATGAGAAAAGCTTTTTAAAGCACTCATTTACATGGGTGTAACAACAACAAAACGTATAGCAAAATATAGCAAAATTCCAAAAATTACAAATAAAAGACAAAATAGCATAGTACGATCGCAAAAATTTCAAGGACATGCAAGATAGGCCCTCAAATTAATAAGAACTGGAACATTATTATTTTAGAAGTTCGTAACCCAAGGAATGCAGCCCATAATTAACCCCATTGGGTACACATAACTACACAGTACATCTTGACAATTTTATACATGTGTACGGATCGTTTGATGTAAGGCTATAGTATATTCGGTATTGTTATTATCTCATTTGACTGTGTCAATCACATGATTTATCAACCAAGCTACTTTTTGTAAGAGAATTGAGTTCGAAGTCGAAGGGGGTACCCAATGGGGATAATTATTTATTTGCATTCCTTAGGATATTTCTCTATAATTATATTGTGTGAGGATGATTTATTTTGAGTGATCCATTTTGAATTGCAAGGACCAGTGGCTCAGATGAATGATTTAAGGATGTGACAGTAACTATTATTGACTCAGTACACCCCATGTAGGGTGTTTTCAAAAGCTTGGGTCGGTTGCAGAGGTAGGCATCCGACAACGTTACAAACTTAACATACTTGTTAAATTTTTAACAATCGAATATAAGTTAATATATCAACTGTAAATGCGGGGAGTATTGTTATTTTAAAATATGTATTTCTTCAATTAAAACATCGCCTGTGTTTGGTTTATATACGATAATGTATTGAATTAGTCTAATAGTTATATATAAGGCAATATTTTGTTAAAATGTCATGTGTTGTCAATTACTAATCCAAGGGAGGTAATCTATAAACATTACACTAATAAACATGATTACTTCCCTTGAAATAAAATTTGGGTTAAATTGGGTCAACTCGACTGGCATACAGTAGGAATAATATATTATCAGCGTTTATAAGCTCGGTATAATACCACAATATGAACTAAGGCGGATAATATTATGCAAATTGTATCTGAAAAACTATCCAGCAAACAACAAAATATTACAATAATTGCCAAAAAAATTATTGCACAATTATATGAACTAAGGCATGGCCTAATTGTAAAACGAAGATATGCACGTGCACCTTGTTGTACTGTAATTAATTTTGTGTGCAGCGAAAGCCGCGCTGTAATTTAGTTCTTATCTTGAAATTATAATGAGCTTTATCGGAAGATTTTTTTTAAAGTTTCAAAAACTGAAAAACAATAATGCTTTCTTATCCATTACATCATTTTTCGCTTCAGATTTAACAGAAACACTCTCTTTGATTTATTGGACACGCAAACTGTCCATTTCCATACGAAAAAAGTGTTCTAGAACACCCTTTGAAACTATAAGAATCGCCTATTTATCTACGATTGAATCAAAGTACACAGAACCCATTCAAAGTTTTAATTTGCAGTTAAGGTAGTCTAGTAGCATACTATAAACGATGCAAGTAATTATTTAGACATTGAATGACTGTTAGAATATAGTTGTATACACTTTAAGGGCTAAAATTCAAGTCACCAAAGTCAAATCAATTTGATTTTTCAAGTCTGCAATATGAGTTTCTGTTGAAATCATTAAACTACAATGAAATATTTTATATCTATATTGCATGTATGAACAGTTTATTTCGTTAATATATACATATACAATGCACATTTGAATTAGACCATTATGGTCCCTGTTCAAAACAAAACAGCATGCACTCACTACGGAATACCGTTAGGGCCATCGTGGTTACACATTAAAATCCAGAGGGCGACAATGCGATAGTGCGATAGTACGATGGCGACAATGCGATAATACGATGGCGACAATGCGATAGTACGATGGCGACAATGCGACAACGCGATAGTACGATGGCGACAATGCGATAGTACGATGGCGACAATGCGACAACGCGATAGTACGATGGCGACAATACGATAGTCATATCGTACTATCGCCATCGTACTGTCGCATTGTCGCCATCGTACTATCGCGTTGTCGCATTGTCGCCATCGTATTATCGCATTGTCGCATTGTCGCCATCGTACTATCGCATTGTCGCCATCGTACTATCGCGTTGTCGCATTGTCGCCATCGTACTGTCGCATTGTCGCCATCGTACTATCGCGTTGTCGCCATCGCGTTGTCGCATTGTCGCCATCGTACTGTCGCATTGTCGCCATCGTACTATCGCGTTGTCGCCATCGTATTATCGCATTGTCGCCATCGCGTTGTCGCATTGTCGCCATCGTACTGTCGCATTGTCGCCATCGTACTATCGCGTTGTCGCATTGTCGCCATCGTACTGTCGCATTGTCGCCATCGTACTATCGCGTTGTCGCCATCGCGTTGTCGCATTGTCGCCATCGTACTGTCGCATCGTCGCCATCGTACTATCGCGTTGTCGCCATCGTATTATCGCATTGTCGCCATCGTACTATCGCGTTGTCGCCATCGTACTATCGCGTTGTCGACTATCGCCAATCGACTACTGAGTCCAAATACTAGGTTTCATCGACTCAATACAAGGAATAATCCTGTGAAGTTTGACTAACCTTGCTCAATGTAAGGTCATGTGACCTTGACCTTTTGCCTACTAACCCCAAAGTGTAGGTTTCATCTACTTAATACAAGCAATCATCCTATGAAGTTTGAATACCTTAGGTCAAAGTAATCTCCAGTTATTGAGCCAAAATCCTTTTCTATCATAAGGTCACAGTGACCTTGACTTTTCGACTGATAAGTATCATCAACTGAATATAAGCAATAATGCTATGAAGTTTCACTTCCATTGGTCAAATTGTTCATTAGTTATTTAGCTGCAACTGTGTTTTAATGTAAGGTCACAGGGACCTTGACCTTTGATCTACTGATCCCAAAAACATTAGGCTTCATCTACTTAATACAAGCAACCATCCTGTTAAGTTTGACTACCCTAGGTCAAGGCAATCTCTAGTTATTGATCAGAACAAAAAGGTCTACGGACCGGCCCATCAACATTTGCAAAACAGTATACCCCCACTTCCTTTCAGTTATTATTCACAGAGTTATCTACTCGCGCCTTTTGATGGGGAGTGTGATCATAAACACGTATGCAAAGTTTCAAGGCAATATCTTGAAGGACTTGAATTTAAGGACAATTTATGTCAAATATCTAAGGTCTAGGAAATGTGGTTCTGGTGAAGATTTTTAGTTTTTCCCATCCGAATCCAGAGATGCCCCGAGGAGGGGTCTATCTGATCCCTGGGGTTATGATTTAATCAAACTTCAAAATTGGTAGAGGTCCATTAGACCATGCTACATGTCAAATATCTAAGCTCTGGCTATTGTGGTTCTGGAGAACAATTTTCGAGTTTTCCTATACAAAACCATATATGCCGCGGGGCCAATCTTACCCGGTGGTCATGATTTTAACAAACTTGTCCCCTAGACAATTCTTCACACCAAATATTCAAGCTCTGGGCCTTGCTGCATCGTAGAAGATTTTTTTAAAATTTGGCTGCCATGGAAACCAGAGTTCCTCATGAAATTCCATTTTTGAACAACTTTGAAATGGGACCACCAAAGGATCATTTCTACCAAATTTGGTACCAATTGACCCAGAGGTTTAGGAGAAGTATATTTTGTAATTTGAGGCAAAAGTTTGACGGACACATGGATGGACAGTCTGATGACAGTTTCCACAAAATCTCAAAAGCTCACAATGTCACAGTGTAACAGGTGTGCTAAAAATTGGACTGGTACGAAAATTTTAACCAACGACAACACCGTGGTAAGAAGAGCTCCGCTATTCATTGAATAGTAAAGCTAACTAGAACTCCACACAATGAGATCTATATATGTATCAAGTTTCAAGTCAATATCTCAAATACTTTTAAAGATATGCTCCGGACAAAAAAATAAGTATTTTAAATAACAAAGGACAATTACTCAACAAGAGGGCCATGATGCGACAATGCGACAATGCGACAGTACGATGGCGACAATGCGACAGTGCGATAATACGATGACGACAGTACGATAACGCGATAGTACGATGGCGACAATGCGATAGTACGATGGCGACAGTACGATATGACTATCGCATTGTCGCCATCGTACTATCGCTTTGTCGCATTGTCGCCATCGTACTATCGCATTGTCGCCATCGTACTATCGCGTTGTCGCATTGTCGCCATCGTACTGTCGCATTGTCGCCATCGTATTATCGCATTGTCGCCATCGTACTATCGCACTATCGCATTGTCGCCCTCTGGATTTTAATGTGTAACCACGATGGCCCTAACGGTATTCCGTAACTCACACACGCCCACACATGCACGTTCTCACGCATTAATAATCTGTTCATACGCACATGTAGTTATAAATTTCACAATGCATTACTACAACATAATTTCAGTAAGTATATATATATATATATATATATATTTTCATCTAGAAATAATGTTTTATAACGCATTAAAATTATACTATATTTTGTGTCAAAATCCTGAAAAAGGTAGATCTGCTCACTCAAATTCAATATATACCTGACAGTCAGTGCCGTACCCAGACACGAATTTTAGCCGAGGCAGCCTTGGGGCTTGACATGACCGTAACTAGGAATTTTCCAAAGGGGTGCGAAATCGGGTCTTGATTGGCTGACGGTGTATTTACAGGAGGGAACGTCCAAATTCGTTTTGTACATGCTATTTTGAATATTTACAATGTATTTTGCGAGCGAAGCGATCCAGAAAAAGGGACTATTTGTTGAAGCTGACACAAATTTGATTTATGGCAAATATGCACTATTTGTCCGAGCCCACACAGGTTTTCTCCACAAGATATTATTAATGTTCATAAATTATTTGGCGAGCGAAGCGAGCCACAAAAATGCACTCTTTGTATCAGCCCACACATTTCGTTCTCTAAACTCGCGTGGTGTGATTAATCCTTAAAGATGCATGATTTGCCCTAGATCACACAAACTCGTTCTCTAAATGGTGTGATCAATCCTCGCATCCGAGGATTACCCGAGCTGCGTGCCACATAAATTCGTTCTCAACACGAACTTATGAAGCATTGATGTTATGTGACAAGCAAT
Organism: Spisula subtruncata; assembly: GCA_963678985.1. Taxonomy (NCBI): domain Eukaryota; kingdom Metazoa; phylum Mollusca; class Bivalvia; order Venerida; family Mactridae; genus Spisula; species Spisula subtruncata. The sequence goes on from OY787667.1 coordinate 9,091,959, forward strand.
GCGAGCCAAAGAAAATGCACTGTTTCTCTAAGTTGCATGTCATGCAAACTAGTTCTCTACATGATATCTTTAACGAGTAGTTATTTGGCAAGCGAAAAGATCATAATTTCTTTGAGGTTCAGGTAGCACAAACTACTCTCTACATGAAATTATTAAATATGTGTTCAATTCATTTGCCGAGCGAAGCGAGCCGAATTTATTTACAAATGTAAAACATTGCACTTCTAACCAGGACCACTTAAATTGGTGTAAAAGGGGTACGTACGTTTGCGCCCGATGCAATCCTTAGTTTTGACCATGTAGTGGTCCGGTGTATATGTTAACCTAGAACGTTTCTGAAAGTACGCAATTAAACCACCGAATACACTTTCAAAATTGACAAAATCAGAAAAATAGAATAGCGAAGCGAGCTAGATAAACATTATTTATATTATTTGAACACCATGCCAAAACATATTCTGTATTTGATAGTATTCATTTATAGATTTATCTATGTAGCCTATAGAAACTATTTTTCTAATTGATAATAGTCACTGATACAGCTGTTGTGAAGGCGAAGCCAGTTAGAAAAAGCATTCTTTTCTGAAGAGCACTATTGGCGACAGGATCGTTTTTCTATTCGAGACACCTTTCATCAGCATATCCTACGAACTCGAAAGCTGCACATTTGTGTTAAGGGGAAGCTTGAACGATTTGAATGCAAGTAAATTAAGGGATCAATGTCATGCTCCACGGGAATTCAAACAAATTCATCTGCTACATTCTCTAATCCCTTGCTTTGGTATTGAAACGGAACATCAAGAAAATTCATAGCAATTTTTAAACAAGAGCTCAAAGGAGAAAAATACTTATATGCACGTGCTTATACTCTTAAATGTGTAGCCAACCTCACTATTAAATTGATTGTAAACAGTACCATGCGAGCGTAAGGAGCGAAAATTGGCATATTAACTATTTTTACTCACAAAACATTGACCTGGATTGCGGCGATATTAAGGGGATGGTGTGCCGGTGCCACTTGCTTTCTATATATAATAAAGGGAAAGTGTCCGGTATACTACCATTAAGGTGCAAATCTAGTACCTCTAGTTGCACAATGTATACTTCTTCCATTAAGGTGCAAATCTAGTGCCTCAAGTTTCACAATGTATACTACCATTAAGGTGTAAATCTAGTGCCTCAAATTGCACTATGTATACTACCATTAAGGTGCAAATCTAGTGCCTCAAGTTGCACTACGTATAATACCGTTAAGGTGCAAATCTAGTGCCTCAAGTTGCACTACGTATACTACCGTTAAGGTGCAAATCTAGTGCCTCAAGTTGCACTACGTATACTACCATTAAGGTGTAAATCTAGTGCCTCAAGTTGCACTACGTATACTACCGTTAAGGTGCAAATCTAGTGCCTCAAGTTGCACTACGTATACTACCGTTAAGGTGCAAATCTAGTGCCTCAAGTTGCACTACGTATACTACCGTTAAGGTGCAAATCTAGTGCCTCAAGTTGCACTACGTATAATACCGTTAAGGTGCAAATCTAGTGCCTCAAGTTGCACTACGTATACTACCATTAAGGTGTAAATCTAGTGCCTCAAGTTGCACTACGTATACTACCGTTAAGGTGCAAATCTAGTGCCTCAAGTTTCACAATGTATACTACCATTAAGGTGTAAATCTAGTGCCTCAAATTGCACTACGTATACTACCATTAAGGTGCAAATCTAGTGCCTCAAGTTGCACTACGTATACTACCGTTAAGGTGCAAATCTAGTGCCTCAAGTTGCACAACTTGCGACAGCTTGTAATATTTTTATTCAGGCATTTTATTTTACATATAAGTTGAAGACGAATTTTCGAACCGTATCGAAGAAGTGTATATTGCGACGCAAATTTCTGATTCTGAGCGTCTGCCGTTGGATTCATACATACGGTCGTGTACATACTAGATAACCTAGTGCCTCAAAATAAATTGCCTCATTGTTTATTACATGCGACAATTTGAGACATTTTATTTTAAATGTATTCAGGGATATTTTATTACATGTATATATTAATAACAAACAAAAAATGTTTGGTCCGCAAATTTTAGGCGCGGCAACTGCCTCGCCTGGCCTCAGTGTAGTTACGGCGCTGGACAGTGTTCTTCTATCGAATGATCTCAACAATCAGGATGTACTCGGTCTCGATAAAACTGTGGACATTCTTCTTCACATACCGTTTCTGTTGTCACTTCTCTGTGTGCGGTACTCGTCACTAGTGCGATATAAATCTCTAGTAAAACATGGTGCGTTTCATATGTTTTATGCCACCGTATCGATAGATCGGGAGGCATATAGTGATTCACCTGTCCGTCCGTCCGTTCGTCCGTCCGGCCTGGTTAACCCAAATTGACCGTTTCTTCTAGCATCAATATGGCTTGCTACAAAGCTTTCAAACTTGCATGGATGTTGTATATGACCACTCTCCACACGCCTGTATCACCTGGCTCCATTTTGACCTTCACCTTGACCTAATTTTGGACTTAGCCTTATTGAAATGGCTCCCACAGGGGGCATAAGCGTTTATTGAACGCAGTCTTGTTTATATCTAATACGACATTCAAACAAAGTACACGAGCTGCAAGATATATAATATTGACGAAAAATCGCATTTAAGTGTCAAAAATAGGACTCACCCGGTCAACATTACAATTTAGTATAAACTTCTGGAAACTCGTAAAACACATGTAACAACATGAGGACAGATTAACAACGATAGAGAATATTAGATATAGTTCCCTATCAATAACATATATTATATAAATGTAGTAAAATCATATACATGTTCTGTGATGTATAAAACATAAGCTAATGGGTAGACTTTGAACACAACTTTTATTTAACATGTTTTTTTACAGCTTAGAACTTTAGTTCAACAATAACAACAGTTACCATTAACACCAAACTAACATATATTTACCCAATGTTTCATATACATGTAGCTGTAACATTAATACACTTAGCGGCACTTCTAACGCTGCCACTTGAATTTTCTTAATATCTCAAGAACCGTTCAAGATAACTTTATCAAATTTTCACCAGTTTTAGTTTAAAGCATGTGCCTCTTACTGCTTTTGAAATTTTGGAAATTGATGGGTATGAAAATTCGCGGTAAATAATTAATTTACGTCACCCGATATTATAAAGTCACAAAATTAATTAAGGGTAAATCGAGTATTTTCAAGATTTTATTTCTTTAATACTTCAAATGTTATATCATAAGTGTTCACAATAAAAAATATTTAAAAAATTCATCAACATTACAATTTCCGAGGAAACGAAATAGCAGTAGATACGCTAAGACCGTCCCAAAATTTACTCGTATTATAAATGTAAAGCCGACGGGTTAAAATAAACGTTTTACCTCAAATGAGGCTATGTGAATGATCAAATATAAATTTCTTCTAAATTATGAATGTACATAGTATGTAGTAGAGTTAAATTTATTCAGTTTAATGCAATTTTGGTCACCCTATGTTTAAATTTCAAGTTGAGACTAACCCGTTATTCTTAGGAATCGTATTTTTCAACCGACACGCTATGGTTACGGTAAACACTCTTTTTTGAAGCAAAACCAAACTTTTTCTTTCCTAGATAGTTGGTAAATATCGTTAATGATTATTAGAAGACATGAGCAAATAAAATGTCAACACGCACAATTATTATAGGAAGAAAGGACATCTAGACGCACACATAACGACCAGGTGACCGGTATTGCGCGATAAAAATGCGACTTTCATTTTTAGTATTCAGTCTGTTGAAGACATATCATACAATAGTCTATTGTCGGATCGAGCGGAAAATATTGTGTCAAATATTGATATACACGTGTGCCAAGTTTCATAAAAAATCATCGAGGACTTTCCAAGGAAACTGAATTATATAAATGGCAGCGTTAGAAGTGCCACTAAGTGTAGTTTGACGGTTCCAGTCTTCTTATTCCAGGATATGATAATGCTAAATGTTTAAAAAAAAATTGAAAGCGAATAAATTGAACTTTCTAATAATCACTCCATTACTGTATGTCACTTTATATCAGTTAGTTCAGAATCTCTAATTTGAGTAATTTCATCTTATTTTTATTTATATCGAGTTTAAGCATGCAATATCTTTATTTGTTAAAAGAAGTTGGACAATTTTACACAATCGTGTTTAACCATGGGCCATTTCGGTATCACAGTCTTCATAAATACACTTGTTAAATATTATAAGTACACCAACATGCAATGCGTATATCTTTTTTATTATTCATGATATCATGTTCATTTTTTGCATGTCTTTATGCGAGTAGTATAGCAGCAAGATCCGATAATTCGATGATTGTAATTTTCCCGTTGCGAGCAGTGAACCGTGAATTTTCAAATTATGCAAAATGCACGTGAAAAACAAAGTCTTAAAATGTTACATACACATTGTCCATCAATACCCACATTAGGAAAACACAAAACCGGAAGAATTACGATAACAGACCGTACAAGAGAGGTTTGTGAAACATACACGTCTCATGACAGTAAATAGCTCAGTGTAGCTAAGGTCACCACGACCTTGACCTTTGACCTATCAACCTCAACTTTAGTAGGAGCCTACATCTGATGATTAGCAACCTCTCTGTAAAGTTTTACGATCTAAGATCCTATATTTCTTATGGTGGGGACCAGTGATAGTTGCGTGTTCAAAGGTCATGGTGAGTTTGACCTTTGATCCAAATGAACTTAAAATTGTCTGTGGAGGATGAATAATCTTCACTTAAAGTTTTAGAATTGTAGGTCCACCCGTTTTGGAGTTATTGTTGGAAAACAATTCGGCATGTCGACCGACCGACTATTTGCATGTATAACGCTATGTACTGTGTTGGTGTACTTATAACATTTAATGAGTGTATACATCTTGTGTCAAATATTTCAATTTGTACTTATAAAAATATGTCAAAGCAAGTCGATGTACAATGTTTTCAACTTCCGATTATTTTCATTCAGCAGTTAAATATATATAAACTGGTATATATATTAGTACCATAAGTAATATTTTTGTTCAAAATTCCAAATTCAATAACATCAACTTGCTTCCGTTTTAGTTTAATTTTGGTCCCTTCCCTTTTTCACAAAAGAAGCAGGTTACAGGCTGCTGTGCAGCCTGTTGTTACAGCAGCCTGTTGTTTTAAAATGCACTATGTCAAATAAATTATGATAAACAAAAAAGTCCTCATAACCAAAAACAACGTCATGAAGTCGTGTTATTGTTGCATTGCATTTTAAAGAGTTTACTTGGTCTAACCTTCTTGTTATTCTTAGTCAGCTCATCCTTTGTCTCAGCAATAGGAGACTTCCTCCCAACTTGTTTCAGTTTTTTCTGCTTATTAATTTCTTCTTTTTCCTATTTGATATGTTTTTCTGTTTGATATTAATTCTTCCAACAGCTTGTGAAGATATTGTTCATGCTATAGCAGTTTCTTTTAAACATTACTTTAGTATCCCGGTCTCCCCTACTAAAGTTTCATTCCCCAATGTTGCATTTAAAATGACGATTCCCCTTTTTTGCCTCCATGCTAGCAGTTAGTGTCATTTGAATACACCGAATTAATACCTTGGGATTTTCGAAAGTATCATCTAGCCTGACTTCACAGCCTTATAATAAATTTATGCAACTTAAATGGTTCACTTTCTACCTGCCCCTATAGCTAGATATTTCCATTCTTCGTCTGAGATAGGTCTACATATATTTATAAAATACTTACTTGTTAGTAGTCAACAAATAGTAAACGATAGCTTTAAACGAATACCTCTTCTGGGTGTAAAGCCTTTTTGGAGTTATAACCCACCAGGCTTTTGTGGCAGTTTCATATGCCCAGATTTTCACAAATGATTATATCTATTATCTCACTCCATGATTTATTGTTGTTTTATTTTGTCTACATATTGTTGTTTAAACTTTGTTGTATATATTATATATGTTGACGGCATAATAAATGCCCATCTTTCAATTCAAATACATTTATCCAGTATTTTTTATTTTTTTTTACAAATGAAAACATGTTGCAATTTGCAACTTTTGTACCGATTGTCGGGCTTATATTACTATACATGTATATATACGAACACTAATATTGCAAAGTGACCATGTTTCGTTCCATAACACACACTAGCCATATATTATGCAACATACCAGCATAATACAATCGAAACAAAGGGGTAATATGTATTTTAGTATTGTTAGCAATTCTTAGTGCTAGTAGATTGCAAAAGATGCCTATAAGTAAGTGAGTAAGTGAATAGTTTATAAACGTGACATGTGTATAACATATATTTACAAGACTTTTAGTAATTACAATATAAATAGAAAACACCCGGTCCAATGGACCTATATGTCACCTGCTTTGTGACTTATTTTAAGATCGTGATACCAAGGACCTAAATTACCATTTAGGTCTTTGATGATACATAGTATTGTACATATATACAGCTATTGCTTATTACGTTAATTAGGTTCAAATATACTATATTTCAAAAATAAGTTCATTTCTTAAATCAAATACTTACTTGACGTCTTGAGAATTGCTTATACACAGTTTAAATGCTTTGTTAACATGATTAGACGCAAATAAATATGGTTTAATTAGTAAAGTTGCATAGTGGTAGACAGGTGATGCTAGCAATTTTTGTAACAAACCATGGGGTCCGTAAGTTGTCAATGGGGTCCTATACTCGTGAATTGTATTTAATCTTTGTTAAAGTGAAGTTAAGTAAAGTTTCATATCAAAGGGAGGTCATTTCTGCAAGAAAATTTATTCTAGAACACAACTACCTGTGGAAAATATAAAATAAGCGTGTTTTCATTGCATAGTGACCTTTCGTCCGACTCCCCTAAATAAGCAACATGTCGTCGCCCGTGTTCGTCAAATGGTGTAGTCTGGTTCCCGTCGTACTATAGTATTAGTCCAACGAAGTGACAAGGGGCAGGTAATCCAGACTACAAATGGTGTTGTTTGATGTAACTGTTGGTTTTTTTCCCACTTAATATTGAAGAATAATATGCGTGTCATACCTGTTTATGTGCACATACAACATAGTGAAGGATTTACCTTTCAAAAAATGTCCACCTTATGACTATTTGATGACGTCATAAAGGGTGATATTAACAAAACAAAAAGTGACGAGTTACTGTTCCTGCCGAGTTAAGGTACTCGTACGTTAGATCTACTGTTTTATTACCTCCCTTTAAGATTTTTTTTATCAATATCAAGTTATAAGAAATATGTTTGTGATATAATAGCTAATTTATAATTACGAAGATTTTTATGTTTCGACATTATAAATGAGTGATTTCAATTTTAGAATAAAATATATTTATATCCCCGCCTTGTCTGTATTTATGGTATATCTATAAGGCTTTCTATGAACCAGAGTCTGTGAATTCTTATGTAAAGTTTCATTAATTTTATCGGATTGCGCATCTTGCATCCGAAAAGCGTTTGCACCACTCTTACGAGTCGAATCAAATCTAACACGTTCCCAATTCGATGGCTTAGAACAAGAAGGTCGTAACTACCAAATCGGTGTATTGAGAAAACAAGAGAAAACTGTCTGACATTTACTCTTTACTTAATGACTTATGGTAAAACAAACTTTTACAACTTCATTTTGGTCAACATGACAAGTTCAGATTTTTATGAAAATGGGCTCATAAGAAGCGCCTTGTGATGCTTATTCTAAATATGTATGAATCTTAAAAGGTCGTAAGTGGCATTTACGACCTTCTTATTCTAAGTCATCGAATTGTTCAAGATCATGGAATGCCACTTCAATCTTGTCCGGGTCAGTGTATTCTATTATTAGTTTAGATAAATTTTATGCCACGTTCGAGTCAAACATAAGGGGAATAAGATGGGTATAATTATTCTACATGTATACGCTTTTGAGATCAGATATGTCCTTGCTCCTGTCTACATGAATGAGTTGACTAGAGAATGACAGCCAATCAGACACTGCGATGCTATTAAACATTCCTAAAGTAAGAACCAAGAATAACGATGAAAGGCGGTTCAACAAATGTGCTGCCACCTTATGGAACGGTCTTCCTATGGAAATCAGGCACATCGACTCTCTGGTAGTCTACAAAAAGACTTTAAAAACACATCTATTCAAAAGTGCCTATCAGTGAATCAAGTGAAATTGTTTTAGACTTTTAATGCACTGTCAACTAACAGAATTTCGCGTGTTATATAAAGCGCTATATAAATATTTTCAACTATTATATTATATTATAGTCGGCCCAGGATAACGAAAATGGCGGGAAAATATAGAACCGTCCGCATAGGTGGATAAATCAAGGGCTGAAATTCAAGTCACCAAAGTCAAAACAATTTGATTTTTCAAGTCTGCAATATGAGTTTTTGTTGAAATCATTAAACTAAAATGAAATATTTTATATCTATAATGCATATTTGCATCTAGAAATAAAACGCAATTTGTAAAAATGTGTTTTATAACACATTAAAATTATACAATTTTGTGTCAAAATCCTGAAAAAGGTAGATCTACTCACTCAAATTCATTATACACTTGGAGACTTTTCTAACGCAACACCTCTTCAAATCGATATAGCTCCATTATTGTTGAATGGATTTTGCTCAAATTTGAAACGTAACAAATTAAAAACATCACTGCAAAAGTCAAATTCGCAAAATCGTACAACGTAAAATATTAATAATTTGAAAAGTCACTGAGTATCACAAATTCGAGTGGCTAATACCTCATTGAAACCTTTAGTCTTTTACTTTTATTCCTCCATAATTGAAGATATACATAATGTATTTACAAACAAATAATATACATAATTATACAATTATACATAATTTAAACAATTTGCATCATGCAAAATAATCAACCATATATATCATCACATCATGTGCAAACATGAATATATCGTCACATCATATCCATATATGAACACATCATCACATCGTAGACCACATCATAAACATATATGAACACATCATCACATCGTATACCACATCATAAACATATATGAACACATCATCACATCGTGTACCACATCATAAACATATATGAACACATCATCACATCGTATACCACATCATAAACATATATGAACACATCATCACATCGTGTACCACATCATAAACATATATGAACATATCATCACCTCGTATACCACATCCTAAACATATATGAACATATCATCACCTCGTATACCACATCATAAACATATATGAACATATCATCATATCGTATACCACATCATAAACATATATGAACATATCATCACATCGTATACCACATCATAAACATATATGAACATATCATCACATCGTATAAACATGAACACATCGTCACATCATATACATACATGAACAAATCATCACGTCATATACATACATGAACAAATCATCACGTCATATACATACATGAACAAATCATCACGTCATATACATACACATACATGAACATATCATCACACCATATACGCACATGAACATATCATCACGTCATTTACATACATGAACAAATCATCACGTCATATACATACACATACATGAACATATCATCACACCATATACGCACATGAACACATCATCACGTCATATACATACATGAACAAATCATCACATCATATATATACACATACATGAACATATCATCACACCATATACGCACATGAACACATCATCACGTCATATACATACATGAACATGTCATCACAACGTATACATATACATCACACACATCATATACATACCATAGTTTCACAGAAGGTTTACCTTACCGAAACGAAATATAAGGTAAAACAAGTGAAGAGCTGGGTACAATGAGAATACAATTCCTCTGTATAGCAACTGCCCGTTTTACGACTTCAATCTAGCTATAAGAGTAAAAGCACATTAAACAAGCCTGCATACAGCTAACGCGATGTCTATATTATGTAATGCCACACCATTGTTTCTAACCGCGAGATCCATAATCACCTGACACTGGTCTTTCATATTCATACTTATAAGTTGTGTGTACTCTTTGAATCCAATACATTTAATCACAGAATTCCAAAGTTTCGCCTGATCATTACTGACACAATGACATAACCAGTGGACAACCATGTTGTCTGTTAGTAACGAACATTTCCGGCAGCGTTGCGTGTATTGTCTTGAAGTAAACTTCATCACTGTTTGAATAATATTTCTGCATATACGGGATAGAGATGGTGTATTCTTGCAGACATGCCACAAAGGGGAACAACAGTCACTGTCAACAACACAGGGAACCAACCAATTGTTTTCACCTTGTATAGTTTCTTCATACATATTGGTGGTACTATAAGATATCACGTTTCGTTTCAGTATTCCATTCCATACATGTTTATTAGGAAAGGTCGCACTTTGTATAAATGTAAAAATATAGTCAACTAATTTGTATCTGACCAAAAGGTTGTAGATATCGGGAATAAAACCTATATATTGTTTATCACCATTCACAAATCGACACAATCTATGCACAAATACAGTCTTGGCAAGATAATCACACGATAGTCTACACAGTTGTCCTAAAAACTGAAGTTTCTTGAAATCGATCAGCGTCTCTATTGCAACCATGTTTAAACACGTCAGAGAAAGATTAGTACTTGTGCCCTGTACGAACCGTTGCATGTGTTTAATGCATAAGCGATGTGCCCTTTCTAATCTATTCATGTCACTTTTAGAGTATGTTGACCACATTTCACATCCGTACAGCGCCTTCGGTAAAGCTACAGATTTATATATTGTTCTAATTGTGACTGGATTCACTGATGCTGTATCAACTCCATTAGTCACAATACTAAAGTATGTTCCACGTAACTTGGTGCATGCCTCATGAATGTTAATCTTAGTACTTAAACTATTAAAACAAGTGATTCCTAAATGACAATAACTATCACTTTCCTCGATTGTATCTGGTCCAATTTTGAATTCACGATTGTCTCCCTTGGATAATCTGTCATTGAACACGACTACTTTACATTTAGCAGCGTTATAGAAATATCTCCATTTCCGAGAATAGTTCCAGCAAATGTCTAACATACTGTCCAGTCCTGATTTAGAGAAAGAGACAAGTGCCATATCGTCTGCGACTGTTGGTGAACATATTTGGCTCTGATACATACACATTCCGAAACCGCTAGCTTCTAATTCATCTATAAGTCCGTTTATAAAAACGAGGTACATAAGTGGTGAACTTTTGCCGCCTTGTCGCGTACCTTGTAAGACTGGAAATTCAGCAGAAACTAAACCTTGGCATCGAATGCGACTCGTCGCATCGGTGTACATTTCACGTAGCGATAGTAGTGTGGTGGCATCAACATTGTACTCCATCAGCTTGTAGAATAATCCGGAGTGCCAAACATGATCGAATGCTTGTTTGCCGTCAAGAAAACACGTGTACACTTTGGACGACTGTTCATAACCATAGTACATGCATTCACGAAGAACAAAAGAACTCATCATACATCCAAGGCCGCGTTGAAATCCTCCCTGTTGTTTGTTAATTTTCTCTAATAATGTCTCTTGGCATCGGTTCAATAAAACCATTTCATACACTTTTAACAAAGTCGATGACAGCGTTATAGCGCGATAGTTGTTTGGATCATCTTTGCGCTTTTTGCCCCCTTTATGTAATGTTATTATAATTCCACTTTTCATGCAATTCGGAATATAACTGAGTCTCAACATATAGGTATACAAGCTTGACAGCACTGGGGCTAGTTCTCGTTTTGCATATAAAAGATGTTCGTATACTAAATGGTCATCACTTCCGGCTTTTCCTTTTGGAAGAGTTTGAATTGTTTTCTCTATAGTTTCTGCACTCACAAATGCACTTTTGTCCGTTTCCAATGAGCTAAATTGATCGTTCACGGTAGACTCGACACATTCTTTCCAATCCTCATCAAACATTCGCGCATCTGACTGTGCATACAAATCTTTGAAGTATAGTCCCCATTGTTCAGATAACTTTTCTCGACCTCTACACAATTCGCCATTAAATATTATACCGGCTCCGTTGGTAGATTTATTCGTCTGATTACGCGATTTTAACGTTTTCCAAAAGTTTACGTCGCGTCTTTCTGCTTCAGTTTCTAATTTCCGGTCAAGAGACAATAAGTATTGACGGACACATTGTCTATGACGACGTCTAAATTCAGTTTTACACTGTTTGTAATGTATGAGCACACGCGAATTCTTATTCCTAGGTCTACCTGCCTTACACCACTCTTCTCTTGGGCACTTCATTCTCCTATGTAGTTCGCTAAGCTCTTCAGTCCAGTAAGGTTTCATATAAGCACGATATCGCTTCCGAGGAAAAACATCACTTGCAAAAGAAACTAATTTGTCGCACAAGACCTTATATAATCGGTCAATGCCTTGTTCATCAAGTTCACTGCGTGTAAATTCATTCAAACACTCATCTTCTATTATAAGAGATTGATAGGATGACACATTTTCATCATTAGATTTCTTCCAATTCACACAACGCTCAGTACTATGAATCTCGCTGTTAGAAACATGACATTCAATACAACAAAGGATAGGTCTATGTCTAGACACATTCAAGCAATGATCATCTGCTAACTCACAATGCAATACTAAATCTACATATTCAACAGGTAACAAAACATAGTCAATCATAGATGCATATTGATTATCATACGATACAAAAGAGTTCCTCGGGCCATGACGTATATGTGAGCAATTTACAGCATTTAGGTTACAATCAGTAATAAACTTCAATAAAAGTCTGTCACGTGTACTAAAATTCACAGTATTTACCCGAGCATTAAAATCACCTAGGAAAACGGTTATACCTTGATTACGGTACGAATTATACAGGTCATACAGTAATGCTATACAATCATCATACTTATCAATACTGTGATTAGTACATGGCAAATACACCTGGAATATAAATATATAGTCTTTGGGCGAGATCTGTAACTGTATGCCCACAATCCTATCACTGTCAATATTTAATGGGACAACAAAACTGTCATATTTTCTATGCCATAAAATGGCGACACCTCCTTTACCGATTTTCCGCCTGTTGTTCATATTCGTCAAGTCATTGTCACATACTGCATGAAAATTATAACTGCTAGAAATAGTCCCTAGAAAGTATGAATTATTCGACGTAAGCCAATGCTCCGAAATTCCACATATATCTATTTCTCCTCCCGTTATTACATCACACAGGTAGGACGCACTAGACGTGATACCTGTCACATTCCATGTTAACATATTCAAACCGTTGTGATACATTAAATAATATTAGAATATATATCACCCCTACAGTCAATCTGTCTCAACATGTTACTCTACGTCAACACATAAATCATCATACCGATTAGCACGATCATAAGTCACGTCGTTCGTGCTCCAGTAGCCAACTGTTTTCCTCTCAGCTGGTTGACGACCTATATCCTCTCGTCTCATCCTTGGTGGTAAGTCACGTGTCTGTTGCCTCGATCTCCAAGGTCTACATGTAACGTAGTCTGGCCAGAAACCACGCCCGAGCACCATATCTGCATTTTCATCAGCCATAACGTTCATTCTGATACGCACTTTGTTTGTACTATTACGTATAGGGAACACTCCGATGTTGGTAACTTTCGGTCCCTTTCTGGTGATGACATCCCTTAATATGTCTGTGTTCACTTTGTCCGACAAACCGAGAACACAAAAACGCTTCGTACGTTTCCGTCCTTGACGTCGGAACCCATCGTTCATTTGACTAGCATCCTCCTGACCAGTTATACGCACTGGAATACGTTCATCATAGTTTACCGACAACCTTTGAACTGAAGCTACATGGTTGGTTACAGTTTTATTTTCCTGGACACTTCCATAATTGTTGTTGTCATTAATAACATCGGTACAGGGGTTCTTACTAGGACTACTTTCAGCATCTGTTTTCAATGATGTTTGACTTTCATTAAATGTATGCGTGTTCAAGCTTGCTATTGTCACAATATTTTCAGTTTCCAGGAAACTCTCGACTAATCGAATTCGGTCTTCTAGTTGTAAAATCGTCCGACATAATGAACTAGTAATGTTATGAACATTATCACGTGATTTGTACATACACTGTTGTACTTCCCGGTTACAACTATATAAATCAGTCTTAATACTGTCCAATACTGATTTTGTTGTCACCATTTGTTCAGACCGCAGTTTCTCCTGAGCATGATGCCGTTGTTTCATTAGGAGAATATCTGCTTGCATACTTGACATGGTATCTTTGATGAGAGATAGCTCCTTTGCACACGAACAATGTCCCGGAAGTGAAGTTGTGGATCGTGTTTCCTTACGATGCACTGAAGGCTTCCTCACTTTCGATGTACTAATAAGTGGTTTCAGTACATTACTATCACCACCTTCCGTTACATCTATGATGCTGTGAATGTCTTGTGCCAACTTCACCACTACTGGCTCACCGTATCGCGTTGAAACCCTTCGTTTCAATTCAGCATCATTTCCAAATGGAAAGTTAGAGTGAACAAGTTTCAAATGTTTAAAATACTCAGTCCTTATTCTGTCTAAATCAGTTTCACTAGACGACAAGTCCGAAATAATTTGAGCAACGAACATGTCCCTCGGTAACTCTCTATACATTTTGACTATCGATCGATATTCTTCTAGTACCTGTATACGCTCTTCGTTGATGTCGGATTCAGCAGAATCATACTCACTATAAGCATCAGACATATTGCCCGATGTCGATTCTGGGTAGACCTCGTCCTCTTCATCTAATATGTTAAACTGCACTGTTTCATAATCCATTGTTCACATTCAATATCAAACATTCATTTTCTCATAAAAGTCCATAGTCCGGTGTTCGTCATCATGTACGGATTAACCCGCCTTTATCACTACCTTAGAGGGCGGCTAAGTCATGCGTGACGAAAAATCGATCAGCAGTGGTGAGCGATAGTCAAAATCTATTCATCAAAATAACAATGTCCATTCAACTTGATCTTTGCATATACGTATAGTAAATTCCAGTCGATTCGAACAAAGGATTATCCAAAATAGTGAATTAATCAACGTTTATAGTCAAATTTATCATACAGAATATGTCTACAACTCACTCATGAATTCAATAATCCAATAGTCCAATAATCCTTCCAATTTAATCCAATAAACACACTATATTAACAATTTTTGTTACATCGATCAAAACACGTCTTGTTTACAATTTATACCGGAAGTCTATGTAGATTAGAATGAAACGCTGAGGGATATTTCGCCACACAAGGGCCTGTTCCAATTCACGCAGCGTAAGGGGGGGGGGGGGAGGGCTATGGATGATATATGTCTGCCAAAGACACGTGCTACCTAAAAGACCCACATGCGATGCTCAACTTTCTAAATTAAACATACATGTACATTCTTAATTAGTTACATGTATATCTAGTACAGTTATGATGCATATAATGATATGGAATTTAACTTTATATTTTATAACGTATTAATAAAATGCATAAACTTACACGTCTAAACTAGTGACTGACCGGCCTGCAACATGCCAATTGCGCGGTTGCGCTCTAGAATATTTATACGAGCCATGTTGTTTTTTTTAATTAATTTTATGTTTTCCTGGTGTAAGATCCCATCTAGAATGATGAAATAGAAATAAAATTTGAATCATATCGCGTTTCTCGATTTCCTCGTGCTAAAAAATGAAACTGTACCTACACGGCCACGTGCTAAAGCGTTCTATTGTCACGGATGAATGATTTTATCGTTAGTTTGAACAGAATGTAGTCAAATGACCACATGTGCAATTTCAAATCAATATATGTACTCATAACTGAGATTTTTTATTTGTAAAAGGGTTGCGTTAGAAAAGTCTCTAAGTGTATACCTGACAGTATTCCCTCCATCGACATGGTCTCAACAATCAGGATCTACTCGGTCTCGATAAAACTGTGGACATTCTTCTTCACATACCGTTTCTATTGTCACTTCTCTGTGTGCGGTACTCGTCACTAGTGCGATATAAATCTTTAGTAAAACATGTGTGCGTTTCATATGTTTTTGTATTTAATACGGCATTCAAACAAAGTACACCTGTACACGAGCTGCAAGACATTTCCTATATATAATATTGACGAAAAATCGCGTCAAAAACAGGACTCCGTATGCATTCGAACAAGTATATACACCCGGTCAACATTACATTTTAGTCTAAAGTTTTGAACTCTAAACTTGTGGCAACTGATAAACACATATGTAACAACACATGAGGACAGTGCGGTTTTGGATAGGCACACCTTGGCCAGTTGTCTTTAATATTTCCTATTTCTGCCGATTTTCATGGTTTATTGATTGTTTGTGGGCCTATTTTCATTATTTATTATTATTTATTGTCAAGGTGTGCATGCCACCACAGACACTCGCACTAGGAATATTGAAACTAAAGGTATGTTTTCAAATGATGAAAATAGTAGATCTACTGGTTTATTACCTCCCTTTAAGAGTTCTTTTTATCAATATCAAGTTATAAGAAATATTTTTGTGACATAATAGCTCATTTATGAATATGAAGATTTTTATGTTTCGACATTATTCATGAGTTGTTTTAATTTTAGAATAAAAAATATTTAAATCCCCGCATTGTCTGTATTTGTGGTATATTTATAAAGCTTTCTAAGAGCCAGCGTCTGTGAATAATTATGTTAAGTTTCATTAACATTATTGGATTGCGCAACTTGCATCCGAAAAGCTTTTGCACCACTCTTTCGGGTGGAATCAAATCTAACAAAATTGTTCAAGATAACATTCTTGTCCGTGTCAATGTATTATATTATTAGTTTAGATAAAGTTTATGCCACGTTCGAGTCAAAAGGGTTATAATATATTAGATAGGTATAATTATTCTATACGCTTTTAAGATCAGATATGACCTTGCTCCTGTCTACATGAATGAGTTGACTAGAGAATGCCAGCCAACCAAAGGACTTTAAGATCAGACACTGCTAATATGCTATTAAACATTCCTTAAGTAAGATCCAAGAATTACGGTGAAAGGCGGTTCGACAAATGTGCTGCCACCTTATGGAACGGTCTTCCTGTGGAAATCAGGCGCATTGACTCTCTGGTAGTCTTAAAAAAAGACTATAAAAACACATCTATTTAAAAGTGCATATCAGTGAATCAAGTGAAATTGTTTTAGACTTTTAATGAACTGTCAACTAGCTGACTTTCGCGTGTTAAGTGCTTTAGAGCCTTATTATATATATATAGAAGATCCTGATTTACCATATGTTGATTGGTTTAATTAGCTCAGTAGAGACATGTTATCTTTGTGTATTTTGAACCAAATTAGAACCGAGAGTTTTGTGAAATACTAACATGTTAAAAAGAGTAAATCTATGTGTGTTACATACGAGGAGTGCTTAAATTTTAGAAAAGTTTGGAAATGGGTTATATCACACGACTTTCCTTGTTTACTGGTTAGTAGGCCTATAGCGAGTACGTATAATCTTATACGTAACGTGTGCAGTATAAAGCGATACTACATGGTGTGTTTTTTTCAATAAAACTGCGTATTTAGCGTTTTTAGTGTCATGCGATATAAAGAATCTATTACTCGTTGTCAATTGATATATTTATAATATGAACTAAGGCACCGCCTAAATGAGGGATTAAATACACATTGGATATCTGCTAAGCTATGTTTCAGATAGAAACTGACTAAATATGAGTTGAATTTAGATGTTATACAATATACAAAGATAGTTATTGATCAGCAACTGATCACTTTTCCTCTTTAAATTTAAGACCAGAAATAATAATTATTCAAAATTTTAGATTGGCTATGTATCTGTGGTTTATGTTTGGAATATGTGTAGGCATCCCTAACCTGGAGTTTTAACTATATTATACTGATTTGTTATACATTGCAGCGTAACGTCATGAGTCTATTTGGCGTACTTTTGGTAT
The DNA here is from genome assembly GCA_963678985.1 of Spisula subtruncata. Classification (NCBI taxonomy): domain Eukaryota; kingdom Metazoa; phylum Mollusca; class Bivalvia; order Venerida; family Mactridae; genus Spisula; species Spisula subtruncata. The sequence goes on from OY787667.1 coordinate 9,109,982, forward strand.
GACGTCATTTCCTGTTATTTGTGACGTCGTGACATCACGTCTTGTGTTGGCGCCGTGTATCCAGTACAGTAGCGTGTTTCTTACTTCCCTTTGCTTGTTTAAATAGTTTGTTTTATTTATTGAATATTTTTAAAGATGGTTATAATTCGAAAGAAAATGATAGGGGGCAACCGTTTAGAGATTACTATTTTTTTATTTTCAAAGGACCATTCACCTCGGAAAACTGCCTGAAATTTTTGACCGGAAATAACTTTTTCTGAAAGCATTAGTACCTGCAGAGACTCGACGAAGATACGCACGTGGACATTATTGGTATGGGTATTTACAATAGCCAGCTTCGCTGGCTATTTAATCCCCTATTACACTCGTTCAGGGGGCAAAGGATCGCTTAATAAAGTATCCAAAACTCGTTTAATATAAATTCACTGTATATCAATTGGCAACGAGTGATAGATCGATCCTCTAGGTCTATTCCTTAGAATTTTAGAAGTGGACAACCACGGCTGTATGCATAAAGGTATGGTATTGGGGCAATTGTTAACATATGCAAGCATTAAATTTGATTTTCGATATTAATTTGATATAATACTGTACATGTAACAGGGAAAGAAAAATGTGCAACCAGACCGGGGCTCGAACCCGGGACCCTTCGCTTACAGGGCGAATGCTCTACCGACTGAGCTAGTCGGCTGCCTACACAAGTTTCTCCCCTATTAGTTATTAAATCCTATTTACCCGGCTACACACACCCCCTCCTTCGAAGAATTCATCCTCGAATTCCAGGAGTACCAGAACCTCTGTGGGACGTTCTGAGGGTGTATGGTGGGTTATTTGCGTTGGGCGCCAAATGTAACAGGGAAAGAAAAATGTGCAACCAGACCGGGGCTCGAACCCGGGACCCTTCGCTTACAGGGCGAATGCTCTACCGACTGAGCTAGCCGGCTGCCTACACAAGTTTCTCCCCTATTAGTTATTAAATCCTATTTACCCGGCTACTTATTAGGAAGCCGCAATAAGCGGCTTCCTTCTTGGAATTCAATGTGAAATTCTCACATGTAGATGTTGATCAATTTGGGGAGAAATAATTTTGAAGAAAATATGAAGAAAATTTCACTAAAATGCACAAAAATGATACAAAAACATGTAACCAACAGTTAAAAAAATATTACTAATATTATTTTTTGCACGAATCCATTTTTTATATAAATATTCACTAAAATAAGTTTATAATAGCAACTCCTCAAAGTTTCTAAATCACTTCTCCCAATTTGAAGGGGTATAGCCAAATACCGAACTGCTGAACATAAATCAATTACCGAACATAAGCAATAATACTTATTTTGAACACAGATAGTCAGTTAAACTAATGTAAACTACAAAAATGTAAAAAATGATATACAGAATATACGGGTTTTGACTTAATTAATTATGTTTGACTATTACCCACGTACGAACAGAATCTCTGTTCGGTAATTGGTTTCTGTTTACGAACAGAGTTTTCATTTCGGTATTTAGCTATACCGCATTCATCGGGTATCTTGAGACTGGTACTACGTATCTCATTTTCCGACTACGTCTACACTAGTTTGATACGTGGTACCAGTCTAGGCGGTATTACTGAACAACCGAAAACAAATCATAATTGCCGAAAACAAATGGTGTTTTTGTTTACGTTGCGGTTTTTGTTCTTTAAGAACTTTAATATATAATGTATTATAAACATAAGACCTATGTGCAAAATCTTGGTTATCGTTCAAATAATAATCGTTTAATTTGAGTTTTTCTATAATACCGCCACGATCAACATTAGAGTTACTTCCCTTTTCCCGTACCGTTCATGTTTTCATAGAATTCTTATTTGATTTATTTTATCTTTAACGTTTGGTTCAGAGTTTGCTATTTTACGGTCATAGTTGAAGGATAGTTAAGCAATACTCTTGGTTTAAAAGGACTCATATGCACAAAGTGAAAACGGTCGTTCCATAACTTTTTGAATTAAAATCATGAAAATTCCTGAACTTTAAATCTAAACGTATAACTATAAAATTTGAACTGCTACATCATCAAAAAATAATATGAATTACACAATAATCTTAAAAGAAATCTTCCAGATTACCCATAAATAATACTTGAACTTCGAAGACCAGTCGTGAAATAATTATGCACCAGTGAGTTGCATCCAACCCCACCCCTGGGGTGGGCCGGGATTTTGACATTTGAGTTGTCAGCGGGAACAGCTGATAGTAAAATCTGCAGTATTACCCGGCCCCCTAACCACTGAATACTGTCCCCGAGGAATTGGTTTGGAGAACAAATTCCCAACCTTTCCCCGGCAGTGGGGGGAAGCTGGAAGGTAAAAACATGTTACATTGAACGGTCGTTTCCAAGACTATCCATCGCCCATCCCTGGGGTGGGGCCGTGGATGCAACTGATTGGTGTATTATATATCACATGCATGGTTATATCTAAGACAGTAGTGTTCATAGTTTTTTTTTATATAATAAAAATCTTGCAAATTGTTGCACCCTACGTTTTAGGAAATTTATTTAAACTTGAAAAATAGACAATTTAAATGTGCCCCTTGTAAAGATATTTTTTTCAATTTTGAATCAAAATCCTTTTTTAAACGCTTTTATTTGAAAACCAGACAGGATTTGAAATTATCAAAATTGTAGTTTTACATAGTCAGTTATAACAAATAAACATATCAATATGAAAATTTACTGTCTTCAAATTCATGTCAAAATTTTCAGTCTGTTCATTCAAACGCTGTCGTGACATTGATCAAGGGACACAGACACCTTGATCCGCATCATTCAGACGCTGTAAAACATACATCTGGATAATTAGATCAAGTGTAACCTGGACACAGGGGGCACATTTTATTGCCCTCACTTCCGGAATATGTAATATACATGCAGGGTTATTGTCACAAAATATCGATCAATAGCCATATCGATTGGTAATATTTCAGGGATTTTAACATTTAAGTGATGTAAAATTGTCACTCCGAGGCCAACTGGTGGGGGGGGCACGGGCCCCCTGTGTCCCCTGTGGATCCGGGCCTAATAATAATAAATAAGCCCTATTGTCTCGGATTTCGAACGAAAGGGCTCGTGTCACAAAGTCGAAAACAACTTAATAAATAAAGGACGCCAAAAACAAACGATAACTCGCATCAAACTGTGTTTTCAATCAGTTTTTTATATAGAAACATAAATCACTATTCCAAATGGCCATATACGAAATTGATACTTCACTGAAATAAAGTTATAAAATTTCTATTCAAGTATTTTGTCACACAGCTGATATTGAATTGTCTTTAATGCCGAAACCAAACAAGACGTTCTATGATTGTTTGTCGAACAGTCTCTTGTTGTTGTAGTTAAATAGCAACATATAAACGGGAATTAAAGTTTAAAGATGTGTATTTTGCTTTTGTTTGCTGTTTATTAATGTTACGTTACATAATACACGTAATCTTGAATTTAACAATTAATAACGTTAAAAAAATTAAGTAAGGTGAGGGGTCGTCTTCATATTTAGTGAATTAGGTAACATATACTAGATTTACTATATCTCGAGCATATTGCATTTCCGGTTTATCGCCTTTCTTAATGCCTTACCGGTGAACCAGCATGATATCAGCAAGAGGCCACCAAGACACCAGCAGGAGATCACTATCAGTGTGTATTTATAGAGTCATAAAACACCCTAATAGTTGACTGTTATATAACGAGAGGTTGGAATCAAATATACATGTAGAATGCCGAAAACAAACGATTTCTCGTATTGTATTGTAAGCTCAGTTCATTTTAATATTTGACCGTATGACAATGACTTGTCTTCAGTGACAAAACAAAAGCAGGACTATCCGTGTTGTTCAGACACATCTACAGTTTTGGTTTGGAACACCACTCCTTTTAATGTCAGATTGTACACCAAAACATTACGGCTTCCGTTTGTATTACGCATTATAATGACCAGTGATGACTAAATAAACGTAAACTAGCAAGCTTTTCGGCAAGACTCGGCCCATAATCATTTCAAACCGGCGTTGCCATACTTTTTGCACGTCGTGAGAATCGCTTTATTTACATTCTTACGCTCTGCGTGCACCCATACCCAAATGTACACAAGTATGAACCTTTTTTACGCAAATACTTGTATTTAATAAACCATTTGTCGTAAATAAACTATATTACGCATTTGAATTACTAATAATGAAAATAACACCAATTTTAGGTAAATTATACTAAATAAAGGATCGGAATGTACAGCAAGCGTTGTTGGACTTCACTATCGAGCATGGACTCACACAGGTACATGATCAACCTACACGCGACAACAACCTACTAGACTTGGTCTTTACAAGCAACCCATCCCTTGTCAAGTCTTCAACGTCCGTTCCTGGAATCAGCGACCACGCCATGATAGTCACCGACATTGATATCATACCACATTATGTCAAACAGAAACCACACAAGATATACCAACATGATAAAGCAGACTGGGACAACATTAACGATGATATCTCCAAATTAGAAAAAGAAATTGCTGCCAATAAAGATAAAAACATTGAAGAACTTTGGAATCTATTCAAATCAGGTATCCACAGAACAGTTGACAAGAACATACCATCTAAAATCAGCAATAAAAGAAAGTCACTCCCATGGTTTAGCCATAAACTGAAACGCATGGTGAAACGGAAATCACGCCTATACAATCACGCCAAGAAAACAGGAAACTGGACCAACTTCAAAACCTTCCAAAAAGAATGCAAGCGTGAATTCAAAAAAGCAGAAGTAGACCATATAAACAAGACCATTAACAAGGGATTAGAAGAAAACAACTCAAAACCATTCTGGAGATATGTCAAGTCAAGAAGGAAGGACAATGTTGGGGTACAACCACTCAAACGTAAAGGCCAACTATTCAGCAGTAGCAAAGACAAAGCAGAAATCCTAGTCGACCAATTCAAATCGGTATTTACGAAATCAAAGAACAATAAACCAACAACACGCAAGAGGGCAAAATCACCTATCCCACCACTGAAAATCACCACCAAAGGCATTGAAAAACTTCTTAGTAAGATCGACATCAGCAAAGCAATCGGACCAGACGGTATCCCCAACATTATACTGAAAACCTGTGCCAAGACGATAGCGCCAGCCCTTCAACAGATATTCCAGACATCCATTGACACCGGTAAACTACCATCTGACTGGAGAAGTGCCAACGTTTCGCCAGTTTTTAAGAAAGGAGACTCGCACCTTCCAGAAAACTACCGCCCAGTGTCCCTAACCAGTGTGACTTGTAAACTGCTAGAACACATTATCTGTAAACATATACTTGACCACCTTGAAAAGAATGATATACTTACATCTCTCAACCATGGCTTCAGATCTGGCTACTCCTGCGAAACCCAACTTCTAACTACAGTACACGACCTCTTACAACAAAATGACAACAAATCCCAGACCGACATGATTATACTAGATTTCTCTAAAGCGTTCGACACAGTACCACATGAAAGTCTTCTGCACAAGATGTCCCTGTATGGAATCGATGGTAACATCAATCTCTGGCTACGAGACTTCCTCACTAATAGGACCATGAAGGTAGTAGTTGATGGTGAATCATCCGAGCCTGTCACAGTCGACTCTGGAGTCCCCCAGGGAACAGTGCTCGGACCACTGGCCTTCCTTTGCCACATCAATGACCTACCGGATTGTGTAAAATCCTCAGTACGCCTCTTCGCAGATGACTGTCTACTGTACAGACAAGTAAAGACAAGACAAGACCATCTCCAACTACAAGCGGACCTCCAGGCCTTAGAGAAGTGGGCAATGACTTGGGGAATGAAATTCAACGCAAAGAAATGCTACGTCATGAGTATCAACAACAAATCCAGTAACTACTACCAACTAGACAACCATATTCTCCAACAAGTAGAAGATAACCCTTACCTAGGTGTCACATTTACAGACAACCTCAAATTCTCCAACCACATCACAAAGATTTCGAAAAAGGCTAGCTCAACCCTAGGATTCTTGAAGAGGAACCTCAAGCATTGCCCACAAACCTGTAGAAAAACAGCCTACATATCGCTAGTTAGATCTACACTGGAGTACAGTTCTGTCGTATGGGACCCACATCTTCAAAAGGACATCGAACAACTTGAACAGGTCCAACGACGAGCGGCCAGATTCATCTCTGGTGACTACAAATCAAGAGAGCAGGGCTGTGTCACTAACATGCTGAAGACAATGGATCTACCACCCCTACGGGATAGAAGAAAGATGGCACGCCTGGCATTCTTCTACAAGGTGGCTGAGGGACTGGTGCCAGCAATGCCAACTGACACCTATCTGACCCCAATTCGTGGTAAACGACTGATAAGACCAAAACAATTTGATAACCATATAAGTAAAAACATTGTACAAAATCAGGCAATAAACCACCATAAATGTTTTAAACCATTCATCTGTAAAAGTGAACAGTACAAACATTCCTTCTTTCCAAAGACAATTATTGATTGGAACAATCTGAACAGTGAAATTGTGCGCGCAGAGACAGTCCAGAGCTTCAAAAGAGCTCTCCAGCAGTGTGATTAACAAAGTGCTAATTACACATCTCTCTCCCGCTGCGTATATACCGAAAGGTCCTGCAGTGTATACATCCAGATCCAGATCCAGATAAATATACCCAAACACACATAAGCCCACTAAATCAGAGAGGTTTGTAAAATTCCGCATTTTTCGGCGGGTACTTGGACTTTTTAATTGTTTCTTTGACTTACGTGAAGGCATTGCTCATTGTACATGTGTTGTGATGTTATTGATACGAGTCTTTGCTCAGCTGGTAAAGTGTGCTGCCTCCCCTGTCCGATTTCCTCATACCTTTTTGTCAAGCCTTATTAAAGTTTCTAAAATTATAAAAAAATGTCTCTCACAAGACTGGTCTGTAAAACAATTGGCCGCAGGAACTATTTAACTTGTTAGGAAGCCGCGATAAGCGGCTTCCTTCTTGGAATGCAATGTGAAATTCTCACATGTAGATGTTGCTCAATTTGGGGAGAAATAATTTTGAAGAAAATATGAAGAAAATTTCACTAAAAAGCACAAAAATGATACAAAAACATGTAATCAACAGTTAAAAAAATATTACTAATATTATTTTTTGCACGACTCCATTTTTTATATAAATATTCACTAAAATAAGTTTATAATAGCAACTCCTCAAAGTTTCTAAATCACTTCTCCCAATTTGAAGGGGTATAGCCAAATACCGAACTGCTGAACATAAATCAATTACCGAACATAAGCAATAATACTTATTTTAAACACAGATAGTCAGTAAAACTAATGTAAACTACAATTATGTAAAAAATGATATACAGAATATACGGATTTTGACTTAATTAATTATGTTTTCACTGTTACCGACGTACGAACAGAATCTCTGTTCGGTAATTGGTTCATGTTTACCTGTTCGGTATTTAGCTATACCGCATGAATCGGGTATCATGAGACTGGTACCACGTGTCTCATTTTCTGTCTACGTCAACACTATTTTGATACGTGGTACCAGTCTAGGCGGCGGCACGAAACACCCAAATATACCCAAAACTTACCCAAATACCCAAATATACCCAAATATTAACTTTTTACCCACATACTTGTATTTAACTAACAATATGGGGTTGATAAACTATATTACGCATTATAATAACCAGTCATGGCTAAATAAACGTAAACTAGCAAGTTTTTTCGACAAGACTCGGCCCAGTACCCTTTCGAACCGGCGTGTCCATAATATTTGCACGTCGTGATAATCGCTGTACGCTAGGCGGTATTACTGAACAACCGAAAACAAATCAGAATTGCCGAAAACAAATGGTATTTTCTTTTATGTTGCGGTTTTTGTTCTTATTTTAAACTTTAATAGATAAAGTATTATAAATATAAGACCTGTGTGCAAAATCTTGGTATTCGTTCAATTAATAATCGTTTAATTTGAGTTTTTCTAAAATACCACCACGATCAACATTAGAGTTACTCCCCTTTTCCCGAACGTCGTCTTCGTTAAAAATGTTTCCGTTCATGCTTTCATAGAATTTTTATTTGATTATTTTATTTTTAACGTTTGGTTCAGAGTTTGCTATTTTAAGGTCGTAGTTAAAGGATAGTAAAGCAATACTCTTGGTTTAAAAGGATATGGGCTCATATATGCACAAAGTGCCAAAGTTCCAATAAAGCGTTAATGTCAGTTTGTCTTTTCTTGTTAAATCTAGGTGTATGCTAAAATACGACTGTCGTATGTGAACTTTTGACTGTCAGACTTCACAAGTCTAATAATTAATATTTAATTCATTTTTGTTGCACGTGCATAAATCAATTACATTATAATAATAATTTAGCCCTATTGTCTCGGATTTCGAATGAAAGGGCTCGTGCCACAAAGTCGAAAACAACTTAATAAATAAAGGATGCCGAAAACAAACGATAACTCGCATCAAACTGTGTTTTCTATCAATTTTTAATATTGAAACATAAATCACTTCAAGTCTCTTGTTGTTGTAGTCAAATAGCAACATATAGAATGCCGAAAACAAACGGGAATTAAAAATTAAAGATGTGTATTTTGCTTTCGTTTGCTGTCTAATTAATGTTACATAATACACGTAATCTTGAATTTAACAATTAATAACGTTAAGTTAGGTGAGGGGTCGTCTTCATATTTAGTGAATTAAGTAACATATAGATCGTACTAGATTTACTATATCTCGAGCATATTGTATTTTCGGATTATCGCCTTTCTTTATTGCCTTACCGGTGAACCAGCATGATATCAGCAAGAGGCCACTAAGACATCAGCAGGAGATCACTATCAGTGTGTATTTATAGAGTCATAAAACACCCTACCAGTTGACTGTTATATAACGAGAGATTGGAATCAAATATACATGTACAATGTCGAAAACAAACGATTTCTCGTATTGTATTGTAAGCTCAGTTCATTTTAATATTTGACCGTATGACAATGACTTGTATTCAGTGACAAAACAAAAGCAGGGCTATCCGTGTTTTTCAGACACATTTACAGTTTTGGTTTGGAACACCACTCCTTGAGTTTCTTCCTGTCAGATTGTACACCAAAACATTACGGCTTCCGTTTGATGCCTTGCATCAAACATTTTTCTTGTTCGATGCCGCCAGGATGCCGCCAGGAGGCGGCATCGAGTATGAAAGGGTGCAACCAGATGTCCCAGGAGGATACAAGATTTGATTGGTTATAACGCTGTTGGACTCGCCCGTCAGGGGTAAAATAGGATGATAAATATTATAGCAAAATTTTATATAAAAATATTTTTAATATTATTATCACAAGATGTATGTAAAATGATTATACACTCATTTATTTCCGGCTTATAATTTTTTTCATTCGACTTTTATAAAAACAGTTTATATTTCCGGGTGGTTACGCAAGTACCACATCGAATAAAACCGTCTGATCACGTGAGATTATCAGCCAATCAGGTGAATGTCAGTCAGGACGGCCCAAATCCATGACGGACCAGTCCATGACGGACTGAACCATGACGGCCCAATTATGTATCCAAGACGGCCCAGTTATAGTAATCATGCAGTAATGTTGTATTAACTATTAACATTATATAAATTATTTATTTATTTATGTATGTCAGAATAGTTTGTTTTGCCAAAATTTAAACGGGTAAATATAGCTTGCCAACATTGAACTGACACTTCTTATTTACAAAATATTCATATGCGCTCCTATACTCCTGCCAAATGGAACTAGTTCTATGCATATTTTAAACTATGTTGAACGTATTAATTCGCAATAAATTTACTTATCAAGCTCACAAACCACGAAATAACAATGTCCTTTAGTGTCAGTTTCACGTTGTCAGGCTATACCACGTTATTGGAATACACTTTGTTATTTTATGAAACATGCTAAATGCCATCTGTGAAGCATTAATCAATATTATAATGGTGCTCATATTTCTAAAACATGTTATGTTCATTTGAATAAATATTTCAATAGAAAATAGAATGTTTTCATGTTTTCTATTCTTTCCTGGTGTTTCACTGCCTTCAAGTTTTTAACCAGGTTTTCCAAAGGAAAACTCTGGTTATTTGATTGCTGAATGTCGGCGGGCCTTAACAATTTCTTCTGTGCACAACTCCTCCTACATTTCTTCATAGATTTCAACCAAACTTTCAGAAAATGATTGTCATCATGTGACCTGGTGCATATTATCAGGGTTTTATGATTCAACCAATTTTGACGGAGTTATGGCCCTTGAAACAGAAAAAATTGGCCGCTTTCCTTATGTCGCACGGTACTCAAAGTACACGACATAGAGTCATGAAACCTTCACAGAAATGGTCAGGATGTTTTCTCTACACCTGGGGTTTCACTCCCCTTTCAGTTTAGTACATCCAGAGTTATTAGCCATTGAAATGGTGTAAAATAGCCATTTTTGACTTGTTTCACATGCTACTCAAAAAGTATTTGACCTAGGATCATGAAACCTTTATAGAAATGTTTGACAGCATGTACTCTAGTGCACCTGGGGTTTCACTCCCCTTTCAATTTAGTACAACCAGAGTTATTGCCCTTGAATTAGTGAAAAATACCCATTTTCAGCAATCTTAAGTTTTTGCAGCGTACACTCAACACATGAGAATAACTTCCCTTGTGCATCACACATCACGCCGGAATTTTAGTTTGTTTACAAGTTTCTACCAATACCTTTTACTAAATAAAAAGATTTACTTAAAAAGAACTAGCGACATCTTTGATGCCCAGCATCAACATTTGACTTGTTTATATTTGTATGCAACAAGAAAAATTTCCATGTAGGGACACGTGACCTGTTCTGGATGGTTTACCATTTCAAAAAAAAATCCAAAAAAATCAGCAGTTTTTTAAGAATGTCGTGAACCAGACTAAGGAGGGGCACGTGACCTGTTCTGGATGGTTTACCATTTCAAAAAAAATTACGAAAAAATTAAGCATTTTTTGAGAATTTCGTGAACCAGACTAACACCATTATTTTATTTATTTTTTTCTATTTATTTCTATTTGTATATTTTAAAATAAAGAAATGTACGTTAATAACCATAATTATTTCTTTTACCCCTTTAAGAAATTAAAAATAAGAAAAAAAAGTGTTTTGACGTGCACCTGTAGTCTGAATTACCTCCCCTAGGTCACTACGTTAAGTAGGTCAGGCAGACGCGGCTGCATAAAACACCCAAATATACCCAAATCTTACCCAAATAGTAACGTTTTTACCCAATGCTTATATTTAACTAACAATAGGGGTTGATTAACTATATTACGCATTTTAATGACCAGTGATGACTAAATAAACGTAAACTAGCAAGCTTTTCGGCAAGACTCGACCCAGTATCATTTCGAACCGGCGTTGCCATAATATTTGCACGTCGTGAGAATCGCTTTATTTTACATTCTGACGCTCTGCGTGCACGCATACCCAAATGTACACAAGTATGAACGGTTTTTTTACGCAAATACTTGTATTTAATAAACTATTTGTGATAAATAAACTATATTACACATTTGAATTACTAATAATGAAAATAACACCATTTTTAGGTAAATTATACTAAATAAATATACCCAAACACACATAAGCCCACTAAATCAGAGAGGTTTGTAAAATTCCGCATTTTTCGGCGGGGACTTGGACTTTTTAATTGTTTCTTTGACTTACGTGAAGGCATTGCTCATTGTACATGTGTTGTGATGTTACTGATGCTAGTCTTTGCTCAGCTGGTAAAGTGTGCTGCCTCCCCAGTCCGATTTCCTCATACCTTTTTATCAAGCCTTAATTTTTTATTAACACTTTAATAAGTTCTAGTTGCTAAAATTATAAAAAAAAATGTCTCTCACAATACTGGTCTGTAAAACAATTGTGATGTTACTGATGCGAGTCTTTGCTCAGCTGGTAAAGTGTGCTGCCTCTCCAGTCCGATTTCCTCATACCTTTTTATCAAGCCTTATTAACACTTTAAAAAGTTCTAGTTGCTAAAATTTTTTTTTAAATGTCTCTCATAATACTGGTCTGTAAAACAATTGGCCGCAGGAACTATTTAACTTGTTAAACTATTGTGTGTAACACGTTCCAAGACCCCTGCGGACATCATACTGCTCGTTTTATTACTAATTGCATGCAATGCTTTATATAACAAAATACCCATATAATTATTAAAATACCAGCTTTGGGGCTGGCCATCCAAAAACTGGTACACCTACTACGCGCCTGACATGACCCAAATTCAGGCCAAAACAAAAATCGCTGGGGCATATAAAAATAAACATTAGAAAAATAAATACGAGAAAAAAACCATGTTGAGCATTTATTTCACATTTTTGATTTTATTATGATGCAAATGATCTTTTTTATTACCTTAAAAGTCATTTGAAGGATATTATTGTATAAGAAGCATCGTTAAATGAAGCAGAACCCTCACGGATTAGTTTTACCCGCGCAGGAATACTTCACGAAAATATTGTGTAAATAGTCCCAAATTTCCCGCCACAACTCGCGTGCGAGTTATTGCACCAATGTCGGCCATTGTTTAGGTTATTGACGTGAGGTGGGGTACCACTACAAAAAACGTAAACATGGGCCTCTCAGAAGATGGAGATGATCGGCTGGACGATAGATACGATGAATTATGTCTTGACCTCAACATGGATAAGAAAACGAAGGAAGATGCGTGGAGGAATTACGAAAAAATAAAGAAAAACTACACATTAGAGGTTCGTAACTTCCGCAAAAGCGGCCATATTTCTTCCGTTCGGTTTGACAATCTGCACGTTTTGCATGCTTTTACGTGTGATTGCATGAAATCGGTGCCGGTGAAATGATTGTACACATGTCTATTTCAGGGTGACCAACTTCATTGGCTTGCATGTGCTTTGTATGAGGCATGCCGGCGTACAGTTGTGCCGACGGTAGGGAGGGGTACAGTAGAGGGGAACTGTGTGTCACTTACACGATTGTTGCGTTCCACCAGATTTAGGTAAGTTTCACACAACAATAACTGCATGCGATCTATGCGTCTCGCGTGCATTCAATTAGGTCTCCAGTCTTTAACATCACAAAATGCCTTTGGTTTACAATGCATAACTACAAGTGTGATCCTTTACAGCCTCACAGGGTCGGCCAGGCTGTGCAGATCCAACTACCTGTGGACTGTCCTACCAGCCGATTGTAGGCATTGACACACACCCCTTGTTACGCTTAGTGGGGTTCGACGGTACGAAACAGTCCAGTAATCACATTTGAGGGGTCTAAACCCCCTGGTGCCCATCTGGATTCAGGTTCCTGGCACCGACACTATGATTGCAGAATTCAGTTTTTGAAGTAGATTGGTTTGAAGAAAATAAAATTTGTTGGTTGGTGGACTTTGAAATAGAAATATAGTGTAACCTCTTTAGTGCAACAAACTTTGTATTGGCCCTGGTCCATGTTAAGAGGTTGTTGCTGAACTGAGGTTAAATTTTTAAATAATTAAGATTTGTTGTTTTCATTTCTTTCAGTCTTATACAGTTCTTTAACAAGATGAAGAAATGGTCAGATATGGCCAGTCTGTCACAAGAATTTCGTGACAAAGTGGAGAGGTTGGAAAGAAACTTTGCTGTCTCAACTGTGATATTTAAGAAATTTGAACCAATTTTTCTAGACATATTTAAAAGTCCTGCAAATGAAGCTCCTAGACAGCCTAGAAGTAGAAAACAAAGGTATGTCTGCGTTATTTTCAGTCTAAGATTTCACTCATTGCTTGGTGTCAACTTACAAGTTTATACGTTTGTGTAAGTCATTCTCATGCAGGCTCGTAAAGTGAAATGTCCTACTGAGCCCGATATTCTCAAACTAGCACCAGACCTCTTGCTTAGCGTTTCTGAATTAATTTAAAACAAACCAAATGTCAGGGTTTTCACTAGGATTTTATGTAGGAGGCTTTTCAATTAAAAGTTTTTATACATTTGAGGAGGCCAAGGTGTTTGAGCACTGAAGATGGAAGGCAGCTGGGGGTAAACTTGGAAAATAATAAAAACCCTAAATGTGCATTAAAAAAATAATCTGTTAAATATGAGTTCACCCTTTTTCTTTCAGAAAACTTCCATGTTCTGTCCTAGATGCGTTTAACTTCTGTTGGACCATGTTTGTTCAAGTAAAAGGTATTTATACTGTGAAAATCATTTATTTTCTTGGGGGATTGAATTTCATGGTTCATCTTCTACCACGAAATTTCATTCCATCTAACAATAATTTTCACCTTCCACGAATTAACATCCCATCGAAATGGTCTTTTTTACCAAAACCAAGAAATTTTGTCCCATTGAAATTAAATGATTTAACAGTAATTCTTTTTTCTGTCTTGATAAAATTGTTGCTTGTTGGGTATTAATCACTTCCTATTAAAGGGTTGTATATCGTTGTTTGCTTTTTGATTTATTGCAAACAAATAGGGCTTGCTAGTCTAGTGGTAGGTTGAATGTCCAAATTTTAGAGGTTTTGGTCCTTTGCTGCAAAAAGGTAACTAGATTTAACACGGTGGGGAATCACGTGGTTTCAATGGTAGGAGCCACCACAAAAATGGCGGCCAAATAGCGTCGACTTAACCCATATTTTGAGGTAAATATATAACATCGAGACTCGTTTATTTATGGACACCCCGGCCAGCACGCAATGGCTTCTCCACTGAATCTTTTGGTACCCTACTTTCCACGATTGATCCTGTAGTTTCCTCAAACACTTCGATATTGTTCCGTAAATAACAAAACACTAGCGGGGTAGACCTCACGATAATGACGATTTTGACCATATTATGACCATATCTCCTTTATAGCATCCGTATTTCAAGCGATTCCAATGTGCGAACATTTCACCAGCATGTTCTAACACAATAACCACTAGAATATCATGAATTTCGGTTTACTGAAAAATTTAACAGTCAATTTGCATGAAAGATAGGAACCACGCTATGGGTAGGACGCACGATTGAACCTGAGCAGAGCGCATCCATCATTGCGGTCGGTAGTTTTCTTCGGTTCTATCAATTGGAATGTGTGGAACGGATACATAATGTTCATTTATATAAGTATGCTATTAGTCGACAGCTTTCTACGCTTCTATCGATCGCATGGAACGCTTACCGATCAGTTCACTTAGTTGACTGTAACCGTGGCATGACGGCCTACTCGATCTGTACAAATTCATCTACAAACAAGTCAGATTATAATTAATATATCTAATTAGGTATTACACGAAGAATTTAATAACGATGCGGACTAGAAAAATAGCATGAACATTTATATATGTGGAATTTTTAAAACAGCTAGTCCAGTCGTAATTTATCGTTTGAGATATATCAATGTTCGCTTTGAGATATTTGGTAATATTTTATTATAATTGAAATATTATATTATATATTTATGGTACCATTATTTTAACCAAATTGTCTTTGCATTGCCGCTGGACGGCTACAAGTGGGAATATGGGAAGTTATAATTCTGTAATGGTGGAATGTTGTGGAAAGCTGCTGCTATCTGTGCGATGAAGTTTGCTATAACTGACCGCCTTGAATTCAGTCTTTCTCTTTTAGCAACTTTTACCACTCGGAATCCAGGATTTAAAGAGTCTACTTTTCAACCAATTAGAACTCATGAATAGTTACAAAGGGCGACACAATTTTACATCTCTTAAAGCCAACGCTTCTTTGCGACAGTCTTTAAACAATATTGGCAGAAATAAAATATAGAGTAAAATATTTATATATTTATAAGACCTGACGTCCACTAGGACCAAGAAGGGTTCTCGAAGCAGAAATTCACCAGATCGAGATTGTTCGGCATGCCATCGCGATGTTATGGAATCTTTCCGTATGATTTCGCCTCTGGTACCCTTCGGGACAGAAAATCTTCGCTTTCAAGTTTAAAAAAATGGGCACCGAAAGTCTTGCTTGGAAGTGCTTCGGGAGAGTTTCAGTAAACAATCAGCATTCACTGCGCATCTTCGGGACGCCTTCTGTGAGGTTTCGTATTCATTAGCCACCCTGCATGGTTCTAGATGGAAAGCCGAATCGATGCCGAACGCTCCCCAAAAACGGCGAAGTGATGAGTTTAACACACGGAAACTATGCCGATCATGTCATGAACTTGACTGTGTGGTGCAGTGGTACAGTGGTAACCGCTTACAACCGACTATTTTTTATTTCCAGTGTAAGTTCGAACCCACTAACGAACAGTTTCTTTTCATTTAATAAACTTGTACTTATGTTATATGTATTCATTGTTTTATATGATTAGGATATGACCACATATCATCATATTTAATCTATTCATTTTTTCTATAATCTCATTTCATTTTTAGTTTTTGCATAATTATACTATGTATCAGATTCAGTGTAAGTATCCATTAAGTTACAAGTTACAACCCTGAGATAATCATATATGCATTCTATTTGCTATCTCCTGTCAGTCCGACAACCATCCCTCACGCACTGACAAGCGAAAACTCAGTCTATTCCCTTCTCCTCCATACAAATCTCATATGCATTTCCGATGAGATTTCTTGCGTCGTCGCTATATATGTGCACCAGCTTAGACATATTTCTAATGTGCTTTTTACACGCCATAACGTTTATATACATCTCTGTGTAATTAAACAAACACGAAAAATGCTTGCTGAGCGAAAACATTTTTTTTTAAAATACAAGAATGGAGAAGAACTCGTATTCATAGTATTTTAGCCAACTGCGCTATGAGCACTACATCATAAAACATTCTCCAATGTTAAAAGTATACTTACGCCCTAGTGATTGCGGTTTATCTATAGTAAAACTAATTTACGAATTTGCGTAAGGTAGATATACATGCGTAAATTTACGCGACATTATCCCAGTTGTATATCCCGAATGACAGCTGAAGCGATGCCGTCAGTTTGCCTCTAGGTCGAGCTAGTAGTTCGGCATCGCCTATACATCGACAACATTTCGGCAACCTTTCGGCATCGATTCGTAAACCCTTCCGTATATCACGCGGTCGGGGGAAACATTCGGGACTAACTCCTGAACTGACGGCATTTAGTCGCGGTACGTTCGGCTACTTTTGATAAGCTTCGGCATTTATACTGCGTGTACATGTATACAGCAATCATTCTTACCCCGAACTGCGAATAGCGTAGTTCCCGAACAAGCACGATAACACGGCTCCGCATATTTTTATTGATACATGATCCCGAAGGGTTCCCGAAACGAGCACATTGTAACCGGCATCCCCTCCGCGTAGCATCGAGTACAGTGGCCGCAACCCGGCTTTCCTCACGATCGGATCTACCATTCGGCTATTTCGGATAGGCTTCAGCATGCATACTGCGTGTATACCACAACAATTCAATTTGTATACCGATCCGCGAATACTTGCCGAACAACCACGATGACAAAGCTCCGCCCATTTTTATTAATAAATGATCCCGAAGGTTTTCCGAAACGAGCAGTCTGTAATCGGCATCCCTTCCGCATAGCATCGGGGTGTAAGTGGACGGCAGGTCTAAAGCATTATTACATCTACAATTTAATTCTGTCTCAATGTATTCATACTGTACACATATTATGACCTAATGGAAACAAGTTAGCCTTCAATTCCCCCGTTAAATAGTACACAGTAGAAACTCCCTAATCCGAACTCCCTCCGGACTGCCCAAAAATTTCAGACTAGAGAGGATTTCGGATTCGGGAATCATACAATACAGTGCAATAGGATACCGGCGATTATCGGTACCGGAGGATACCGGTATTTAGCTTTTAGTTACACGTATATACTTGCATAAATTGGTCATCAATATATGCGTCCTCGATTTATAATGGAACTTTACGAACTGTCCTCGGAACGACCCATCGATTTCAGATTGTAAACAACGGGGTATTTTGTTCACCACACAAACTACTAATTTGGCGACTTGCGGAGATGATTATTCTAAGGTGAAAGTAAAAATAGATCAAATATGGATGCCGGTTGTATGCCATTTAGGGAGATCTATAACCTGTCAATTTTCATAAACTTATTAGATTGTAAAATAGTGCTGTTTCTGAAACTTTGTCGGACTTTTAGCTAAGGTGCGACTTTTTCAACGCATTGCTCTGAAAGAAGTGAAAGAAAAAAATCAACGTGATGACCTATTACATAGAATATTAGACAATATGTGTTAAAACTTAAAATATAACCGATTCATATACGATTAACTGGAGAGTCAAGCTATTTCACAAGGGCTTATTAACACCAAACAGTACTATCATTAGAAACCTATTTCTGCAACACATTGATCGACACACATACACGAATTACGTGTATTGTTTATGCATCAACATTATTTGTTTAAAAAATAGCTGTCAGACTAACATATCCCGTCGACAAAGGACCACATTACATTTGTATTTGCAAAATCAATCCATCACTTATTATTTTTAAATGTCAAGGTTGTTCATAAGAGAAAGTTTTAGGAAACTCCAGCAACAACAGTTACTGACTTACTGTAGGTCGAGTTGTGTTCACTAGAATTCGTCTTTCGAACAGACTGACTGAAGGACAGACAGTATACACCCTACAACTGTGTTGTGTGAGCTTATACAATTCAATTCAACAAAACATGCCAGTAAGCATACTAGTTGCATAGATGCACTTGTACATGGACCGTATATACTGAACTTATAGCTTCCTGACTTGTATAAATTAACACTGTGTGTCCGTTCCGCATATTTCGATCGATAGAACCGTAGAAAACTGCAGGCCACACTGATGAATGTGCACTGCCCAGGTTCAATCGTGCGTCCTATCCTTAGCGTGGATCCTATCTTTCATGCAAATTGACTGTTTTATTTTTCAGAAAACCAAAATATATGATATTCTGGTTGTAATTTTGTTGGAAAATCTTGGCGAAATGTTCGCAAATTGTAATCGTATGAAATACGGATGATATAAAGGAGATAATAAAAATTATGGTCATAATATGGTCAAAATCGTCATTATCGTGAGGTCTACCCCGCTAGTGTTTTGTTATTTACGGAACAATATCGAAGTGTTTGAGGAAACTACAGGATCAATCGTGGAAAGTAGGGTACCAAAAGATTCAGTGGAGAAGCCATTGCGAGCTGGCCGGGGTGTCCATAAATAAACGAGTCTCGATGTAATATATTTACCTCAAAATATGGGTTAAGTCGACGCTATTTGGCCGCCATTTTTGTGGTGGCTCCTACCATCGAAACCACGTGATTCCCCACCGTGTTTAAGGGAAATGTACTGAGTGAATGTTTAATTGACTTTGATGTAATAGCTTTTATACATTTTGTTATTTCAGGAAATTTTCCAGCTATTTCCGACGACCTAGTAAACTCGTACCATTTATTGTTGTGCAATATAGACTGGTTCTATGCCAATGCTGTACTGTGTGGTAGAAAGGATCTTCTCAATCCAGATTTCTCAGGTAATTTAAATTTACGTCGGTTTCTCTATTTGTTGCATGCTTGTTATATACTTGGGCTCCCGTTACTTAGTCACATAGGACTCAATTTGACCATGGACTTCAAATTGATTCATTGATAGAAATTATTAAAATAAACTTTACCATTGGCATATATTGACTGAATGTCAAGTGTCACATTCAGTGTGCCACAGTGGCCAACCCCCTTTTTGTTGTCCGTAAGAAAAAAATCTACCAAGTGGCTAGCCCTAATGTCCATTGTCACCCTAATTAGAAAATTTCTTTTATGTGGAAATTCACGTTTTATAAACAAATGCACATGTCTTTTGTATAAACATCGATGCATATTATATAGACTAAACACAAGTATGCGACCCACCTATCTAACCATATATCAACATATTTAAGACGTTTTGTTTGTATATTTGCAGGTTTACCAGAGGGATTTTATTCCAAAGATTGGAGACCCCCAGCAGAGCCTCCATGTATTATGAAGCATTTATGTGATAAACACGAAGGCCTTGAAATTGAGGCCAAAGTTATAAAAGAACACTGGTGGAAACCCCATCTTAGAAAATTATTTGATAAAAAAGTATGTATCCTTCTTTCCTATAATTTTGTGAATTCCTATGGTTTCGTGAACCCTGTTTGACATATTTCTGCTAAACGTGCAGGTCCAAAATTATTGACAAATGATTGAAGAAGTTAAAAAAATGATTTTCCATAAATATTTTGAGCATACGTCACTTTAAAACAAATTTTAATGGAAAAAATATAGAATACTTCTAAAATTCAGTTAGGCAGAGAAGCAGACAACCCCAGGTCTATAATTTCATCATTTATGTGCGTCAGAATCATCACACAGCCACCATTTTGTGAATACACATGCTTGAAGAACCCCCAATGGAATTCCGCTGTGAACCAATAAAAACATAGTTCCAGAATGATTCTTACTGACCAGTCAATCAGAATTCACGAATCTTTAGGAAACTTGTCTTCTAATTGAAGAGTTGGAGTCCACTCTGTATTAAAGATGGCTGCTACTTGGAAAATACGATGATTTTTCATCATGTTTTGTATTTAACTTGTTGAAAGGGGTTCAGGCATTAGTTTCATCGTAGAAAAATGTTTATAAATCAATAAACAAGTGAGCATTCTTCAAAAACAAGTCTTATGTTCACGAAATCACAGGAAAGCAGGCTATTCTTCCTTTCTTGATGATTTTATAAACAAGTTTTATTGGGTAATTACAATCAACTAAGAGTCTAAGACATTGTTTAAGTGTGTCATCTTTCATTTTTTTCTTGCCTGATTGACAAATAACCTCTGACTTCAAAAGAAATACAGTTAATCGATGTGCAATACCCTAGCTACTTTAAATGTGTAAACATTGGTTCTTTTAACATGTCAGGTGGATCAGGCTTCCTCTGGTTACCTTACAAACTGTCCTATGATATAATGATCAGTTTATGAACAAAGTTATTAAATGCTCATTTCTTTAAATACCTTACAGCTCTTATCTCCTTTTATGATATAATAATCATATCAATAAACCAGGGATACTATCATAGACACTTACTATTTTGGTCACTGGTCTGTCTGAGTAAAGAAGCTTCAAAGTTGTAAAAGAAAACCGCTTCTGTTCCTTCAAGACTTTAACTGGCCTCGGGCCTGTGGACCGGTGTAAGTGTCATGCCCTGTAAGCACTGCATTGTTCTGTTGCTTGCAACCAAAGTTTTTAACTTGCAAAAATAGTAAACTGAACCATTGAACATTATATTAAACTGCCAGAATATGAAAGCATTGACTTATAAGTTTCAAAAGGATTTTTTATCAAAGCAAGATTAGCCTCACAACTGACCAGAGGACTGTTAGCATTGGCCCTATGACAACAAGGGACGTGACAGACACCGTTGTAATATACAAGGAACTTCGGTGTGCTTTATGGATGAAACTTGTTGGTTCTTTTAACGTTCTCAGTGTACAGCACAGATACAGGGAAGTAACTCAGGTATAACATACTTCTTTCAGGTTTTAAAAGGAAAGATGGAAACACTGTCAGCTGTCCTGGAGATAGGGAATTTTGAAGTTAACAAGTAAGTAGAAATAGTCATCATAGTTCTCACATACACTGTATAGCCTACTGTTCTCCACATTACTTGCTTTCTTTGTTTTGTAGTTGCTTATATTTCAGCATTTTATCCACTCCACACTAGTTATGATAAACATTTAAGCCTGTCCAAAGAGACAATGGTCCTACAATTGGCTGCATTAGAAAAAATATCTTTTCTGAACAAAAAGGTTATTTGGTGAAAAAATTAAAAGAATTGACAATTTTACGGTCATTTTAAGTTCTATAATCTCAATTTTCACAATAAAACTATGTTTGAAACCTAGTTACAGTACAGGGATGTGTGCTAATGGTATCTAAAACAGACTTGTGACTTGTTTTCAGGATTGGGCATTATGCCTTGGTAAAATCACTGATTAGAGTTTGATCCCAAAAGAATGCAAATAAAAAAGCAAAACATTTCAAAATTCTGCAAGAAAAAGACTTGGCATTAGAACAAAAATGTCTTTATAGGTGTGGGTTAACTTGTGGTCATGAGGATTTATTCATGTGTGGTGGGGTGTCAAATTCTTCAAATGAGGACATGTCCCTCCCTTCCTCTGGAATTTGTGGAATTGCGCCAAAATTCCATGGAAGGATGTGACCTTACTGTAACCAAGGCTTAACCCTAAGTGCTTTCAATTGTCTGCTGTAAAAGGGCCATATATAGTTGAAGGCCCTTCCAAGGGAAAAACACACACTAAATTATGCTGTTTTTTCCAAATATGATTTTTATCACCAAACACCTAATATCAGTTCCCCAGATACCAAAGACCCTTACATTTGGTTTGTCTAAGGCCCCATCACTATAAGATGCTAGCAAAAGCCCTGCAAATATTTCAACATGCAGCTTGAGTTCATTATGGCAGTGTTGAGTGGTCTTATCTAGTTTTTGTGCTGTATGAACATGAAAGTGATTTGGCACACATTTCTTATTTAAATAGGTAAAGAAAAAAGTGGTTCATGATTAGTATTGCAAAAAGTATAGTAGTTATTGGAGCCATGCCATTGGTGTATTTCTTTCCTAATGTTGAATAGTATTCTTCATACTTCAATTAGCAAGTATGCAACCTACTTCTCAAGTTACTATTCAAACTAATTTGACCTTTGATCAAAGCCAATGACCTTGACATTTTGTGTAATAGGAGTCACTTTCTTTTCTCTATAGTCAGCTGTTGTTTTGGCACTAGGCCAAAATGAAATTAGCACTTTAAAGACAACATTTTGCTGTCTAAACAGTTTATGCATAGTTACATTTACGTAGGTGTGCTCAAGGTCTATGTCGCTATTGGTTTCATTGTTTTCACATTTTCCTTCCATTTCAAGTTTTGGTTGATAGTAGTTAAGTGTTTAATGAACACCATATTCAAGTTATAATATTTTACGATGAGATTTGTGTGAGTACACTTTGTTGTAGTTTCATAAATTGTACCGTTAATTGGTTAACCATATTGTGTTACAAACCTTGGATAAAATAAAGTTTTGTTCTTGCATGAGTATGAATTTAATTATTATATAAAACATGGAATTTAAGAATACCTTTTCTTACAATCTTATAATTTTCTGGTCAAAATAATATTCTGAATAGAAGATTTCTCTTAGTCTCTGTTTATGTATTTATAATAATTGTCTATCCTTGACTATGTCTAGGGTAGATACTTTCTACTATGCCTAATAAACTTTTCTATTTTGCTTCCTTGCAAGTTATGCCTAAAGAAGTTAAATGTCTAATCAAGAAATTCAATCTTTATCAATGGTCAAACAATGCTTTAATTGAAATGCTTATAAATATAAAATGTGTGACAGTCCTTTTTTATTTGCAACTTGGAGAAAAAAATGTTTGAACACCTGTTGAACTACAATAAATGTTTTAGGTCTCTTTATATGCTGTTATGACTGTTACTGTTACAATGTTAAACTGTGTTTGTTTATTTCCCTTTACTCCATAGATCTTAATTTGTTTCACCCATTTGTCCTCATAGTAGTATTCTGAATCTAACAAGAAGCTTGTGCTGAAGCATGCACACAATTATTGTATGGGCTATCTGAAAATTATAAAGAGGTGATTCAATTGTACTAAAATTGGGATGTCAGAAGGGCCTTTTATAAATGGATTGTACCATTTTATAGCCAAACCCTCAATGCGATGTCTTGAGTAAAATATATTTAAAAAAATGGCTTTTTGGAAAATAGAGAGGCCAAGGGGCAAGTAGGATCAAATGAAAAAGTTTGAACTGTTCAAGATGAAATTTATAAATTCTACATGGTACTGAAGTGGGGGGGTCCCAGGGTTCTCAATGACTGCAGGCTGCATGCCAAATTGACAGCTTAAACATCATTTCAAAATTTTAAGAAAATTGTTGCTCTTAAGGACCTTATCAGGGCTGTTGGTTAAGCATTTCCGCCTACTAGGTTAACATATTGAGAACCCTGGGTAACTATGTTAAAACTTATTGAGAGCCCTGGATTTCACTATGGAGTAAAGGATTGTTCTAGTTGATTTTAGTTCTAGTTCTGTTGTTGTTGTTTTATGTTGTGTTACATTGTTTACAGTGAGGCTATAAATGATGCTTACGAGGAATATCCCCTTCTATACAGCAGGTTAGTGTCAGCTTCACTCTGTTGTGCTTGTGTTGAAGGTATGACTAACTTGATGAAGAACAATCATCAACTAGATGCACAATAACAAACTTGTGGGTCCCTCCGTCTTCATAATTTACCTCCATGGGTCAAACTTAGAATAAACTTAAACTTACACTCACAAGAATATCATTTTAGATCAAATTTATCAACTCAAATTTTCCTCACTGTCAAAAAATCATTCAAGTAATTCACAAGAATATTACCTAGCACGACTCAAACAAATAAATCTAGGGTATTTTTATTTTGCACATTTGAACTTTTTGAGATTTTCTTAAAATCATGTTTTCAGTATTTGAGGAAAATCGTCAGTATTAAAGTAATTTCCTTCAAAACCCTGGCAAATCAGGCCCTTGAGATTTTTATGAAGAATAGGCTGGCAGATACATGTATACACTTTTCATTGGTTGGGTGGATGTGCCTCGATTATTGGACGCAAGTTCAGCCACCATGTGTACAGTTGATGTTGTTCAATACCTTCCCTGTTTTCCTAGTTAGTCTAACCTTACGCAAAATCACAGATGTTGATGGCACTAAGTACAACATTTTCTACATTTAAACCTATCCTATAAAACTAAATCACTAAATCTTGATTGCTTTAAATTGCCTAGGTACATCCAAAATTACTTTCTTGCCTTGTTTTCTGAACACTTAGCATTTGCTGTAAAATGAACTTAGCATTTGCTGTAAAGAAGGGGTTAAACTACTCGTCTTGTATTCTTATATTGAGACTGTGCAAATTGCATTTCAGATTTTCAGCGATTGGATGAGGATCTTCTCATTGATACATGGGGAAACATGCCACTTAAATCTGTGATTTTGGTTCTGTTCTGTTGTTATTTTCATGTTTTATGTTGCCAGGAAACTAAAGATTTATTTGTTATTTTAATAAAAAAATGATTACTTCTGAGTTTCATACAAAATTAAATAAACAAATGGATAAAAAAGTTCCATGTTGTAAGTACTATATAACACAAGCATGAAACTTATCACAAAGTATGTGAAGCTGGAGGGTTCTGTTTTGAGTTTTAACATATTTCTGAGCCTTGTTTTTATGGAATTTTTCAAATTTCTGGCTCTCACTTAATTATTAAGTTTCCTGGTTTAAACATATCAATAATTATTGTTCATGTGTTTATTATTGATCAGTTCATGTTGCATATTTACTTTATATTCACTTTATATTCACATTGCCTAACTATTGCTGTTATTTCTATTTTGCGCATTCACTATTTATGAATTCATGTGCATTCACCATTAAAAAGACATGTATGAAAATGTTAGAAAATTCATCCTTGCTATATCAACATTAGATGAACTTGAAGCTTGGATGGATCAATTTTCATAGAGTTATTGCCCTTTGTGATTGCGCCTCTTTCATTGATAGGGGCTGCTTGAAGCAGCACCAGTACTGTATCATTGTCTTAAGTTTGTTGCACAGCATTTACATCACAAGTTACTAGTTAACCTGCTTATAACAACCTTTCAATGAGGAATGGTAAATTGGTAATCCTTTGCTGATCTGTAGAAAATTGATGTTAGCAATTTAGATTGATGTTAAATATGCAAGTATCAGATATAAGGAAAGGGGTGATATAGCTTGGCCAATTTGACATGAGCCTGACCTATTGATTAGCATAATTTAACAGTTGATACATTGTATATGTTTACAACACCGATTGTATGTTTTCATAATCGGGGAGTATCAAGAAGACGCTCAAGATGTAATACTAAAACAAATCTAAAATACCGATATTGCATGATTTGCTTGCATGATTTGCTAGCGTAAACAGATATATTCAAAGCAATAACCTTGTAATATATTCTTGCATAAAGGTCAGGTTCATGTCAAAATACCCAAGCTATAATTAATGTTGATAACAGTTAGGAGTTTCAATGAAAGTCTACTAGAATACTAAATACGAAGGCTTATTGTGATATTGTCAGATATTTTAGTTTGGTTAAGTTGGCAGAGTTATGGCACCTTTCGGGAGATACATGTTTCTGTGTCAAAAATCCTTCTTGTTGATATTTCGTAATTTGAATGACCATATAAAGAAAGAAATCGAAAACAAATCTCAATCTACCAATCTAGGCAAAACAATGTTTAACAGATGATCAGGAGTAATACTGTAAAATCATATAATTTCGTTGGGACAAAATTTCGTGGTTTTGGTAAAAAGACAATTTTGTTGGGACTGAATTCGTGGATTTTGCATTTCAGGTAATAAAACAAGGGTCAGAATCAATGTTCTTTGGGATTAAACTTTGTGGTTGAGGTGAACCACGAAATTTAATCCCCAACGAAAATTAATGATTTTACAGTATGCAATGTTTAAGGAAGGGTTGGAGATAACCTAGCCTATATGTTTTATGTGGTCTGTACATTGATTCATAATTATCATGCTCCAGACTTATGTAACTGGTTACTCAGGTTTTCACAATGAAGGATTTCTTGCAAAAACATGCAATTAATTGGTATATTTAACACATGCTCTACTGTTGCATTGGTTGAATGTAATGATTTATATTACAGGAAAGCTGTGAACAATGCGTACGAGGAGTATGTGTTAAGTGTAGGAGATTTTGATGAGAGAATATTCCTGGATGAAGATGCTGATGAAGAGATTGGTACCCCGGCTAAATGTCGGGATGATATGACAGGTGAACTATCAGAGAGAATGCAACAGAGAACCAGTCTCCAGCAACATGTTGATCAGGTTAGTATTCAATCATGCACCAGTCAGTTGAAACCTGGGCCCTGATCAGGGGTTGGGTAGGGACTTTTCTTCAGCTTTTTAAAACCCCCGGGTAAATTCCCTGCCCATTCGGACCATGCAGAAAGTAAAACTTTGGCTATATTTCCTGCTAGTGCAAATCAAGGGCCATGCACTTGCACAGCAGCACAGGACTTCAAATAGTTAATGGGAAGGTTTCTCTGCTCAGAGGCTGCTCTTCCACCCAACCCTGTGGTTTCAATTGATTTGTGCCTTATAATGAATACTTCTCAAAAGCTTTCAAATGTGTCAGACATTTAGAATGACAAAGGCTGAACCTGTTACATGCGTACATAATTCTTTATGGACAAACTATGACTAAAGTTCCAAATAGTTATGAATGTCTCTGCTTTCGGTGTAGATTTTATTAGCTCACCTGTCACAAAGTGACAAGGTGAGCTTTTGTAATCGCTCTTCGTCCGTCGTCCGTCAGTTCACAATTGCTTGTGAACACACTAGAGGTCACAAATTTAGCCTGATCATTATGAAACTTGATCACAATGATCATCTCCATAAAATCTAGGTCAAGTTCGATATTGGGTCATCTGGGGTCAAAAACTAGGTCACTAGATCAAATCAAAGGAAAACCTTGTGAACACATTAGAGGTCACAATTTGAGCCTAATCTTTATGAAACTTGATCAATGATCATCTCTGTAAAATCTAGGTCAAGTTCGATATTTGGTCATCTGGGGTCAAAAACTAGGTCACTAGGCCAAATCATTGAAAAACCTTGTGAACACATTAGAGGTCACAATTTGTGACTAATCTTTATGAAAATTGATCGCAATGATCATCTCTATAAAATCTAGGTCAAGTCCGATATTGGGTCATCTGGGGTCAAAAACTAGGTCACAAGGCCAAATCATTGAAAAAGCTTGTGAACACACTAGATGTCACAATTTGAGACTAATCTTTATGAAAATTGATCACAATGATCATCTCTATAAAATCTACGTCAAGTTCGATATTGGGTCATCCGGGGTCAAAAACTAGGTCACAAGCCTTTGAAGGCCAAATCATTGAAAAAGCTTGTGAACACACAAGAGGTCACAATTTGAGCCTAATCTTTATGAAACTTGATCACACTGATCATCACTATAAAATTTTGGTCAAGTTCGATATTGGGTCATCCGGAGTCAAAAACTAGGTCACGAGGCCAAATCATTGAAAAAGCTTGTGAACACACTAGAGGTCACAATTTTGACCTTATCTTTATGAAACTTGATCACAATGATCATCATTATAAAATTTAGGTCAAGTTCGATATTGGGTCATCTGGGGTCAAAAACTAGGTCACGAGGCCAAATCATTGAAAAATCTTGTGAACACACTAGAGGTCACAATTTGAGACTAATCTTTATGAAAATTGATCACAATGATCATCTCTGTAAAATCTAGGTCAAGTTCGATATTGGGTCATCTGGGGTCAAAAACTAGGTCACTAGGCCAAATCATTGAAAAACCTTGTGAACACATTAGAGGTCACAATTTGTGACTAATCTTTATGAAAATTGATCACAATGATCATCTCTATAAAATCTAGGTCAAGTTCGATATTGGGTCATCTGGGGTCAAAAACTAGGTCACAAGGCCAAATCATTGAAAAAGCTTGTGAACACACTAGATGTCACAATTTGAGACTAATCTTTATGAAAATTGATCACAATGATCATCTCTATAAAATCTACGTCAAGTTCGATATTGGGTCATCCGGGGTCAAAAACTAGGTCACAAGCCTTTGAAGGCCAAATCATTGAAAAAGCTTGTGAACACACAAGAGGTCACAATTTGAGCCTAATCTTTATGAAACTTGATCACACTGATCATCACTATGAAATTTTGGTCAAGTTCGATATTGGGTCATCCGGAGTCAAAAACTAGGTCACGAGGCCAAATCATTGAAAAAGCTTGTGAACACACTAGAGGTCACAATTTTGACCTTATCTGTATGAAACTTGATCACAATGATCATCATTATAAAATTTAGGTCAAGTTCGATATTGGGTCATCTGGGGTCAAAAACTAGGTCACGAGGCCAAATCATTGATAAATCTTGTGAACACACTAGAGGTCACAATTTTGACTCTATCTTTATGAAACTTGGTCACAATGTTTATCTCTATAAAATCTAGGTCATGTTAGATACTGTGTCATTTGGGCCAAAATCTAGGTCACAAGGCCAAACAGGTGAGCGACCCAGGGCCCTTTGGACCCTCTTGTTTCAGTTTCATGAGAATATAGTCTTTCTAAATGTGCTGACATGATTTGAAATTTTCTGGAGGTCTTTCATAGAATATTAGGCTAGAATACATTAGGCTACAATATTAGTGGTAATATAAAGTGTCTGTCTTGTGAATGGGAGGTTGTAGGTTTGATGCTTGCCATGGTCCTGGTGATATTTGCATGTCGAGTCCCTAGTGTGTCTTTTTCTATTCTGAAATGACTTGGATGTAGAAATATCTTCATGTAATCTCCAAAAAGTTGGCAGTTGGTTTGAAATCTCCCTTGAAGTAATACTAAATAAGAAGAAAATGACCAAGATATAACGTCAAACATGTTCATATAATCAGTTAATTGTTGCCTGACCAGGCGGCATATAGGTGTTATCGACGTTGGCGGCATCAGGAGCATAATTTTAGTCATTAATTTGGATTCATACTTTCAATGACTTGGACCTGCAGTGTTTATGAACTGTAACTCTACCTGCGCCACAGGCCACATTCAACTTGCAGAGCTTTTATTATCCCTGCTAAAAATGTTTTTAGCATAGATATGGTAAAAGTCTCCGTCCGTAAGTACGTCTGTCCGACCGTCACAAATTGTGTCCTGGGAATATCTAAAAAACTGTTTGAGATATTACTTGAAACTTGGAATATAAATAGATGGCAATTTGGAGAAGTGCAATGACCATGAACCATAACTCTGTCTGTCTTAAATTTTGAATTATCTTCCCTTCAGTATTTTCATAATAATTATTTGTACAGAGCATATCTTTTAAACCATTCAAGATACTGACTATTTAGAGTAATGATTCTGCTATAGAAAACAAACGTTCTCCATGTGATCATGGCTCTTGTTTTGCTTGTTTTACTCCCCTGAAAACAACACATTATCTCATTCTGCACATGTCATGCAGTTGAGCACTCGAATATCGCCAAAAGGGGAGGTAAAAATAGTTTTAATATTGAAATTCTTTACTGTCAAGCCAGTGACCAAGATATTTATTGTCTCCCCCTGGATCCACCCTGTTATATGAATGAATGACCGGAGTCTGGTCTCCAAGGATTAAGTCTCTAATGCTCTCTAGAAATAAGTTATGTAGTCTAGTTTATTTCAAGTTTAAGTTTAAACAGCATATTTTGTGTGTGCGTTTTAATGTGTTAACGAAAACACAATTTTTGGGTAATGCAAATTCTGCTCCAACAGCAAAAAATATTTGGTGTTGAAGTTTGGGTATGTTTAGTAATTGTGCTAGGCATGTTGTCCGAGTGTATTTGATGAATCTGCCTCAGGGAGTGGGAGGTATTAAAAATGTTCAAATGCATACATCCATTCTGATGCAGGGTTTTACGTTTGTGAGCCGAAAGCTGGCTTCATAATCATAATTAGATATATAAATAATGTTGTGAAGTTAATATAAAATTCAGAGAAAGTAAAAATTGATGTCTTAAAGTTTGCTTGCCCTTAAATATGAGTAAAGTGTTTTATTATAAAATGTAATCTTCTTACTTTTACCCAAATTTTGTGACCATGATTATGAGGTTATGGAACATGGATTAACTCATAATTAATGCGCTAATGTGGTAAAAGAACCGTCTTAATTCTTGGGATTATTGCTAGGAGAATAGTGTTGGCTCTTTCTTAACATAATATTGAAACACCTGTTTTATAGTATTGCATTATGTTGCAAAACATGGAGCTTAGCTTATAAACATACAGTTGGTTGCAGGATAGACAGTAATATACTGTGAAATTATTAATTTTGGTGGAGGATTAAATTTCGTGGTTCACTTTCAACAACGAAATCAAATCCCATGAAACAATAATTTTTACACTTGTATTTATTACCTGACATGTATGCAAAGTCAAAGAATTAACATCTCATTGAAATGGTCATTTTTACCAAAACCACAAAATTTAGTCCCATTGAAATTAAATGATTTTACAAATATTGAGCATACACAAAATATTATTTATCCTAGGTAAATGTTTCTGGGATGGGATTATTGTAACATTATGTTTTGCATGTAGAAAAAGTGTTAATAGTTAAACCTGGTGCAACTTTATGGCTCTTGACCCTCATTTCTGCATTAGTGTGCACCCTTCGGACTCCCAATAGGATCATAGACATATTCGTCTCCGCTAGTAAATTTGCTTTCTGTTATTTATTGCACTTGGTGTGTATTGAGTAATTTATATCGTCTACATGCTATAAAAAGTTAATAGCATCTTATTACAATCGTGGCAATGAACTAGAAATGCGTATCTGTATAATATTTATGATTGGACCCACAAAATTTCTCAGGGACTCCCTATATATAAACCTTAAGGGTCCTGGGACCCTTGTATTTGTATTAAAATTCCTAGGGAAAACCCTGCCTGAGGTCCCAGCCCATCGGAAAGTAAAACTCTTTGACAGGGCTGCACTACGGGCCCCAGCGAACTGGAAAATAGTGTAAGATTGCTGACAATGAATTCAGTTAACTTGATTTAAAAAAACATTTTCTGTGTCGTATTTTCTTACATTTAAATTATTCTACCCATCCCTTTAAATTTGTAAAAATGAATTGAGTCATTGTACTTGATTACCCTGATTTATAGCTAATAGTTTATTTATTTCTTCATGAATATAAAGGGATTTTATTTAATTGTATTTATTACCAAACTTACCTATAAGTAAAGTCTGTTTGGGTCAGGCCATGAATTACGCATTAACACCTCAAACAAAAAAATTGCCTGTTCAGAATAGAGCTTTAAATTTAGTTGAGTTTGTCCTTAATAATGAATGTATTGTATATATAGCAAGTCCGGACTTGTTGCACTGTATTAGCAATATGATTGAACAAAGGAGGTATCGAGTACACTGTACAGGTTTAAAGTCCTGTGTATATGTATGTGAAGGTTAAGGCCATATATAGATATAAACACAGTCTGCTTGTATTGGGCTTTAACTGCATCAGCTGATCACTGTACTAAATACTGGTGAAAAAAGATGAAATGATTGCAAGTTAATTGGAGAATAATTGAAAGAGTTAATTGTTCTTTGGACATAGTTAAGTTGTAATTATTGTAGTCAAGTGTGAAATTATTGTGGTGCGTTAAAAGAAAAGAGAAATTTGTGGGAAATTTATTGGACAAGACTGGGCAGGAAAGCAGGTTCTGGTGGGAAGTGTTTTAAGTGGTTAGAAATTGATCTATCAGTTGTTTTTTGTTCAATTTTTTCATTGCTTTAGATTGATCAGAGAGAAGCTGTATGGATTAATGATTACATTGACAACAAACCGAGGGGAATGCAAATAAAAGTAGTTCTCTCATCTGTGTGAGCCTCAAGTGATTGAATCGTTCAATTAGACAATTTATTCTTTGTTCTCTGACGGATGGAAATGACAGATTTTATGAAAAATGACTTGATTTCAATAACAGTGATTTATTAGTAATATTGAAAAAAATGTTGATTAATTTGTGATATATATTTATTTTCTAATATATTGTATTGGTGAAGCTGAATCGTGAAATCTATATGATGGTTGCTCTTATTGAATGACAGACTTACTTGACTTCAGCAATGCAACATGCATTAGTTAAAAATGATGATATTCTCTGTTGGAAGGAAGTGTGGGCGGAGCGGGGGTGTGGAAAAGCGTCGTCATGTCCGTTTTAGTCCTTGTCGATGTTTTCAAAGAAATTCCTGGCCTTATCCTGACAGTCCATGTTGTCATCTTTCTTTTGAACAGACTCGAAGTTTAGCTCCCATGACACCGTTAACGGGACGACGATACCTGAAAGAGAAAGATCCGACGATAACGCCAGTATCCACGGCAACACAGAGTGTTAGTAGATTACAACATTTATTGTCGGGAAGAAAGACGGCGCCATCTGATGAATTAAAAAATATGCTGACGTAAGTAAATTAATATTCCTGATCTTTATATTGGTATTTTGTTACATTGGTCTTCCAGTCCCCTCAGTATCCATGTACGTGTATCTATTTTCTGTCTTAAAGTCCTGTTAGAATGAAAAAAAAACTTTGGGTACTTTGGGCAGTTGGGTAATTCATGGTTGAAAGTTTTCTGTCTTAATACTGATTTCAGTATTTTTAGAAATAATGACACTATAGATGTAATTTATACGAAAATCAACTAGTTCCGTATATTTTCATTCAGATATCAGTATTTTGAAAATTCTGAACTTTCACCCATGGTAATTCAATGAAACAAGGAGCACAAAATCTTGTTTGGCCAAGGAAGAACAATGAAGCTTGGCTTATCAGCACATTGACTTGATTGGTTCACTGTTTATTAAATGTTCTCTAACTTGAACATTTTTCATGTGCCATGTATAATTGGTAAAAAATAAGGGTTTTGCAATTGCAAAATGTTTATGGTATTTTAATGATGTTGTTAAAAATGAGGTTGCCCCATTAGTTTAATTGCAAAATAATTGTATAGGTTTCACTGTTTAACACTATCTCACTAAAGAAGTTAAACTTGTCTTGTTAAAAGAATCATTCATGCATTGAGATAAAACTACTTACAATGTGGATGTTTTTACCCATTACAGCATATTCTTTGTTTTGTTTTTGCTGAAACAACTAAATATAGAATGCAATTGTTTTAAATCCAATCCAAAGAATGTGTTAAATAAATCTCTGGCTTAGAATGAGACGTTTGTAAATACAAAATCAGTATTTTGAGAAAACATGAAAAAAACGTCCACAAATTACTCAAATTACTGTTAAACAAGCTGTTTCAACTTCAGTTTGGTCAAGGTTTTGTGAAAAAAGGCTAGTAAGAATGGCCTTGTGATGCTGATTTTAAATATGTATCAGTCACTCTTAGAAGCTAGTGAATTGTTGTTCATATGCTATATCATTTTTTAGAAATAATAACTTAACTATGGTGCACTGACTTTGCAACCTTCATGCACTGACTTTGCAACCTTCATGCACTGACTTTGCAACGTTCATGCACTGACTTTGCAACCTTCATGCACTGACTTTGCAACCTTTGTGCACTGGTAATGGTAGAGTGATCTTGGTATCTTACACAATTTATGTTACAGATGTATTAACAGTATTAGCACTAAGTGCATCAAGGGTACATATTGTATTCACTAGTGGCATTATAGTAATGCTGGATGTAATAGAAATACAAGATAAAAGCCGAGTGAAAGCTGATCCGACTTATTTCTGCTCTATGTTGGAAAACTAGGCCTCCAGCATTTCTTTGAATTGTTAATGTGCAAATATCCACACATTTATTGTTAATGCCAACATGGGTAGTGGTGATAGAGATTGTTTCATTTATTCTGTTTGAAAGAATATTTCCATTAGATATCTGGGCTGTGGTACTAATATCGGATGTATGGAGCCATTATGAAGTGCTAGTATGAGATAAAACAGTGGACTGTATGAAAGCTTTCTATCGCCTTCCATGCTAGGGCATTCATTGTTCACATTGTTATAGTCCGGGAAACAACGTCCGGGAGTTCAAGCTGAATCTGAAGGCTTTAATTCAAACTTGTTTTTTACTGTACTGGTTCGTGGTCAATGAAAAGGTCAGAGGATACATGTTTCTAGATCAGGAATTTTAAATTTGTCCGTAAATTTTCAAATTTCAACAAAAGTCAAGATTTTTCAAGCCCTGGTCCAATGATTGATAAAAATCTTAATTAGTTCCCTTCTAATTTTCAAAACAATGTTTCTTTTATTCAAAGTGTAGACAATGGTTTTCTCAATATTCAAAGTGTAGGCAATGGTTTCCTCAATATTCAAAGTGTAGACAATGGTTTCCTCAATATTGAGTTGTACTGGGTAGTCTGAGTAGAAAATGATTAAGATCAGTTAAACAAAGCTGGACATATGCCAATTGGGATAAATGGTTGTGATATTTCAAGGCTTAAACTTTCAAATTAGCCTTTGTGGTGTGTATTTAATGTTTTGTAGTGAAAATCAATTTTGATCGATAACCTACAAATATATTAGGATCTCTGATCTGATAGTGGATGGAAAATTGAACGGTTTTGGTGTGAACTTTAATGACATTTGGGTTTATTTTATGACTTAAATGTTGACATTATTTGTGTTTGGCATTGTATTTAAATAATCAAATCCTTTCTTTATTATCGTAAAGTTAATAAATACTGCCCATGATGTGTTTCATTTTGGTTTGATACTTTTAAAAACATAAAGTTCTTTTCTACTTAACTTTAAAAAAAATTCATGTGAAATAAGTATTCCCAAAATACAAAGACGTAAATTTAAATAATAATATAGTAATTTAGGTCTTTGCAAAATGTAAAAATGTTGTGAGGACCAGAATTGCAGAAAAAGACATAAATTTTATGGGACTTTTTGTGTAACAATGTGATTTCATTGATTTGAACTCAATCTAAACACTTGTTACATTAAGGTATAGGACTGAGCAGGCTGAACAATGATTGACTGATACAGATCATTCTGAAGACCACAGGAGGTGTAACTTTAAAATCTATATCCTTTGTCCTATTCAAATTCACTTTCCTATTCAAATTCACTTTACTTTCCTGTTAAAATTCACTTTCGAAGACCATTTATGAGAAATTTTATCAAGTATGTTACTATATAATCACATGTTGAAATTTTTCAGTAATTATAGCTTAGAAGTTAAGTATTGCTACTTTCTGCTATTTCTCCAATGTCTTTTAAAAAAATGTTTTATTGTCCCGTTGAATACTTTAAAAGTTCTCAAAAACGGCTAATTACCATGTACAGCTGTGTGACAATAGGTCCCTAGAGACTATCAACAATTCGACCACTTGACATTAAAGGGTTGACAATTTGACCTGGGAAATTTGCTGTTTTATATCTATGATCGTACAGTAGATAGTAATTTTAGCACAATTGAGGTACTTGAGTGTCAGACTAGATTTTGGCTTAAGTACTTGCTAAGTGTCTGGCAAGATTTCGTCTAAGTACTTGAATGATATTTGTTTTTCCTTGGTGTCACATCTTTCGGTCATTTTAATGTCAAAATTGTTTTATAATTGTATATATTTAGCTAAGGTTTGTTGTGAGTTTTCATGTTAGTATTATTTCCAAGTCCTTTCCATGTTTGTATTGGCCTTGATAGAAAATTTGCAATCATCACAAACAGATCCAAGACAAAAAAGACAAAAACAGTTAGAAATTTCATTAATATTTAATGCATGGAAAAAAGAATTCCCAATTGCTCAAAATAGATCTTAGATAGGTCAATTATAAGTTTTGTTTGTATCTAATGCTTGGAAAAATAGAATATTCCCAATTGCTCCAAACAGATCTAAGACAAAAACAATTAAGAAATTTCTTTCATATTTAATGCATGGAAAATGTTCATTTTAAAAGCAACCTTGTAAAGCACAACAGTTTGAAGGTAAGGAAACCATTTCCTATGTAAATTATTAACAAATTTACCATTTCTTGATTCATAAATGATGCGATAGCATGCGTGATATAGTGTAAAATAATTTAATTTCGATGGGACAAAGGTACGAAAGTTCTTGGTTTTGGTAAAGACCATTTCGATGGGATGTTAATTTTTGGATTTTGCACTTAAGGTATTAAGTACAAGGGTCAAAATTATTGTTTGATAGGATTAAATTTCTTGGTTGGGGTGAACCACAAAATCCATGAAATTCAATCCCCCGTGAAAATTAATGATTTTACAGTATACTGTATTATTATACCTGCTTGATGAACACTCGCAGGATAATTGATGAGCTGTATTTATACATTGGGGCATTGAATGGAAGATCAAACATACAGTGATATTAATCTCCATGTCTCAATGAATTGATTTAGTCTGGGAGAACTTTATTTGTTCTCTCGCTCTCTCATTCCCTCTCCGTCTCTTGTTGATGCTTTTTAATTCTGAAGTCATTGCAAACATGATGCTATAAATGTAGACAAATTGTCCCCCCGGACTGTTGTTATATGAATTTTACTGTAGTATGATTCCAGAGATCTTGTCCCACTGGACTGCATTAATATAAATATTACTGAAGTTTGATCTTGGAGATCTGGAGGTATTCATATGCAATTATTCATGTTAATTGATTAGAGTTACAGTATACATTGACCTGGTACGACTCAGGTGTTCTGGGATACTCTTAGCAATCAGATGAATTAGCAAAGTGTACTTGCTTTCAAATACACTATCTAAAATGCAGAAAGTAGATTTTACTTGAAATTTTTAACTTTCAAGAAATTGATTTTAGCATCGCAATAATTATAATTTGCATATGTCGAGCACCATGGTTATCTCAAGCATTTGGCTTGTCTGGTTGAGTCCCCAAGATAAAAAGTTTTACTGTAATTAATGACAAATTGTCAAAATATTTGCCGTGTGAAAAGATTATTGTAATCCTGTTAGCTGAAAATAAATATACACAAGACTGTTACCAGGTTTAGCTACTATCTGATGGTACCTACAAACTATATATAAGCTTAATATCCAAACATGCATTGATTCGAAATATGACCCTAAACAGCTGCTTGTTTGTAAGTAATACATACTTGTTACATCGACCATTTCAAGCTGGTATCAATTTGCAGATTTGAATTTTGTACTGTATTTAAAAGTTTTTCCAACTTTTCATTCTCACTCTTACCTTTTCCTGAAGCAGCCAGTCCATCCAGGTAGGATTGCATAAATGTGACTGCTTAAAAGAGACTTTCTTATGCTGATCTATGTATTTAATGTAAAATGACCTTAATTTAGTTGACAACAATATTTATAAAGCTGTTCTATCAATTAGGTTAAAAATGCCCTGAACTTTATATATCTTTCTATATTGATTTCATTCATTTTTCTTAACCTTACCTTGTGACTATTGTGACTTGCTCGGTTCAAAGGAATACCTGTTCATTAATTTTGAAGAATGTAAACTTATAAATCTTTGAATGATTTAATCCAGATATTTGCTGTCCAGCTGTGACGAAATTTCTCCTTTCAAACCATGTTTGATTTTCTTATTGTTCTCATGTCTACTCATTGATTGTCAAGTACATGTTGAATTTCTTTGTATACCTCACAGCCTGTGGTCTGTCTCACGTCCGTGGTGAAGTTTTATTGTGCATATCAAAGTGAATGACATGATTGAAAAACTGTAATACATCGATTGAACCTTTCCCCTATATGCACTAACCTGTAACTGGTATTGAGATTGGTTTTGCAGTGTTGACGTAAATTTCTTGGAATATGCAACCAGATCGTAACCATGTGTTATATTACCATGCTTTCTTATTACTATCTTTAATCTAGTCTTGAATGACTTACAGTTACTCAATCTGTGGTTGGAAAGTGTGGTTACTCAATCTGTGGTTGGAAAGTGTGGTTACTCAATCTGTGGTTGGAAAGTGTGGTTACTCAATCTGTGGTTGGAAAGTGTGGTTACTCAATCTGTGGTCGGAAAGTGTGGTTACTCAATCTGTGGTCAGAAAGTGTGGTTACACAATCTGTGGTTAGATGGTGTGGTTACTCAATCTGTGGTCGGAAAGTGTGGTTAGATGGTGTGGTTTGTCAATAAATGTTGATGAATGAGAGATGTTTGATGTATATATCATGTTTATATATTTGCTATTGTTTGTTTCAGTGAGTTAGGTGGTGACTCGTTGTTTACAACTATAACACAGAGAGTCCAG
Organism: Spisula subtruncata; assembly: GCA_963678985.1. NCBI lineage: Eukaryota > Metazoa > Mollusca > Bivalvia > Venerida > Mactridae > Spisula > Spisula subtruncata. The sequence goes on from OY787667.1 coordinate 9,148,942, forward strand.
GACATGGGAGAAATATTCTGTAACAATTATGTTCAGGTATGTAACTTTATATCATGTGTATACTGTAAAATCATTAATTTTCGTGGGGAATTAAATTTCATGGTTCAACTTTAATCACGAAATCAAGTCCCATCGAACACTAAATTTGGCCCTTGAATTTATTACCTGAAATTTTGTCCCATCGAAATTAAATGATTATACTCAATCCTGTCTGTAAACACCACCTGTTGGGAAGGTAAACAGTTGTTTGCTGAGAGGTATCGGGACATGTCAACAATCATTCCTTAAATTGGTCTGATGGAAGAAAAAATATGCAGTCTTTGCCAAAAGGTTTTGCAGTGATGGTCTGTTTTTGCAGTCTAACACTGATCATTTAAAAACACGATCAAATAAATGTGGAAAAATTATAGATAACATGCTGTGAATAAATTGTCCTTTAAAGTCAACTATCTACAGTGTGAATTAAAATGTGTAGCATTTTTAGGGCTTCCATGGTTCTCAATAACAGCAGGCTGCAGGCAATTGACTGCTTAAAAACCCTTTCTGGTCGGCTGAAAATGTGAAATTTATACATAATTTAAAGAAAATAGTTGCATTAACGGCCTTCTCATGCCTGTTGGTTAAGCATTTTGACCTGCTAGGTTAAAACCTTTTGACAACCTTGGCTTCATTACTGTTAAGAAAATTGCCTTTTCTTTTATATTTGAGGCAAAACATACTATCAGAAATGTGGTGTTTAGAGCTCTGTTACAAAAACTTTTCACCATTGACCTCAAATTAATTTGTATTTATAAATTTACTAAGACAGAAACTAATCTAAAATGAAAAATATTTAGATTTAAGATTTACTTCGAATTTAAGTAGTATAGATGATCAAAAATGGACATAAAATGTTTTTAATTCTTGTTACAGCCTTCAGAAAATCATCCTGGGAGTCAGCTGGACTTTGCCAAACGTAGATTACAACTCGGTGAAAGTTTATATTTTAAAACATTAGAGAGTATTATGCAAAGTGAGAAGCGCCGATTAGAAACGTGTAAGGAACATAAAGGCAATGTATCAGTAAGTAAAAAGTATTATTACACCATTTCTTAGGGAGGAGCCCTATAGCTTGGCTTATTTGACATGAGCCTGACTTTTTGATTAGCATAATTTAAGAGTCGATATATTACCTACGAATCAACACAGATTGTATGTTTTCATAATCAGGGAGTATCACAAAGACGCTCGAGATGTAATAGAAACACAAATTTGAAATACCGATATCGCATGATTTGCTTCAGAAATTGATGTATTCAAAGCAAGAACCTTGAACCTATATACGTGCATAAAGGTCAAGTTCAGGTCAAAATAGCCAAGTTATACTAACCCAGAAATTTGTATTGCTAAACTAGACAGAAGAACCTTTTCTGTGTTCTAAAAGTAATATGCTGAAAATATTCTTAAGTATTAAGTGACAGTTATAAAGATGAAATTTCACTAATTTAATGTTTGAAACCAGAGTTTTCACGATAGGTTTAATTTAAGCAATTTCCATTGAAAATTTGCCCTGCGTTTAAATCCATTTCTATATTTGGATTGTCTCCCTTATTGCTTAAAATGCACAAGTTGATCTTTGTCTTAACTGTCAGTTGGTCATTATCATACCCTCTTTGGTGTGTCCGTGTGTTTCATAGCTCAGTGGTAAGCGTGCTTGTCCTCTAATCCGGTGACCTGGGTTCAAGAACAGGTTGAGGCACTTTTATGCCTTTCATATTTCACCGGAAAGCTGACTGACGAATGAAGGCTATGCTCGGCACTTAAGTAGAGCTGTATAATATAATAAAATGTTTTATACAATTATATGATTATCTACCTTGTATATTTCAGGGGTTGTTGGAGCATGACGTATTCCATAGATCATTGTTTGCTTGCTGTCTAGAAATTATAATATTTTCATATAACTCACAAAGGTACGTACTGAATGCTTCCTTCACTTACAATACATTAAAAAAAAACAATTCCACAAAATGCTAATCAATGAGTTTTCTATGTTCTCATTTTAATTTGCTTCATATACTTTTCTCTGTTTGCATATTAAAATTGAACCGTCAGCCAAGGCAAGCTTCCATCCGGGTATTGAAAATTTATTATTTGTTAAATTGAGTAATTAAAACTACTAATTATATGTCGCTGTTATATTCTTAATGTTGCCATCATGTTATATAAGAAGAAATTGGTTGATTTGAATGTTTTGTTATAATTACAGAATGTTTCCATGGATTGTGGATATATTTGATCTAAGTCCGTACCACTTCTATAAAGTTATAGAGATCATCGTACGTGAAGAGGATGGTCTATCTAGAGATGTTGTCAAACATTTAAATCATGTAAGTATTTATTCTGATAATGTCTTTCTGTGTCACACAAATTTTCTTTGACACCAAACTGCTTTAAAATAATTTGTTAAATTTAATATTATGCTTGAATTTAGGATTTGAAATCATTTGTCCTAATCTCCAAAATTAAAAACTTGTTCTTTTAAAGTTACAACCTATTAAATACATAATTATATGTCTTAATCAATTATTGCGTGTCCTGGTTAGATGTTGCAGTCTACTTGTGAAGTGAGAGGGAAATTAGACTGACTCAGACTGTAATAGACATACACGGTACTATATTCATGAAACCTTGCAGGAATGGTTATCTACATGTGTATTAGTGCTGATGCAGTTTTGTTGGAACTTAGACCTAAGTATTTACCTTGGCCTTTTTGTTTTGGAATGAACTCTGAGTGATTTTGGGCCATCTTTTTACATGCATGATTTCTAACTATGTTATGATTACATAAAAAATTTTAGTCTTTAACTGTACCCGTATAAATAAATGATGTTTCTGCATTGGATATTTCAGATTGAAGAATGTATATTAGAAAGTTTGGCGTGGAGAAATGACTCTCCTGTCTGGGAGGCTTTAAAAGTGCTGAACTCAGATGTTCCACAATCAGCTGAGGTTCGTCTTTCAGTTTTTGGTCAATTTTACGACATGTTTAGGGCGTAATAAAAACATTTTTACCAGAAGTGTGAATGTTTGGACAAAGGCTGTCAACCTGATGCATCACATCAGAAATAAATCAAACAACCAGACATTTGAACTGTTTCTGGGTGAAAAGTTGGATCCTTGTTTGTCATATATATGTATTTCAATATGACATTGAATGGTTTCACTTATCTACATGTCATTTTATCAAAATATTTTGATGTATATTAATAGCACTGTGTAACGGTAATAACTTTTATCTTCCTACCTGAAGTGAGCTATTTTTAAGAAAGAAACAAGCTATGTTGGATGACTTTTGAGTGTACATAATGTGGCTTTTCGTGGTTGTAAGTACATATCTGCCCCAAAAAAGATAGATATTTAACAGATCCAAATTGTCTATTGCAAGTCTGAAATTCTTTCAACTACACAATATGTCCATTTGATGCGATATATGATAGTTAAACTTTGCCTAGTAACGGTTATCTATATTTCAGGTTTCCCTGCCTGCCCAGGTTGACAATACAACAGCTACAAAAATTAGTTTACGTAGAATAGTACTTGATAGACATACACAGTCAACTACAAAAGGTTGGTATATCAAGCAAGCATTTGAATAAAATTGTTGATACAGAAGTATAATACATCTAACATTTTGTGATTATTGTTAAAATGAGCTCTGCTGTGCGATTTCCAACCGCTTGATAAAATATTGTCTTTTAGGAAACCCATATTTAGTCCAGAGAACATATTTTTGTGAGAAAAAATGCGAAAAAATAGTTTTTGTTTGATGATGTCACACTATGTTTGTTTTGTAACATATTGAAAATCTAGGTCGTTACATGTTTGTGAAAGTCTATTATTTTGGGGCAAAACCTTACAAAATATAAAAGCTAAACAGGATTTTTTGGAATCAGTAACCCACATCACCATTTACAGTGTTATGGGATACAAATAGATTGTGAAAGGTATATTGTTACTTGTATTTTACGATATTAAAAATCATTTTCCAGACCATTGTCTAAAATCCGATATTTTGGGACAAAACTTGTCAAAATCTAAACAAAAGCGAGAATTTTGCGAATCGGTTGATTACAATGTCATAAAAAATTATATTTGATTTTTTTTAAATTGTGGTAGGTACATAGTGCCTTGCAGTTTAAGATATCAAAACTAAAGTGCCAGAATATTTTGCTAAATGATAGTATTTTTGGCGTAAAATAGTGTAAAACATAAACGAAAAGTGAGAATTTTGAGAATTGGTTAATTATTTTGCTGTGTTTACTCAAAAAATCAAATATCAACTTAGTTTACAATACATCCTTGATGTGTCATGATCCAACAAATTAAATATGTGTATTTTATTTCCTTTTTCTTATAGGGCGCTTATAATGAGACTTGTACTAATTATATGACGTCAACTTATTTGTTTATATTTTGTGACGTCAATAACGTAATTTTGAACGTCATTTGTAATTTCACGCCTTTAGTTTTCATTTTGTCATAGCATGTCACTATGTTGAACGATTTTGAAAAGGTATACCTTTTTGGAATCCTTAAACATAACTCTACACAATCCTACCAAAATGTGAACATGTGAAATTTTGACACCAGGTTGGAAATCACACAGCAGCGCTCAAAGATTTATTCTTTAGTCCATTTTAGTTTCCAAAATTGAACTGTCCTTTCCAATGGTGTTCCTGAAAGTTAGTAAAAAGTTGGACTATTAAATGCTTGAAAACTAATGACAGTGAGTGTTTGAATTATGTTTTTTACAAGGAGTCTGAATGCAAAGTACTATCTTGAAAAGAAAATATTAAGTATTACAGGCTCTGCTAAAACTGTCCGTCCTTCAGGCCGGACTGAAGAATTTTTTTTATTTTGACTGACTGAAAATTACTGTATTTCTATTAGGCAATGAGTGACATGCAGTCTTTTGCCAATTTGGATTGGCAAATTAAAAACTTTTTTAGTATTATTTACAGTTAATATATGTCTTTGTCTCTTCACAGATCCCTTACAGTCCCCTACCGGCCCTTCAGCAGCAGACCGATTCAGCTCTCCGTCACCAGGTAGCGCTAAACGTCGCTTATTCTCCTCAGACGGTACCTCAACATTGACCACCGGACAAACTGCAATACTCAATACACAGTCTGTTGGTACACAGATGAATACCGATAAAGCACCTGGCAACTCTGTACCGGCCTCTCCAAAACAAACACAACATTTGGTGGCCTTCCAACAAGTTATTACACAAGATGGAAGACAGGTAGGATGCAATACAGATAACAATTCATTTTCTGTAAAATCATTAATTTTCATGGGGATTAAATTTCGTTGATTTTGTGGTTCATCTTCTACCTCGAAATTAAATCCCATCGACCAATAATTTTGACCGTTGTATTTATTACCTGAAATGCGAAAGCTACAATTAACGTCTTTATTACCAAAACCACAAAATTTCGTCGCATCAAAATTTGAATGATTTTACAGTATTTTGTGCAGTTGTGTTTTGAGACTGTCATTATTATTGATAATTTAGTCCCCTCTAGCTCTATGGGAGATCCTGTAAGGGCATTGTTATTTCAATGAATATTTTAAGTGAATAATAAGACTTGATTTCCTTCTTAATGCTTTGAAAAAGTTGTAAAAATTATTTTTTTGAAATTGAGTGTTATAAAGAATGAGAAAACTTTTAAAATCCAGTGTTATTTCAATATTTGTAGGTGTTGATCCCGGTACAGACACAAGTGTTAACACCTCCTGTCACACAGAAGATTACAGTGAGTAAGGAACCAAATATAACAGTAGTTTCCCATCCAGTAACGCCTGCACCAACATCCACACAAGCTACAACAGCCACACAATCTACACAGAACAGAATACCATTGAAAGGTGGATCTCTGGGCTTGTTCTTCAGAAAGGTAATACAATTATATTCTATTCACTTCCTGTTGTATGATTTTATGGGTAAAGTAGGATTGCACTGGATTTTAAACCTGGTAATCATCTTTCCCATCCATGAACATTTGACATTGTTAATTTTTTCTCACATATTATTTAGAGGAGTTGTCAGATCCCTGTGGAAGTGTAATGTAGTACTGGTTAGGATAATGTCTGGGAATACTGGCTAGAGTGAATCAGTTACTGTCTATATTTGAAAAAATGTTGAGAAGCAGTGTTTAATCAGATCAGCATAGACTGCCGTCTTCCTGATAACTGTCAAAGTTTCAGTTATGTAAGTTTTTTTGTCTTTGACTGACAAGTTTTGATTCAGACTAACAAAATTTATAAGAATATTATTTTATTAGATAAAGAGGACCATTCTGTCATTTTACCAATTTCTGATAACTGATCAGTGTTAAAACTTTTTGTGAAGTCTGAGACTGTATATTGATACATGTATTCCAGGTATATCATCTAGCACATGTACGATTACGTGACCTATGTGACAGACTGGATATTGAAGATGAAGACTTGCACCGGAAGATGTGGACGTGTTTAGAACATGTTATAGTACACTACACAGAGTTGTTAAAGGACCGGCACCTCGATCAGATCATTATGTGCTCTGTTTATGTGATTTCAAAGGTTTGTATGGACCTGATATTTGTATGGGGGGGCCCCCATCTTTGATGAGTGGATATATTGCTTTGCTCATATCTGTCTGTCTGTTGATCAGTCATTAGACCAAATGGTTTCGATTCAATAACTCTAGAACGCTTTGCCCTAGGGTCTTCAAACTTTACATAAAGGTTGGTCAGCAGCAGTAGATGTTATCCTTAACTGTTTATAACCACTGGTCTGATTTCAATGAAACTTCACATTGATACAATGTACCATGCTAAGTTGTGAATGTTCCAAGGAATTTAAGGTTAAATTAATTTTGCTAGAGTTGCATCTTTTTGTGAGAGACTTATAATGTATTTGTTCCAAAACCCCTTCCGAGTTACAATTTGATCTTGATTGTTTTGTATTATTTATTACAGGTGACAGAGAATTCACAGCCGTTCCAGAATATCATGAAATGTTATAGATTACAACCTCAGGCACAGAGTCATGTAAGTATCTGTTATACATCATGTAATATAGTGTTTATAAACATGTTCAGTTTTCTTCTCTATTAAAGTTTAAGATATTGATTTCTTGAAGTCTGATGTACGAATTGGACCCTCTCCTATTTGAGGAAGTTTGGTACTTGTGCTGGTTGGTAGGGTTGTCTACCATGTATTGATTATTAATATCTGATGAAAGATATGCTCTAGAATCATCAAGCAGGTATGAACAGTATATAACATAGATAGTGGCTAGTTTGTCAAACATAACCAAGACCATGAACATAAATGATTCTTTGGTTGGAGCTTAATACTTAACCGAGCTGAATTCTTCATGAGCATATATTTATGTTAGAATTGTTTGATATATTTCAGGTATATAGAAGTGTGTTATTGAATGGTCGTTATCGTCATACATCAGGGAGTAGTGATGGTAGTAGGAATGAAGTCAGTGGTACGTCATCACCTGTCAATGGTGAGAAAGAGGATAGATGGGAAAAAAGTAAGTTTGGTTGGCAATTTACACATGTCTGATTAACTCTGATTAAGGCCTGAAATTGCTGTGAACATCTGGTTAAGTTATTTGGTAAAGGTAATTAATCAAATGCTAGCTAGTTTATTCATAATTCTTATTTTCAGCATTTAGCATTAGCCCTTAGTAACGTCTGTTGCATGTTTGACTGAACCACAGGTTATAGTAGTGTTATTGATAAAATGTTGTTTAAAACTCCTACTGTTTGGTTACCTAAGTGTAGTGATAATCATGATGTTAGGGAATTCGAAATTTCGAAAACAAGCCTTTATATGTTCTTTTATAACATAAAATTCTCTCCGATATTACAGAGATAGTGCCTATCCGTTCATCTAGCACGTTACCAGTACCACATCCCAGCAGCCATCCACCTACACCTACCAGAATGGTCGGTACAGGATCTAACTTTGAGTTTGGTGAAGAACGAGGTGATCTCATACAGTTTTATAACCAGGTAATATTATCTATAGTATTCCTCCTGTTGTACACCTCAAACATATTAAATAGATCGTGCCCAGCATCTACTGATGCAAAGGCATATTATTATGCACCTGTCCGTCCAATCGTTATAAAACTTTCAAGTTGATTGACTTAGCTAGTTATTATAGACAAGGCTACCGCCTGGCCATAAGCTTTTACTGAACACAGTCTTGTTTAAAACTTGTGTCTTTGAAGGAAAACTGGTATATTGGTAATGTAGATGACTGATTTGTGATAAAACTGGTATTTTGGGACTGATTTTCTAGATGCTGTCGTATTATTTGTTTAGCAAACAGCTTGATCTTAGAAGAATGGCAGACAGAGTCTGCTTTATAAGCACAAATCCCTGGATCTGCATAATCTCTTGTTAGAAACCTTTATTGATTTTGTCATGTTTTATATTTTGGATTTATTTTGCAGGTGTTTATTACACAAATCAGGAAATATGCTCTTAGATTCTCTACTAATGTAAATGGGGTAAGTAGATATTTTATACTTGTCTTATATTACTCATCTTGATTGTTGTAATGACGAGTCAGTAGATACATAGTTGATATTGAACTAGTTGATTGCAATGCATATTGTATGTCAAAGTGTTCTGATTCAATCTATTGGAAAACATTGCATAAAGATAGATTTGACAATCTGAGACAAAATTCAAGAATATCCGTCAAATGTTTCTAATAGCTGAAAAATGCTTATCCGTCAAATGTTTCTAATAGCTGAAAAATGCTTTTTTAAACTCGAACGAAATGATAAAATATTTGCCTATTTTTGCGACCAATTTTATGGTAAGGATATGGTATGCGCTTATACTCCAATATAGATTGAAGGTTAGGTCGTATGCGCTTATTTTTGACATGTGGTTATTTTCAACTATGCTCTTATTTACCAGATTCTACAGTATTGTTAAGTTGTGTAGCTGTGTATTATATGTACTTGGTTGTATGTATTTCAGGATGCCCCTCCATTGTCCCCTCTGCCAGCGACACGATGTCACACCACGTCACCACGTCGTGTATCTAGTAAACACTCTGTATACATATCTCCACACAAGGTTCGAGGAACCTCACCAAAGTTACCTGACAGAAGAATGCTTTACTGTTTTAACAGAAGTCCGGCAAAGGTATAATACATCTCCAATTTGACCCTGATCTCTTGAAGCATCTCATATGTGAGCTAGATCTCATCTCAAATATTGTCATTTATCTTTGAGTTAATTTCAAGATGGCTGGATGCTAAATTGCCGTCACAAAACAGAAAAAAGAAGAAAAAGACAAAAAGCTAGCCAACAAGCGTGTTGAACTAGCCAGTGGATTTTACCGCCTTCCAGTTCATTTCTACTACTCTGTAATGCAGGAATCTGTGATTTAATCTAACTAATTGACTGATTATCTAACCAAAGAAAGTCTGCTCTTCCAATTTAACTGAACATTATACCATTTGGATGTTCATTTACATAAAGGTGTATGTAGTGAGTTACTGTAGATTTATTAAGTAATACTAATGAGGGAACTATCCAATTTGAAAGAATTGCGGGACTTCATTTAATTCACTTACACCCAGTTACACCCAGTTAAACCTACATAAATAATAGTTTACCTTATGCTTACGTTTGTAACTGTTCTCCTTATGGACGAGCTCATGTTAATGAATGTTTTCCTTATGGACGAGCTTGTGTTTATAACCGTTTTCCTTATGGACGAGCTTATGTTTATAACCGTTCTCCTTATGGACGAGCTTATGTTTATAACTGTTCTCCTTATGGACGAGCTCATGTTAATAATCGTTCTCATTTAACTTTGAACAGACTGTAATTCTAAATAACTGCCATTTTATTTTCAGAGTTTGAAAGCTATAAACAATATGATTCGTTTGAAGAGTGAGAATAAGTTTGAATTTTCTGGTAAACGTACACTACAAGTTGACAGTGAAGAGCCAGTTGTACCTGCTAAAAGAATAAGTTTGTTTAAACGATTACAGGACGTTACTTCAGATCGACAAGAACAGGCCACAAAAGTTGTCATAGTTAAATAAACAGGCTGTTTAGTTTTTCGTACACAGATTCTTCGTTGAACTAGTACTACATATATTGTGATGTTAGCTGTTGTGTTTAAAGGTGTATTTCAAGGTATTAATTCAATGACACTGCTTGGAGGACCGGCTGTGAATGAAATCGGATAAAAAATGTATTCCCAAAGATTGTGGTAGTAATGTACACATTGAAATTTGATACTTGTGTGTTGTATTACCATTCTTGACAACTTAGTTACTTCAATCTAATTGAATGATCTGACGCCAGTGTTGAGAACCATTCTTGTATACTATACTGATTCAACACATGACCTTGTGAACTCGAGTAGTTTACTGAACAGAATTTCTCTATCTGCAATCATCAATCCTTTTACTCCATACGTATGCCTTCATTTACCTACATTAGTCTTATAGGAGAAACTATGATAGGGACTAAATGGTTTACCTATGGATTAAAGGATTTAACTAGATCTTGTATATTTTTTCAAAGATCTGTGGTTGCAGAAGCTTCAGTAAGACCTGAGTGAACACAAAATACTGTCGTGACATGACCATTTAACCGAGCTCAGTAAATTATTCATAATATGCATAAATTTGGACGTACTGAAACCTAGACGTAGGTTTCGCCGATACAACTCCGTAAAATATTAATGTTACCTAGTTTTGACGTACTGGAACTTATGTTCGGTTTGGTCGATCAAAGCTCAGTAAAATATTAATTTTACCTAGGAATTTGGACGTTCTGGAACCTATGTTAGGTTTGGTTAATACATTATTAGGAATTTTATGTCGAAGCTTGTACTATGTGATTTAACATGTTAGTGATTTTTGTACTATGCTATATGTTTCCATGTCTGATCATAATGAACTATAAGAATGAAGGTATTCATATATTCAGGGAGCCAGCTGTTTGGGTAATCCAAGTCACTGTAACAGGCAACATACAAGGCCTTCATTTGAACTTTTAAATTGACCTCAAATCATTTCCTAGAAACCACGTTTTGACCATCTGATTGTGGCAGTGACCACCAACATGGGTCAACTGTATTTAGACAGTAATAAGTCGCACGGAAATGTTATTATGCCCCGCATATTATATTTGATAGTCAGTGCTACTTAGTTGAAGCACAGACTTGTCTAAAATACATTTGCATTTGTGTGTGTATTAGCCAGCTTTATATACGCCTGGTATTTTTGAAGTCGTGTCTGATTTCAGGCTCTCAATCCTGAATTTTCCTTCTTTGTTTATACTGTAAAAAAGAGTGTATGGCTTTAAAACTGGGTTTCTCAGGCCTGACAATGACAGCTTATTACCAGGCCTTGTGTGAGTTCAAACTCAATTCTAAAAACAAAATTCCATTTGTGTTAGTTCTATTCAGGTTGATATGATACAGTCTAAACACTGATTCCAGTATTTTTAGAAAAAAATGCACAATGTAATTTATATTTATATGAAAAACATCTAGTTCAGTATATTGACAAGCAGTTTTCAGTATTTTGAAAATTTTGAACTTTTATGCATGTATGATATACTTATGTTGGTCTGGATATATTGTTGATGTACAGTGTACTGGATTATACCAGACATGCTGGTGTTGGTAAGGTGAATGATCTCAACTGGCTGATAGGGCCATCTTTCTACCATGTTTTACATAGTTAAATTCATATTTTACATTCTTATCAAGCATATGGTTCAGATACTGTAAAATTAGAATATTTTGTCAGGGATTACCCTTTTACTTCTTCTTCCATATATTAAACTGGGCACTTGATATGCATATTTAGCGCCACTGTACATGGTGATGGTGTACAGTATCAATATTTAAAATAGTCCAAACTGTTAAAACTATATACACTGTAGCACAGCACCTGTAGGCGGGTCTATATTCATGAATTCCTTAAGTTTGCAAAAAATATGTTCATCAACTTAAACAAGGGCAATAAAACATCAGAAAAAAGTTTTTGCTGAATGTTATTTTTAAAAAAAAACAAAAAAACAAATTCATGAAATTTTGTCCTTGAACATTTTTCTGATTTTACAGTATTGACGGCTAAAATCATTCAGGTAGAATGTTGTTCATTCATTGTGTATCATCATATACACAGTAGCTTCTTGTTAGGCAGCACATCTTTTCTATACTTTTATGTCAATGATTTCATTTTATAATATTTTATGTCATGAGTGTATTGTGCATGGTATCCCAACAGCTACTGTCCTAAAGATATAAATATTTATGGTAAGGTCTGTTTCATGTTTCATGTAGACTTTAATACTAAAATTTTGATTTTTTGCTGACATTTGTCACAGAAGATACTTGATATATTCGGAATATTAGGGTACTTTTTTACTAACATGGTTTTAGGTGAGTTTCTGGTACAATATTATTGTGAATTCTGTTTAGGTAAAAATCTGAACAGCAAAGCAGCTCAAGGTCTTATGAAAAATAAATCTACCGTCTGATGTTACTCTAGAACCCATTATTCGCTTTTAGAGTGAAGCCCAAAATTTATGGTAGATAATGAAAATATTATTAGCGCGGCAGTGCCTAGGAGTCTTGAAATGGTCAACTAGTAGTGGCTCATATTAGCCATCACTCTTTCAATAATAATATATGTAATAAAATCGTCATTTCTAGAAGCATAGATCTGTGTATTGATGTTATCACGATTGATTAGTTTTACTACCATGCTCTACACATGCATTTTGTGAGTGTTGCTAATAGAAACACCGATTGAGTTTAATGTTACACAAACAAATTTGAGTATAGTCCGCATTATTTCTGTATTGTTGTCTACCAGTGGGCTGGTATCTCCTATGTTATCAGGATGCCTAGACCATGTGACTTTTTGGCTAAGACTTCAAGTAAAAAAATCAATCAAAGAATAGAATACAGATGATTTATTTTAATGAAACATGTTGAACGTTCATGCTGAAAATGATCACTACACATTCAACTTTTTGTGAAACAAGTCACAGTTTTGACGCTTGAGTTTAGAACATGTCTCATTTAAAATATTGTAGTCAAAGAATACAATTTTTACGTTTTTTGTTGACAAAGTTTTACTTGCAGTCTTAGCCCAAAAGTCACATTGTTTGTGCACCTTGATGTTATACTGGTATCATTTTCCTGTTCATTCTTTACTAGTCATTGTACATACTATTACTAGCATTTCATATTTGATTCTACTTTTGAAATTCTTACATGAAACTTGTCAGATTTTAAGTTTTATCAACATGAATGATGATTTTGGATGTGTTTTTAGCATGGTTTTACATTCTTGCATATTGTATATATATGAATTTTATTTTGGATCTTTATATACTTGCAGCTTGAATCTGCATATTTTATGTATGAATACAGAAACACTGTTGGTTGTTCTGCTTAGAGGGTTGGTATGCGTTGACTGATACCAATACTGATAATAAAGTTCTGTTCCAAACTTCCAGATTAATGGAAATATTGTTATCACTAAATTATAGAACAGATGAAATTAAATTATTGAATGAATTAATTTGATACGATATGATTAGCTGACAAATTCATGTTTAATGAGTTTTAGTAATTTTTTATGGTTTTTCCAAGACATTCATAATGATATCATAATTGCTACTGATAATTGAATGATTACCTTTGAAAAACTGTTCACATAGCTCACATAGCTTCGTCACAATTAAATTATATGTGAAAAGTTTGATTGAATTTATCAATTAATGATAAAATAAGTTGGACTTTATATTATTTATATTTTTATTAGATTTATTTCATGATTAATTTATCTTGCACATTGGAAGTTTTCTTAGAAAATTTAAAGTGCTTCTGATTTGCTAGTTATGCACTGAAGAAATTAAGTGAACCTTCTGTAAATACTTCCAACTATCACCTACATGATTTATTTAAAGAAGAAAAAACACCGCCAGTTTGATCATTGCTTGTTTCTGGTCATTGGTGGCAGTTGAAAATCAGTTGTATATGTAGTATACAAATTTGGACAATTAAAGGCTTTTCTCCATTGATTGTACTACATTGACCCTTATAACACTAATTTAAAAGCTAGTTTGTCTAAATCAGACTACAAATAAGCAAGTTCTAACCATATTTAGACACCCTTAGCAGGTAAAGGTCACCATAAACATTCTAAAAAAAATCGGCCTTTTAAGATCTCTCCTTTCACATCCCTGAATTGTCCACCTAATTTGTGACTAGACACTGATAATGATGTAATGAAGGTGTGGCTGAAAGTTGGAAGTTAACTGTTGTGTAATTGTATATACACCAAGTTCTTGTAATATAGATCTATCTAAATACTGCTGTATATAAAACTGTGAACAAGTTGATAAAAGAATGTCATTGTTATATTAGATTTCATAAAATCATGATTACATGAATTTTTAAAAAAGATTATAAAAATATATATATTGCATATTTGTGTCGTGTTGTATACACCCCTGATCTGTGAAGCTTTCCTTAATGCATTCTCCTACACCAACTCTTCATCAGTATCGTCTCTTCTAGGAATGTAGTACAAAAACCCGATTCTATCTTTATGTGGAGTTTAATCATCGCCACACTAGTTTAAATTAAACAAAGTCTTGTGTTTATTGGCTAAAAGAAAACTGCTGACCTAACATTGCACTGCAATCTAAGTGGTGCTGGGGTTTTAGTCCGTTGTAAAAACTAGATGCCTGAAAGGATGCTAGGGTGTTAACCTATCATAGAAGTACATGCCTGTCCCTATGTTGATGGCCTCTACAGCATACAAAATATCTTGTTTAGATTGTCGATTCAAAGATGTCTGTCAAAACCGCCATTATGTTCCATTTCTGAATAGCTAATTGTAGCAAGTATAACCACTACGCTATTGGACTATAGCTTTTTTAATCATTTAAGTGTATTATTGATGGTAAAATTTAATCCTGACGCACCTTTTATAATCGACCGGGGTGATTGTTTGTTTACGCGGTTGTGACAGAGATCTTTGAATCAACTATACCTAGTTAATGATCACAGATGCTCAAACTCTACTTTGATTACGTCTTTAAACATTCCAACAATTTTTGCAGATGATCCAGTGTAAAACGGCCTCTTAGGCATGACAGCCTTTATTTGACATTGTGACTTAAGTTTTTGACCAAATATCAAGTTTGACCTAGGTTTTATCAAGATTATAATTGTGAAGATGTTTCATTAATATTAGATCACAAATTGACCTATACTGTCTGCACAATTGTGGATAATAAAGAGCAGTCTTGTTTCCCCGAAACAGTCTTTAATTGGTCCACAAAACAGAGGCAACTAGCAAAAGTTTTTAACAATGGACAAATAGCCGACTGGAACTAATTAACAGGGGATGTCTTCATTGTCTTGAATAGTTAAACAGAGAAGCATCCCCAGTTCCCCACTGCACGGCAATATATTAACAACATAAATAAACAAAACACATAAGTAGAAAAAATAACAATTTTATTTGTCATGATAAGTTCACATATTACAGTAATAACAGAACATACACATTTCAATGACAAATAATGACACAAACGTCCTACGAGAGGTGTGCTTACTAGAACATTAATACATGAAGGAGTATTTAAGAATAATAATATATCAACTACAAATTGCAACAGAACAAAAGACATAATAATTATTACAGAGCACTAAACACTTAGAATTCGGTTGAACATTTGTGAAACACATAAAAAAAACAAGTTCATAACAAAATCAACTTGGTTGGTTGGTTGATCATGTCTTCTGTAGGCACAGTAACATTACAGGTACTTTTTGACAGGTACCAGGTTCACCTTTTATTAATGCTTTCTACATACTTTTCATTTGTGTCAATTTGAACCGGAAACTGGCGAAAAACTAAGAATAGAACTTACATTTCAATTCATTCATTACATAAAATGATAGTATTTGGTTTTCATATAAGGAAGACGGTGTAACTTGATATATAAGCAGACAATATAACAATAATATTTGAGATCTATCATATGAGGAGCCTGCTGCCGAACCAAACCATTACCAATCAGCACTGCTGCCGAACCAAACCACTACCAATCAGCACTGCTGCCGAACCAAACCATTACCAATCAGCACTGCTGCCGAACCAAACCACTACCAATCAGCACTGCTGCCGAACCAAACCACTACCAATCAGCACTGCTGCCGAACCAAACCACTACCAATCAGCACTGCTGCCGAACCAAACCACTACCAATCAGCACTGCTGCCGAACCAAACCACTACCAATCAGCACTGCTGCCGAACCAAACCACTACCAATCAGCACTGCTGCCGAACCAAACCACTACCAATCAGCACTGCTGCCGAACCAAACCATTACCAATCAGCACTGCTGCCGAACCAAACCACTACCAATCAGCACTGCTGCCGAACCAAACCACTACCAATCAGCACTGCTGCCGAACCAAACCACTACCAATCAGCACTGCTGCCGAACCAAACCACTACCAATCAGCACTGCTGCCGAACCAAACCACTACCAATCAGCACTGCTGCCGAACCAAACCACTACCAATCAGCACTGCTGCCGAACCAAACCACTACCTATCAGCGCTGCTGCCGAACCAAACCACTACCAATCAGCGCTGCTGCCGAACCAAACCACTACCAATCAGCGCTGCTGCCGAACCAAACCACTACCAATCAGCGCTGCTGCCGAACCAAACCACTACCAATCAGCGCTGCTGCCGAACCAAACCACTACCAATCAGCGCTGCTGCCGAACCAAACCACTACCAATCAGCGCTGCTGCCGAACCAAACCACTACCAATCAGCGCTGCTGCCGAACCAAACCACTACCAATCAGCGCTGCTGCCGAACCAAACCACTACCAATCAGCGCTGCTGCCGAACCAAACCACTACCAATCAGCGCTGCTGCCGAACCAAACCACTACCAATCAGCGCTGCTGCCGAACCAAACCACTACCAATCAGCGCTGCTGCCGAACCAAACCACTACCAATCAGCGCTGCTGCCGAACCAAACCACTACCAATCAGCGCTGCTGCCGAACCAAACCACTACCAATCAGCGCTGCTGCCGAACCAAACCACTACCAATCAGCGCTGCTGCCGAACCAAACCACTACCAATCAGCGCTGCTGCCGAACCAAACCACTACCAATCAGCACTGCTGCCGAACCAAACCACTACCAATCAGCGATGCTGCCGAACCAAACCACTACCAATCAGCACTGCTGCCGAACCAAACCACTACCAATCAGGGCTATTAAATGCTGTGTTACGTCTACGCGAGAGTACACTAACAGCTTGCTGATAACATACTGTTTGTTATCACTTTGCTAAGCAAGCTCTTTCTTGTTTAACAGACCACTTCAGAAGCGCTTCAATGTACAACCAGTTTCTATCTGTGAGCAATCTGCACTGGTATTATATTAGTTTTGTCCACTATGTTGAGCTTTTTTGAAGCAAGAAGACTCCTTGCAAAGAGCTATTGAGTGTACAGTATAAGATGTTTCTAGCATCAAGTGATTGGTAATACTTCAGTCAGGCGACAGACTCCAGATTACATACACAAAAGCTTTTTGGATTTCTACAAAGTTAACAATGCATATTAAATAAGAGTGTAGCGATTTAACTAGTGTGGCCATAAATAGTGTGCACCAATTAGCAAAGTAGAAAAAATGCATTTTGTGAAAATCTAAGATAATTTATCATTAAAAATTAAAAAAAAATGTTTTGAGAAAAGCATATATAAACGATGCTGCCATCAGTCAGGTGATCAGCATGTAATGACAATAATGATGAATATGTTCGGTCAATTTTACAAGATTTTGTATTCCTAATCTATAACCCTTTACTCAATAGCAGATCACCGTGTCTATTTAGCTACAATATACAGAAAGTCAGTACATAATCTACATAATTTGAAAATAGTTGGTGATAGCCATTTGTTTGAAATGCTGCTGCATGTATCAATGCACAAAAACGAAAATGTGTCAAAATGCATCAGCAAGGAATAAAATACTTTTTGTTGACTGGAGTAAAATCAGGTAAACAATATTAGAACACTGAATTCCTGTAACACTTCACACACCATGACAAAATGGACGTAAAAACAATCGAGACAATGGTATTATCATACCATAATTTCTTAAACATATCATTAAGAATAAGACAGCAACAAAATTTGAACATGCATAATCAAACTATGGCTGAATTTTAAAACAACAAAATTGGTTCCTATGTAAAACATAATATTGTAAAATCATTAACTTGCATGGTTGCTACATTTGTGTCGACAATTTGTTAAGAGCATAAACACAAAATCCCAACAATTGACTGACTTTAAATAATCAATAAGGATTTTTTACTTCAATTTATTATAAATCCATTAATTAGAGACCCCTTGAAATTCTATTTGTTCTAAAATCCATGGTATTGAATGATTTAACAGTATTACTGTATATTTTGACGGCTTAGAATTAGAAGGTTGTAACTACCAAATCGATATTTTGAGAAAACACGGAAAAACTGTATGACATTTACTCTTTACTTATGGTAAAACAAACTTTTACAACTTCATTTTGGTCAACATGACAAGTTCAGATTTTTATGAAAATGGGCTCATAAGAAGTGCCTTGTGATGCTTATTCTAAATATGTATGAATCTTAAAAGGTAGTAAGTGGCACTTACGACCTTCTTATTCTAAGCCATCAATTTGTACATTAAACATGCAACTTAAGTTAACATAATAACATTAACAATTTGAACATAGAATTACATATAGTATGTTAATGCTTCAACAACACAAGCACATGTTTATATATGCAAATAAATAAAGTAGTGTAACATGATATGGAATGCCACAAAAACAATCTTGATCAATTTATACACAGACCCGGACAGACAGGAAAGTTTTCAGACCCCCTCAAACTTTTTCAAAAACAGTTATATGATATAACAAGACTTTCATCCCTTTGGCGCAATAAGGTTGTATCACATTATTTAATTTATAGCAAGATACAACCTTGTTGCACCAAAGGGAAAAATTATGTCAAAATAACAATTTCTATCATAACCCCCCCTCTCTGAGCAAAATGGTCAGATCTGTGCATGCCCTTCTGACATAAAAATGTATGTTCAAAGTGGTTTAAAAACAAACACAGTGCACTTCACACATGAAAAGTGTCTAGGTATTATACAAGGAGTATAACATATCATGTATGATAAAACAACAATCATTGAGCTCATATTTCATTCAAGAATAGCATGGGAAATTTGACCTGAACCTGACCTTTGAGTTATGCATGAATATAAATTTTCACTAGCAAATTTGCAAAACCATACCTTCAGATTTGTGTTTGTATAACACATCAAGTGTCATTGTGATAATTCCCAATAATGATAACATACAACCAAGGAATAAATACTGACAAGATAATTGTCAGCAGCTACGTAATGCTAATTAAAGGCCAGGGATCAGGTCAAATTCTCTGGACTACATAATCATAGATTGTCATACTTAAATATGTAAATAATGACCTATCCGTACATACTAACTGTAATGATATGGTAAAATGAAGATTTGATGGCCAACTGCCAAAAACAATATTAAAATCAATAAAGGACCTATTCAGACTACGAAATTGCAAGGTTTAATTTGAAGTCACTTCAAAACTCAAAAGCATTTATAAACATGGAATGTTGACAGAACATAATGAGTGTTTTTAATTTCAGCAGTGAAGTATATTTGCCCCAAATTTATGTCTTAAAGAATTACGAAATCCATATTTTTAAATCAAGAAAACATGAAAGTTATAAAGAGTTAATGTTTTCAGTTCAAAGTAATAGGCATGTTTACTTGCAATATCACAAACATTGTCTCAGGTTTTATAATTGTTGGTTGGATTAGTTATTTAACTAAACATAAAATATTTTGATGTACCAAATCACATCAAGACTCTTGCCTCTAAAATGTGAAAATTGATGCAATGTTCAATTTTTTTAGGAAAAGTCAAACTTTAAAATATTTGCCTACATGCCGATTGCGTTTTGGTCTCTGGTTTAGTCCTGCAATCTATTGCATTATTTACAATCAATGCATTTATTATTTCTCCTGGCAAAGTTCATCCGAATTACAGCACCTTAAACAACTTGCGTGCATAATGTTGACGAAAGGGTGGGTTCAATTACAAGGCTGGTATTCACAAAGTATTTTAAGGAAAACTTCCATTTTGACTGAAGTTTGAAAATTTAGCTGCATGTATTTGCCAAGAAACTTTGAATTAAACATCTTTTCCTTATGATTATATTAGCTCTTACATACTTAATTGCTTCTAAACCATGTAAAACAATGATAATCATGATTTTCCTGGTTCACTCACACATTTAAAGAAATATTAAGATTTAAGTTAAGAAATTCTAAGATTTCCCTTAAAATACTTTGTGAATACCTCCCCGGTGGGTTAAAAATGACAAAACAAATTATCACAGATCTGTCTAAAACCCTATCATGATAAGCATGCAACGACCGCTAACTGGCCGTGAATGTACATGATAAGGCACAGGAAATTTGAAAAAAAATTCCTTGACGTTTGCCTCGACAACTTAACAACTCCCAGCACTGCATAGTTCTAATTGTTTGTTTTATTCATAACAGCTGTAGTCAAATCATTCAATGGCACTCAAGATACATGAGGTAATGACAATAATTGTGTCCCTATATCTTTGTATGTACCCAGAAAATGGTCAGATCTTGCATGGTTTTACAATCACTGTCTGAGATTAAATTATTGGTTAGGTTCCTAGGCTCAGTTATTATCATACTGAGGGTCGTCTCTCGAAATTAAAATTAATTGATTCAAATGTTTGTTTTGCTTCTTTCTGTAACTGTAATGTTTCCTGTTTTATCGTATGCATCACATGTTCCATTGCTTGTCTACCCTGAAATTATAGACAACACAATCATGTGAACTCATAATTCATTATGTATGTAACGGTATAAAATGATAGGGCCTAAATATAAATATTGTTTGTTTGACCAACACTGTTTTATTATTAAAATTGAGACCATGAAAGTTCAAATCACTATTACTAAAAATGTCAATTCTTTGAAATTTTTCAAATAAGTTTTATTCCATGCAGAAAAGATGATTATTCCTAAAGCATTCAATTCCAAATTGTATAGACCCCTGACTGCTTTAAAGTTGATTTTACCATCACTGGTCCCTATCTTCTAAAGCAAATTGCCAAACACAAGTCTTTGGTCTAATTCAGATTTTGTCCACCAGATTTCACTAAAATGTGATTTTGCTAAAATTTGATAATTTTTCAGATTTTCAGAAAAAATACAGCTTTCCATGAGTAGTTCAGGTTTGTATGTACACACACTGTACATGATTTTAAATATGTAATGAAGCATAAGAGTTGTTGAAAGATGACTATAAGTAACTCACCTTTGATGCATTATTTGATATGGAATCACAAACATAAGATTCTAGATAACTTCCTAATGGCACTCCCTGTACATTTATAACTGCTTCTTGTTTTAAACATGTTCTGTAAGCAAACAAAATACAACAATGTCACATGCCTGTTACAATGTATATTAATTGGTCAGGATCTTAGACTCATTTTTGTTTATTCAGTGAAACATCCCAAATCGGCTCTCTGTAGAGCTACAACGTCCCTTTACTTTCAAATTTCCCTAAACTGATATTTACCAAAGTTAACCTCTGTAGAGCAGCAACCTCGAAACAAAGGTGTCTGTAGAGCAACCTCTGAACAAAGATCACTGTATGCAGCTCCCGTTAAATGGATTAATAAATAAGCATAATTTATAAATGTATAGACAGACACTTGATTGTGTTCACCTTAAAATTCAGTGCAAACTCTATACCTTTAGCAGATTTAATCATTTATCATGTCAGACATCAATATGTAAAAGGACACATATTTTAAAAGATCAAATATCAATAGGCTTTATATACATGTATATACCATTTCAAATGACTTCATAAAAGATATACACTGTACCACTAGCCTAGTTTGTGTAGACAGAACCGGTACACATTTAATTATAGAAATATTGACCTGATCCTAACCTTTATTGACACATTTTGCTGCACCAACAATATTTGCACACCTGCAGATGTGTTGATACATTACTTCAATGTAAAAACTTACCAATGATAATATGCAAAATATCCCTAGTCACTAAACTCACTTGTTTACTCTCAGTCTAATAAATTGCTCTCAGAGCCAGACTGTCCGGTTTTATGATGAGTGGCAAAAAAGGTGCCGTTTAACATTGTCTTTGGTATGACAGTATTAAATAATGACACAGCCACAGATCAAACCTGGGTCCGCATGCACTCTAAATGAATGCTCTACCACTAGGCCAACTAAGTGCTACAGTTAACAGTACAGTCACTAGTCTCTTACCAGAGTAATTAACACATCAGGTAACCTATGGATTAAAGGGTTGTTAATACATTTAGGGTTCTCAATAACAGCAGCCTCCAGACCAAATTGGCTTTATCAGGCTGGCTGAAAATGTGAAATTTATACACAATTTGAAGAAAATAGTTGCATTAAGGACCTTATCAGGCCTGTTCACAATTGATGAAGCATTTCGGCCTGCAGCACTGCTAGATTAAAATGTACCATACTGAGAACACTGGTATATAAAATTAATACTTACTTATTTTTTTCTGTTGGATGTGGAGAATAAACCATTTTTTCATCAATTGTTATCATATTACAAAACGTGATCTGGAAAAGTAATAATAAACCAACCATTAACATCAAAACACTTTAAGTGACAAAGCTAGAATCATTCAAAACATTTATACAGTCCAACCTCTCCATGTGCGCCCTCCCTTTATTAACCACCTCTACTTAGCAGCAATAATTTTATCATTTTGTTACACATATATTCTTTGTAAGTAAGAATATCAAGATTATCTCTAATGAGAAATTACCTCTTTGTTACAACCAAGCTTTGTGTTTCCCAAAGGGCGTTAGTTTATTGCTCTAGAGAGGTTGAACAGTATATAAATATATCTTGTACCTGACTTGCAGTGCGAAAATTTTATTTCATTGCAATTAATCAACAACATGTAATGAGTAATGTTCAGTCATGAGGTCGTTTATAAATGCATTTTGTATAAATTTCAACCAGCTTATTGATTTACTTGATACCCCAGGGTATCAAGTTTTCAATAGTTTATGAAATTCACGCTTTGTGATTTTGAATTCACACATTCTTACATGCAGTTATAGCACATACACAAATAATTAATTGAGAATTTGACATGTGAAACTACTGCGCCATATAACTTGTAAATAAGAAATATAGTGTGTTGCATCATAAAACATTGAGAATGTACCATGTATAAAGAAAGTTCAAGAGTAGAAGAGGTTACAATAAGAAAACTTTATTTTAAATATATGTTGAAATATGTATAACTTAATTTGACATTTTATTTACATGTTTTTTTTTTAATGATTTAAGGGAAAACACATAATACTTAACTGAGAATTGTAATAAGTTTAGATAAAGCAGTTCAATGGTGGTCAACGTTTTACAATGGAATGTTACAATAAACCAAAAACAGTGATTAAATAATAGTACATGCTGTGCAAAATCAAAGCCAATCTACCAATTCTAAATCTTTTAAGAGTTCTAAGACTAATACAACATTCATGATGGAAAAAATATAAGCAAACAAAATACACGTCACAACATACATTCCGTGTCTTCATTTCCATAGTTTTATTCTTTGGGTCTACTGTGGAATGTTCAGTCGCATGCCCAAGTCCTTCAGAGCCTATAAGCTGTTGAGGAAATAAAACATAACAAAAATGTCAAACTATTAAGAATAAAAAAAAATACTGATCAGATGAATATTGAATAAGAAAGACAAGACAATGACATTCACAAGCAGGTTGTTGCAAGATTGGATACAGAAAGTTCAGGGGTTCCATTTCACCAGGGACTAGGGGTTCAGCCTTTGAAAACTTAAATTTTAGAACGACAACTTTTGACTCACAGGAATTTAGTTTAAAGGGTCAAATTTTCGTAAAAGCATGGGTATTTTGCCTTTAACTTAAAATAGTGAAACCAACTTGGTTTAATCAAGACAAAGGTAAGATAACCTTGCAATTCAGAAGCTCGTACTAGTCAGTAGTGGAACCCCTGGGAAAGAACAATAACAACATAGGCAGATAAATTATGAATCAATCAAAGATGAAAGGGATGTTCAGAGAGTATTATGTAAAATGTATATACACAAAAATGCATCTCAAATCAACCATGCAATAAGTGTAAACATTTTATCAGCCAAGAAGTTGACAAGATTTTGTTTTGACACAAAATTTCCAGGAATACAGTATTTGAGTTTCATTAACTTCTTTTTTATCATTTCCAATCGAGGCCATAATTTCAGTAGATGACAGGGCATGAAATGTCATACCAAAATTGAGAATAACAAATAAAAATTTTCAGACAGAGTGATATTTGACTGTGTGATAAAGGACTTTAGGTTAAAAGGTTGTTATTAGAATCAGATTTTGCCAGTCAATTGGACAATCAAGTTGCCAGTATGAAATAATGATGTAAAAGTTTTTAAAACATTACGCTGCTTACTGTCGCAAATTAGTATCACTAATGACCATTTCAGACTTGGACCTAATAAAGGTTATTTCACAAAAAATCAAATTGATAATTATTAAGGCACTATAAAGTCTGCTGAAAGTGATTTTAAAACAGGAACTTTTTAGGCAGTGAATAGAAACAAAACCTTGTCAACATCAACACAAGCAAGCTCTACATTTCATACATAGTAGACTCACATTACGAGATTTGATGACCATGTACCGTTGTCTAGGTACAACCATAGATAACTCACTGGCAAAACAATGCCCAGATGCACCTAAAATCTATTTAACACTTAACTGTTTAAGCGAAGTAAGACACATAAATTTATCATGTGTTTATTTTATACAAGTCAACACTTCTGTTAAACTCATAAAACTGTAGGAACTATTAAACTGATTGTCCACTGGCAATTATCTTTTTATTTAAGTCATTATTATTGTTATTTTAAGTCAAGAAATGATGACTGATTAAATTTAGATTAATCATTATGGTACATGTACCATTTAAAACTATCAGTGTCACAGTATCAATAGTCCCTAACTACATAAACCCTGTAAGCTGTAAAGCCTGTCAAGCTCCTTGAAGATAAGATCAGTCCATTTTCCTGGATGTACTCCTAACCAGTAATAACTTACGGTACCCTTCCAGAAGGAACCAGCAATTTTTCCACATCTTGAGGAAATTTGTCAATTTCAATTTTCATGCTGCTGTTAAATTTTCATTGAAGGATATGACCTGCAATAACCTGGAATCCAACCCAGATCACAGGGTTACAAATCCAGCACACTATAACCAGAGGACCTCAGCGGTGGCTTACAAATAATATATGTTACTTAAACTTTATTGAAATACAGATTGTATAATTTAAATGTTATGTATGCATACCTTTGTTGCCCAACCAGGAATTCCCCATCTTGTACTTAATAATCTGTGACTTTGAAGGGCACCATTAGAATCAACATAACGATCTACTACATCAATGCCTTCTACAGCCTGGTTAAATTTGTTAGGATATTTCCTCCATTGCGCTCGGACAACCAGTTCCCATGGGTTTCTGTAAGAGAAAAAATATAATAACTTAATTAAATAAGTTTAACTTAAGAGCTTGATTCCTTGAAGGAAATTTCCGGATGTCTGAAGGGGTGTTCAACTTCCCTGAACTGTGAGGTACCTCTGCTTAAAGGTTGAAGAACTGACCATTTGCTCCTGTGGATAAATCTGATAATCAAAGCCCAGATATTTTCAGCTCTCGAGATCTATCTACGAAGATCACACTTGATTATGAACAAGTCAGTAAAAAGTCTCAGTTGCAACCATGGATCACACCCCAAGGGAAAGTCTGTGGATAGCCGGGTCATGATTTTACCTTCTTGCTTCCCTGCACTACTTGGGAAATGTGGAGATTTTTTCTCCAAACCAATAGGCTTACCTCAGGGAAATACCGAAATTTACAATCAGCTGTCTCCCGCAGGGGAACATGAGGATTTTGACAACCAAAAAGTAAACATCTCTGCCCATCCCCGGGGTGGGGGATGCAACTGACTGATCAATGCATTACATAATCTCGTCAGCCAACTGATGGAATTTGCTCACCCCCAGCTTACGAGTCCATGGGGGCAACTTACTTTTAATAAAACAAGTGGGACATGTGAAGATGATAAACTGGCAATGGTGATGTAATTCACTCAATAAATTTCTGACAAGTGACACTGTCTGACTGTCACTCACTCACTGAGTGACTGAGAGGAAAACAAATAAGATTGCAGTTTAACGAACGACATCAACAGATAAACTTGTACAATAATAACTTATATAATCGCTTACTTAATCCTAATGTGCCGGCGAAATCTTCCATTTCCTTGATTCACCGCTGTCACGGTCAAAATGTGTATCGATTCCGATTTTTTGGGTACAGACGGTGTTTTATAACTCGATCTGAATTAAAACAACTAATACTCACTCATATATATGTTCTGAACTCCAAATTCTCATTGTGAATGTCTTCTTACAGCCACAGAATTAAAATAAATGTAACACAAGTCACGTTGTCAGCACGTTTCTAGACGACCTCTTACGCAAAGTTTAAACCTGATCACAAACAAGTAATTATGGAGTTGCATAGAAAATAGTTCTTAAATTTCGTTAAAATCAGATTTATAATAAGATATTTTTAGATATCTTACAAATATATTTCTACTCCAAAGTTGTAATTGTACATAATTTTCGTATCATATTGAACTGTCAAGCTGTTTTACAAATGTTGCACCATGGCGTAATATTTTGGACTACTTTCATTTTTAACTCAGATAGCAGTTACTTCCCTTTGTGATCATGAATTAGGGCATGTAGGCTTATTCCCCCTGATTTGACAGGTCCCAAAGTTTACTTGTTGAATAATCACACTATACTGGTACATGTATTCTTCTTCTTCTTCTACTTCTTCTTCTTCTTCTTCTTCTTCTTCTTCTTCTTCTTCTTCTTCTTCTTCTTCTTCTTCTTCTTCTTCTTCTTCTTCTTCTTCTTCTTCTTCCATGTAATTTGCAGGGCCCACTCTTGGGCATTATCGCAAATGTTAGAGACAGAGGTGAGATACAAGGAATCCGGGTACCATAGTATACCCTAGCTTGTTTCGAAATGATTCCTTGGTTCTTTAACGTGCTCGGTGTAAAGCACCGATACAGGTGAGACTACCCTTGGATTACCAATCAGGATCATCTCTAGTAGTATTCTACAAGCAAGCACTCAGTCAATTGTGATATATATCTTGATTTGGGGCGAAGTTATTACTGAAAATGATATCCTATAGAGCTCTATAATATATTTTATCTAAATATGTATATAGGGGGAAAGCCTACACTATATTGACCAGGAGTCAACCATAACAGACTGAGCTATGCACTATTGAGTGCTCATAATGCTAGGAAACATCTTGCTTCAAAAAAGTGCCATCAAGTGGACAAAGCAAAATATATAAATGCTATCAGCGAGCACACTGTTTCGCAACAAAGCGCTACCAAAATGGTCCATTGCATAAGAAAGGGCTCTGCTGTGTCAGGATTATTTATAATCATACACAAATAAATTACAAACCTTTGAAGAAAAATAATTTAATATTGTACTCACAATATACAAGTGTAAAAATGCAGCAATAAATACAATAATTGCACAAAATCTACATTAAAACAATTCCTTCATAAGAACAAGAGCAAAAAAATACATATAATGTAAAGTCAGTTTTAAACATGAAAAGAAACCACACACAAATTGGACAGTTTTCCAGTGAACATACTCAGGAATTATTGTTAATCACAATAATATTTACTTTGGTAATTAGACCATAATAAATACAACATAATTTGCAGATTATGAAATTTTTAAAAGATAAACCATGTAAAAGTAGATGTGTACACTGTTCAAAAGAATGGTTTAACATTTTTCAATATGTGAACATTTAATTTTCGATACTTTGTTTTTCTCACTTATTTAATATTTCAACCCAAGGCCTTCTTCAGAATTTCTTATTTGTCTTTTCAGGCTACATATTGTTCAAGTTAATTTTCTAATTTGAGCCTTGAATTTGTTTAAACTTTGCAGAAACATTTAACAGTATCATGCAATAATAATAAACAATTTTCGAGAAAACATATTTGGCAGTTTTATTATTAAAATTGTGTGTTAAAATATAATTTCCCTATTTTCTCAAATTTAACCTTGCACATATATTTTGTTTTCACCGACATGATTACTTGTTAACTGTAGTTAATGTGGAGGGAAAACAGTTTTCAAATAATGTGAATGATGTGTTGTGTCTCATCCCTAAACGTTGAGGGTCAGATCGGGCAATAAGACCCCATTAATGCTTATAATACTGATTCATGCTCAACTTAAAGTTTCATGCTTAAGTTGAGCTAAACAGGTAATAGCTTTATGATCCAAGGACTTGTTCTTTATAGTTACTGGTAATTGATCTGAAACAATTTGGTCTACAGACTGTCTGACCAATAGATGCAAAGCAAATTTTATGTGCAAAGCAAATATACACCAACTGTTAATGGGGAATAATACATTAATGAAGAACAATAAACGAGCATAAAATGGTTGATGACATTTGTAAAAATTCTGGCAATGTTCACAAGTTTCATGAGCAATAATATTTGCGTATATTTAAATAGATATAAGAGATGGGACTGAATACCAAAATTAGTATTCAAATATTCGGTCCCATCTCTAGTAAATAAATATATCCATAGGATAAAAAAGCTCTTCAATTGTGAGGATATATGACAATAGTCAATATAAATGTACACAGCATAAAATCACAACAGCACAGTTTAAGACAACAAAAAAGGCATGTGATTAAGAGAAGCACTTTTATGTACAAAATTGTACAACAAAAACACCTAAGAACTAATTTGTCCAGTGAAAGGAGGTTGCGTGACAAGAACAGGCTAGAAGGGATTCTCAACAGTCTAGTATATGATTCTTTCAGTTAGTTGGGGATGAAAGACAGAAACGAGACTGGTATAATTCCCTAGGAGTAGGAAGTAAGTTAGATGTATGTTACCTCCAAATCTTTGTAGTTATTACACTATATCAAATTAATTTCACACACCCTGTACTGATTTATAAATAACCAACCTTTATTGTCAATGGTGTTCACAAAAATGCACGACAGAAATCCAATGATTAAAACTAACAAATTGAATTAAAAACTTTTTAAGTTATATCTTGTGAATACACATCCCTATAACATACAGATACAAACTTCATTCGACTGACACAGTCTTGGTGGATGGCCATTTAGTTTCATCTGGAATTATTTTACCAATGACATCTGGCTTTGTAAGGGAACACATTCAAACATTTCAGATGTAATAACAATCTGGCATCATAGAACCCTGGACATTATATAAACATGACAGAGAACGATGCTTTATGGTAAACATCAAGCATTTTACTGTCCCACTCATATGCAACAAAAACAACACCGGAAAGTAAGTATATAAATAAGGCAGTCATGTAACAAAATATTGCAGAAATAAAAAAAACCTAAATAATAATAAAGCAAAAGCTACCACTATAAGTGCATGAACACAAGACAAAATAAAACATAAAAAGTTATAGTACTAGTCTACTGAACAAAACGTCTAAACCCTCTTTGAACAAAATATTGTAGAATATACACAGTGTAAAAAGTGATATGAACTAAGAACCTCTAGCACACGGCACTGTACTATTAAAAAAAAAGAAGAAAATTGTGTAAAATTTTACATTTTTTTCAATGATACAGTTATCAGGCCCCCGGCTTACCCATCAAATTTAATCTTCATTCAATTTCCCAAAGGGCCCGGCCGCTTATGATGATGAATGGGCAGATATCAAACAAGAGGGCCATGATGGCCCAATATCGCTCACCTGATTATAAACCCTGCACAATTTTCACCCAAAAGAATAATTTGAACATCTTGGTAGAAAACCACAAGATGATGCTACATACCAATTATCAAAACTCTAGGCAGTGTAGTTTTAGGCAAGAAGATATTAATATGTTTTCCCTATATAAGTCTATGTAAAACGGTGACCCCCCGAGTGGGGCCAATTTTGACCCCAGGGGCATAATCTGAAAAATCTTGGTAGAGGACCACTAGATGATGCTACATACCAAATATCAAAGCTCTATGCAGTGTAGTTTTAGACAAGAAGATTTTTATATGTTTTCCCTATATAAGTCTATGTGAAACGGTGACCCTCGGGGCTGGGCCAATTTTGACCCCAGGGGCATAATTTGAAAAATCTTGGTAGAGGACCACTAGATGATGCTACATACCAAATATCAAAGCTCAAAGCAATTTTGACCCCTGGGACATAATTTGATCAATCTTTGTAGAGGACCTCTAGCTGAGTCTACATACCAAATATGAAAGCCCTGGGCCAAGCGGTTTCGGAGAAGAATATTTTTTAAGGTTTCCCCTATATAACTCTATATAAAACTAAGGGCCCCCGGGGCGGGGCCAATTTTGACCCCAGGGACATAATTTGAACAATCTTTGTAGAGGACCTCTAGCTGAGTCTACATACCAAATATGAAAGCCCTGGGCCAAGCGTTTTCGGAGAAGAAGATTTTTTAAGGTTTCCCCTATATAACTCAATGTAAAACTATGGGCCCCGGGGCAGGGCCAATTTTGACCCCAGGAACATAATTTTAACAATCTTTATAGAGGACCCAAAGGTGATGCTACATACCAAATATGAAAGCTCTAGGCCTTATGGTTTCAGAGAAGAAGATTTTTAAAGTTTCCTTTTTGAAAATCTATTTTTAGCCTGTGTGACCTAGTTATGCGACTGACCGGAAATTTTTTAACAACTTTGGAAGAGGTCCACCCAAGGAACATTCCTGTTAAGTTTTATCAAATTTGGCCAAGCAGTTTAGGAGGAGAAGTCGTTTGAAGAAATTGTTGACGGACGGACGACGGACATCTTGGTATGACAAAACCTCACCATGACCACTTTGTGGTCAGGTGAGCTAATGAGCTACAGTGTAACTAATGTATAAACGTATTATATACATGTGTTATCTCATCTAAAAACATATGTAACCGGCAGTCTGTAAGTGCAATAATAAAACATATACATGTACAGTGGGCGGATACAAGGTACAATAATAAAACAATAAGTAACAACAACAAGCGGCAAGATAAAAAAGATTACCCACATATATAAAACTAAAATATTTCACAAAAAAGAAAAAAAAAGAATTCTACATGGAATGACAAAATCCAATGCCAAAGATATAAATCAAATGGTAAAATAAAAATACCAAGCATACAAGAATGTAAAAGAAGTACAATTGCACATAACGTTATAAGTCATATTGAAAGTTTATACATGGATGGTGGCTATGAGTTAAACCCCAAGTTCTGGATCATTCTTATTGTTTTCATAGTAAACAGTATAGAGAAAATTCATTTAAAGAGGCCTTTCCTATAACTTTGATTGTTTAAATCGATTCAGGAATATTATACATAATATGAGAATCATTATTGCTTAAACTTCACAAATTTTCAACAAAAAGCTCCCACTAATTACTGACAAAAGAATGAAAACATATTTTCGTAAGGAGCCAAAATAGTCACGAGTTGTTTCCCATTGACCACATAATAAGAAATCGCTGGAAGCGATACATTATTATTGGTGATTTAAATATATTTTTGACGTTATAGAAACATGTTTGCGCATATTTTCTTCTGACAAACTATGATAATTGATAGTGCTTTGTACGTTTAGCTCATTTAATGTGATAGCAGAGAAAAATATGCTAGTTATAGGGAATGCCTCTTTAAGATAAATATAATCTCACTGGAATGGTCCCTACCCTATGTGCGCCCCATCAGTCACCACAATAGCTATTGCGGATGATTCGCATTTTAATCATATTCTATGAACTTGAGTTTTTTTAAACACTAAAACTGTTTTCTCACAAATAAACATAACTTAAATATCAAAATAAGCTTGACATCAAATTAACAAGTACGGACATGGATCTTGAGCACAACATGCATTCTCTACATGCTAAATGCAAATACTATAAATGTTGTTGGAATTCTTGAATGTCATGAATTGGTCTTTAATTTAAAGCAACATATTTGACACACAGTTTGTTTGATTAACTATTGCCTACACAATGCATCCCTTGGGAAATATATAAAATATAATTCAATGAATCTCGACTACAGTCATTATGATTGTCAGTTCATACCAATGGTAGACTAACTAGTGATTGATTACAATAAATTGAACAATAATAAATATTATTGATTGTCCCATAGCATGGTTCATACAAAATTCT
Source organism: Spisula subtruncata (assembly GCA_963678985.1). Taxonomy (NCBI): domain Eukaryota; kingdom Metazoa; phylum Mollusca; class Bivalvia; order Venerida; family Mactridae; genus Spisula; species Spisula subtruncata. Next base: position 9,181,552 of record OY787667.1, read on the forward strand.
CATATCGAAATTCAAGTACTTTTCAAGGTTGAAACCAAATTCAAGGACTTTTCAAAGCCTATATGAACCCTGCATAGGCATTGGGATTATTTCTCCACATTTTTCGATTCTTTCAACACATGTTCGGGAACATACACAGTGCAGCTTGCGTGTTCCCACAGTTCCTGAGTTGCACTATTGACTGAACCCGATGTGTCTGCTGTCTTCCTGTCCCATGTTAAACTGCTGATGTCAAACACCTCTACGGTTCTACACTTTTTCTGACAGTCTCCATTTAACCATCCTCCAGTCATGACAATTTTGCTTCCATTCAAAGCATACGAAGCATAAAGTCTCGGTGAATTCAGTTGAGCAATTGTCTTCCAGCAACCGTTCTCGAAATCGAAGCAGTCGACACTGGACACCATGATCCTCTGATGTGTGACATCATCCTCATACCATCCACCTAGGATGTAGATCTTCCCATCGTAACTAAACATACTATGATCTGCTCGAGCACACAGCATAGATGGTAATTGTAACCACATGTCTGTCTGTGTATCGTACTTGAAAAATGTGTTGAACACCGGTCCGTCCGCGTCTTGTAGTCCGCCTGATACGTAAACACCTTCATCCATTGTTGTCCCAGCATGCTCCATTCTGTTGCCAGGCAACGGGGATATTGGTTTCCATTTCTTAGTTTCCACATCGTAGCATTCACCTGGAGCAAAGTCGGCGGTTTCCATAGAAGCGGCCGGGTCACCACCGATTGCGTACAGCTTATTACCAACACTACCCAAATAAAACCTACACCTTTCAGTCAGCATGGGAGGAATAATTTTCCATGTCTGCGTACTGGTTGAGAAACAAAACCCGTAACTATGTATGATTTCTTCCATATGAGTGTTATTGTAACATCCACCAATGATGTATAGATCGTTGTTCATAACAGTCACACCAAAGTTACATTGCTCCACATGCGGAACACACGTCATATATTGCATTTCATCCGTTTCTGAATCGTAACAATGAATCTCGTTATTCATGCCGATCTCTGGACGAAATCCGCCACAGACTATCACACATTCTTTGAATCCTCGCACATTGATCAAACCTGGTACCATGATGGGCGATGATGTCACTTGACTGATCAATGACTTCACACAACCATTCTCATTTGTGTCGTTATTCAGCATTTTATTCAGATCTGAGATGTTTTCAAGATGTTTGATATCTTCTGATGATATACTGCTGAAGTTGATTTGTGACAAATATTTTGCAGCATGATTTGGGCTATGGCCATGATGATGAACAATCCAGCCAATCACAGCAGACAACACTTCAGCTTCAGTACAATCAACAGGATAGTTCAATTGTAACAGCCGTTCTAATTGGCTCGCAGAAAGTTTGTTAAATTCTTGACCAATGGCAAGAGCTGATAGATGTTTTGAAATATATTTGTAGACAAACAAGGTGAGATCATGTAAAGTAAACAGTTCAGCCATACTGAGCAAGGCTATACAGTTTGAAAGAACTATGTGGGATTTCATGAAATTAACACATGCGTCAATTACGGGTGTCAATTGTATATGGTTGGCTGCACACAAAACATCTTCAACATTTTCTGAAATCAATGAAAATATCTTTATTAACATGACAATGAAGCCAATGAATAAAGCTAGTGAATACACACTTATTAATATAGGTACAGTAAATGCAAAACAGAACTATTAACTCCTTTATTAATAAATAGGCAACTTTTAATGTGCAGTTAACCATAAACATTTTAGCTAAATTATCTACTTATAAATTCAATTCAAAGTATCCGGAGAATAGAAATGACTCTCTGCATCCTATCATTTCTATGTGTATCATAAAGATAATTTTCCATGCAATGAATTTGCATAATTTGCATAATGATTAATCAATTAACTCAACAATTCATGCAAGTAAGCAACTTATATAAGTTACAAAATATTATGAAGTTATTTCATTAGAAATACTTGTTGGTTAAAAATTGTGTTTTGCATGCGTTAATTTTAACAATGAATTATGTTTATTTTGTTTCAGTATAATTGGATATTAGAAACATGTTGACCTACCAGCATTGATGTCTATTTTGGAAGAGTAGGCAAAGTCTATGAGATTCCTCATTCCTAAAGCAGTTACACCACTCATAGGAATCTCATCCAGTCTACATTCCAATAAACCATCCGTGAACATAGCTCTGTAACAGAATAAATAGCTCATATTGGAACCAAAATATGACATGACTTTATCTCTACTTTAGGGGACTGATGCAGGGGTCATTAGAAGTTGGGTATTTCAGATTGTGTGAAGGCATGGAGAATTGTTTTTGACAATATTAAATGATTCTGATACTGCTTAGTTTTCCACAAGTATTTTTAAAATTCATCACCGTTAAACCTCCCGAGTGCAGTCCTCTATAGAGCAACAACCTGAAAAGTTAAACAACAGCCACTATTGGGTGTTGGTCTAAGGAGTTTGTACTAAAAGTTTGAAGCACTATTGAATTTTAACTCTCCATTGAAATTGCTACAGGAAATACTTTTCATGAGACAAAGTAAGTGGCTAGTAGATGTGAGTTACTGTCACTTCAAAAGAACCATTGATTATAGTTACCTGAAATAATCACTGCAGGATGCTAATACTACCCGGTGAGCCGAAAGTTTTTCATTTTCAACCACAAAAACAACATCAAACAGTTGTTGCATTTCTCTGAGTTTTGTTAGACCAGCCAATACCACTTCCCCATGATCTGAGGCTTCAAACGTCATCTGTGGGTCAGCAAAAGACTGCTGAAGTGCAGCCTGTATTACCATGGTCTCTGAAATTACAACAGTTAAAATTGAGAGAGAAGTAATTTAAACTGTCAATCCTGTGATTGCGATCATAATGTTTGAGAATAACTAAGACAGTCAGGATTTCCCTGCTTAATTTAGATATGTCTAAATACCGTGGAACATAGACATATTTGGCTTAATTGACAGATGATTTCCAGATTCATAGGAAAAGACAGAATTTTTGTTGTGATAAAAAAAATTCCAGGTGAAATGTACCGGCCCTCATACCCTAGTAGTAGTCCTTTCTAAAATTACTTTTTGTGTTCAATGTGCCAATTGTGTAGCACCAATAACCTAAGTACCACAAGATTACCTTTGGGTCCATCAATATTATGCCTGATTGTCTGTCCTGGGGTAGGAATTTGACAACTTTATCATCGACTCTGAGTCCCCCGGGTCAGACTCTGTACGAGTCTGGTCGGTTCCAAGACCCGGGAATTACTACTTGATTATGCGTTCTGACCCCGGGAATTTAGACATCAGGGTGGGGATTTAGATACAAAAAAAATCGAAAATGTCTAATTCACCCTGGGAAAGACATAAAATCAATGAAATTAGACAGACCTGTGTTGTGTTCAGCTGATCAGAGTAAATCCACATTCACTAAGTGACTAATGCCGAGCAATAACTAACTTGAATTACACTTTGAAACACCAATAACTCAATTCAGGTTAGGGAGCAAATCTGCTGCATTAGGTATAAACTGTATAGTGTATTGTCTCGGTCAGTCGGTGTATGGCTGGAAGCACTGCCACTGGTCAGGAGATAAATTCTTGTCTACAGTCTAGTCTGGTCTAAGATGTTTGAAATGTTTATCAGTTTATTTACTTTAAGAATCACTACGTTTGGTGACAACCAGTGTTCCATTTCAGTCACGATCTAAGACTCATAGTGACATAGTTACCAAATGAAATTTGAAATCACAATGAGTCACGATGATGTCACATGTTCATAATATTGTTAGATTTCGTGACAATAAATTGAGAAACGAAACTGAAACCCGGACGTAAGTTACCAGTCAAAAAATACATGAAACGGACAGCTACTACATTTTCTATTTGATAGCCATTGTACATCTTTTCGATTGAAAGTATCGAAGCCATATTCTTGCAACAAAATAAAAAATAAAAATACCTTTGTTTACGTTGTCAGCTGACACGATATTTACGTTGTGTTGTTCTCACGGGTCACCGATTTTTTCGATTTCACTCGAGAGTGATCTCCCTTGAATGTTTTGTGGAAGTTGACAACTTTTAATTTCCTGAATCGATAGCTCATTCTTGGGTAAATGAATGTACTCTTATTGACTTTTGTGGTTCTCTTTAACTTAATTTTTACTAATATCACACAGATTGTTTATTTCAGTTAGAATTTTCCACTATTACAGAGTCAATGGATTGCTGCAGACTCTGTGACTGTGAGTCAGTTGTGTCACAGAATCAAAGAACTAAAAGTGATTTGACTTGGCAAAATATGTATAATATTAATCGCCGGTCAATTGCATACGATGACCCCGCACCTCCGGGGATAGGCTGGGATTATATTTTAGTTGTCGAAATCGGGAAGCTGATCTCCGGTATTTCTCCGTCCCCATTGGGTATTGGTTCGGAGAAAATATTCCCAACATTTCCCGGCAGTGCAAGGAAGCTGTAAGGTAGACACAGCCCTTTCCCCTGATATCCACCGCCCGGGGCAGTGTATTTACAGTATTTATTTTCATAAACATGCGATAAACAGATAAACATTCATTTAATGTTTATTCTATTAATCAAGGGTTATATTAAAAGTAGGAAGTTTCGTTTGTTAATAAACTCTGTTTTAATTTTTGTTTCAGAGTCACTTGAAGCGTTTTAATGGTTGACGTCGAGAAACCCGTTGCTCAGTTTGTTGAGACGGCCAATGAGGCTAAGGCAGCTGTAGCGTCAGGAATGTTGAACTGGGTCATGCCTGAGATGAGCCTGGCTGGTATTGTCAGCACTGTGGCAGCACTAGCCATGGTATTTGGGGGAGTGTTTCCGTTCATTCCACAATATCGTGATATATATAGATCTCAGAATGCTGAAGGCTTCTCACTGTTTGTCTGTCTCAACTTACTCATTGCAAATATACTCAGGATATTGTTTTGGTAATATTAGTTTTAATTTCTTTTTGTTTATAATTTCTATTACTGTCTCTTTGTGACTAAAATCGTGTTATTTGGTCTTTAACCCAAACCTCTGGATTTGTTACTTGGTTTCAATTCCCAGTCTTGGCTGTTCCACTGGCACCAGAACACCAAACTGTGGTTCAAATTATATGCCAAAATAAGTTTTCAGTCAACAAAATCCAAACACAAACTCAAAAACGTAAATTTATTGACAAGGCCCCGTTCATTTGTCTATATATTACACGTGTAATATATAGACAAATGAACGGGGCCTTGTCAATAAATTTACGTTTTTGAGTTTGTGTTTGGATTTTGTTGACTGAAAACTTATTTTGGCATATAATTTGAACCCCAGTTTGGTGTTCTGGTGCCAGTGGGCTGTTCTTATCTTTCAAAGGCTCCCAGTAAAAAGCTTAAATTACATGTAGACTTAATGTCAGTGAATCAGTCTTAATTGGAAAAATTAGTGAATGTTCGTTTTTGTCTAATATAAAAATACACACTTCTGTCAATCATATATAAATCAGCATTTGAGGACTGACAGATTTTGCTGGGAGTATGCTTCATCAATTTGTCAATATTCATGCAAATGTGAAGAAGCTATAGGTTTTTGTGAAAGAGTAAATAAGTACTAGGTAGGATACCGTAGGATGTTGTCCAGGAAAACTGGTTTGATGAATCAGTTACGTTTATAACTGAAAACTTGTTGAGAGAAACAGCGTACTCCAGAGTCCAGACAAACACAGTTTGGGTAATTCTATACATTTATGTAGATTTGTTTCTATTACAGGTTTGGTAAACATTTTGAAACACCATTATTACTACAGAGTATAATTATGACATTCACCATGTTAGCATTAACACATCTCTGTGTAACGGTCAAACATAAAGTGGAAATCATAAAAGCCAAGCAGCATCATTTGTCAGGTAATACCAATGGTAGATTCTTAGATTTTATTAAAATTTTCTAGATTTGAATTTTGCTCATTTGGTAGCTTTTAAATTAAGGATATTTGTCATATAATGATAAGGTAAATCTTACCGGTAATCAACCTTTAGCTGAAGTATTATAGTCTGTTTTATTTTTGTTATGATGATGCTTAACCTATTGCCTCATCACTTCATCAAGTTCATGTGATTGATTAATACTGTGACATTCTAGTGCACCTGCCTTATGTTCATTAACGAAAATGTCCGCCGCAAGAATGAGTTCGTCACGCGAACTACTTATTGGACGATTATAATCGTTCGCCGCAAACAATTTCAAGATAGCGGAGATAGACGATTTAATGGCCTAACTTGTTCTATTAGATTTTCAGCCATTGATTGAAAATTAGGAACTCAGTAATACTTCTTTCAGTTCTATTTATTCAGCTTTGGTATCCACACTGTATCACAAATGCAAAACACCTACAATCTACAATTAATGTTTAAATCACTAAGATTATGATAAATTAAATCAAATATTTATCTATCCGCCATCTTTGTTCGCTTGGCGAGCTATGTGTAAAGGTCATTCACGATTGGCTAACATGTTCGTGGCGAACTTATCATTCATTAACGCGAACTCACGTATTGTTTTCGTTAATGAGCGCACTGCTGGTATCTTACTAAATTGCACCAGGCAATTTTTAAGAAGAAATTCTCATTTATTGACAATTTGACACAAAATAAAGACCTACCATTGATTATAACTAGTGTACATTTGTATGTATGAATGAAATGGGTAATGGCCATAATGGAGTTAAGTGTTAATAACATAATGGTATACATTTAGTACAAAATATAACTGAAGATGTTGATAACTATCATTATATGTTGCATGATGGTCTTGTATGTTGAAAGTTTTGGTACTGTAACAAACTGGTTATATCTTACTGCAGTATTCAACCTACATGTATTACATTTTGAAACAATTCCCTGATCTTACATTATGACATTCATGGTAAAGCTGTCCGTAAAATTTTTGTATGTTTGCCTAACGTTACCCACCCATCGAAATCGTCTCTACCACCGTAAAAATCTTGTTTAGCATTTGGGCAAACAAACAATATTTTAAGGATGGCCTTACTATCGAGGGTTAGGTACCAGACTAGTAGATTGCATTTATCAAACAAGTTATGCATTTAGCCCTTGATGTGTTACATATGTTTTCATATAATACATACACGCATACTATTTATTTCTGTGTCATCCATATAATATAGTAAAGGAGACTTAAGATTGTGTGCTGGTTGTCTGTCTAGATGATGTCGCAAATCTTGTTCTTCGTTGTTCAACTACTGTAAAATCATATTATTCGATCAGGCGGATGGGATGAAATTTCGTGGTTTTGATAAAAAATACCATTTTGATGGGACATTAATTCATTAATTTTGCATTTCAGGTAAAAATTATTGTTCAATGTGATTTAATTCGTGGTTGAAGGCAAACCACAAAATCTACGAAATTTAACCCCCCACGAAAATTAATGATTTTACAGTAACTTCATCATTGGTCTGATTTCAATGAAACTTCACATGAATGATTAGTACCAAGTCTAGTTGTGCAAATGTTCAGGAATTTAAGGTCGGGTGATTGATGCCAGTATTATGGCCCTTTGTGGGAGATATTCCTCTTTTTGTGTCATAAACCCTTTTAAATCCAGTTTAACTTCACGTTTTGATAACTGTTAACGATGGATACATTTTGTAATGAGATTATGGGACTGAGTACTAACTTACACTTATAAATTTATACATCTTTTCTGCATTATTTATTTTGCCTACAGAATCATCTATTCCACAATATCGAGCTACTGGTAGGTTAATCTCGTGCACACATGTTTATACTAGTGCCTTGCATTCTATGTACATTCATTACTCCATGTATATCAACCTGGAAAATTCCTTACAAAAAGCCCGGAAAATTATTTTTCCTAATTCTTCCCTCCCTATGCAGACCGGGATTAATCTGATTATGTTACTCAGTGTTGTCAATTTTCCGGATTAATTCGGAATTCCAGATTTACATATCCTGCAAGAGCCAGGATTTTTTTACCAAAATATTATTTGATGAAAATATCTTGAGAAATGCCACAGAAATGGTCAATTTAATCTGTTTTGTAGGAATTTCTTAATAAAAACTGATTTAAATATGGAAACAGTGTGGTAGAAGGTCTCTTGTTTGTCAAAAATCGTTAACTGCATCTGCTTTTCCTGATTTTGAATTTGGCTCGTTAACACCCCTGGTTGCTTGTGGTGTATAACACCGTTATAACTCTGATTTCTGAGTTAGCCGCTGATGTGGAAGTCTTTGTTTCCTTCCTTTACCAACTTAATGCTTTCCTCACATGGTTTGTTCAGTTGCATGGAAGAGTCTATTTCTTGCTTAAACACTCAAGTTTTAATTTCTAATTGAAAGTATTTTTTTTCCTGTGCATAGTATATTGTGAGAATTTCTTTGACTGAATGTCATTTTCTGCACACGAATATATGCTGCACTGAATTATTTTACCTGTTATATCATTGTTTCCTAAGTTACCCTGAATTGTTTCTGTTGTTGATGGTGCAACTTATATTAGGTATTTAACAATACTATGCCTTGCCAACCAATTTGATAAATAATGTCAGTTTTCCTCCACATGTGGACAAGTTGCTGGTTCCTTGTGGTAGGGTAAGTAAATACTGGTTAGATACAGTTCAGAAAAAAACTGGTTGACTTTCTTTTAATCGTACTTTACTCGGCCTAGTTACTGAATTTTGTTGAGAAACGACTGCAAATTGAATGAATACAAAATATAATCTTTTTTACTTAGAGCAAAGTTTACCCATGTTGCACATCACTCAATTATGTATATGTATTTTTTATGTATACCCAAAATCCTGTTATTTATACAGTATAACAAAAAACTGATCCACAATATAGTATATATGCAGAATATGATATGTATAAACATAGATGTACTTGTGTCAGTTTTTTCCAACACAGGCTTGTTATTTTTGAAAACAAATACTAGAGTTATGTGCCCTTGTTTCTATAAAAATGAGAAAATAGAGCGTCCAGCACTTGTAGGCCATGCTCTTGTTTCCTGAGCAATGACGAAGTCACCTTTTTGTTTGTGTCTGTGTAGAGTGTCTTTAGATAAAATGGTTCTCTGCTGAATTCTGGTTGCAATCGTCTCTGGATCCTACCATGATTGACCCCAGTTTCTTCAATTGCAATGATATAAACATGAGTGACATAGGGTCAGTCTCTCGTGAAAAGGGCTCTATTTCTTTCTGAAGGCTAAAGTATATTATATGATACTGAATTAATCATTAAGTCAATAAGATAATTTGTGTCACTCTATTTGACTACACTACCCAAAAGTGCTAACCCGCCACTTAGATATTTCAGTCCTGTAGTGTCAAAAATTGGTATATTCAAGTGAGATTTCGCATACCGATACATGTTTAGTAGATGCAGCTGATAGTTAATTTAATTTAGCGGTATTGTGGCAAAACTCGGTGCATTCGGCGTATTGTTTAATGACGTATTTTTGCACGTGCAGTGCATGTGCACAAAAATTTACGCGCACATGAACGAAATCGGCATTATTGATGACTGCTTATCTTGAAAAACACTTTACATCCAGAAATTCACTCGATAGGAACACTTACGGGATTTCGAAAAATCCATGGAACACATTTCGTAGGTGTCAATGTTTCATTTTTTAAAATACTTTTTTTATAATGCATTGTTCAGCATGAACATCCACATACGTACGTATAAAGATGTATTTAAGTCAAATATGTGTTGATATTTGGCCTACTTGCAGTTGAATTTACCATGTTAGACATGTTACGTAATATAGCATGTTTACACGTGTAAGAAATACGCAACGGAAATCACGTGCTCAAGAACGGTTTTGATTAAAAGGATGAATTTCCTTCGCGAAAAACACATTAACAGCCAAATTGTATCAGCAAAGAATGCGACAGACCTGTCGGAATGTTATGACTTTGGTTAGAGTTGCGGCCCTTATTTTTTTTAATTTCACAAAAATATTATTTTATGTTTTTGTTTGTTTTTGTAGTTTAAGTTGTTATCTCCGTTTTTTATTAACAACAAACTTAGTTTTGTGAATATTGACATAAAAGCGTTTTGACAAAGCCTTTTTTCTTATTTTGTTCGAAGATTGTTACTCTTCAGCAGTGTTCGTCTGGAGTAAATCACGACATGTAACGTGATTTTCGTATAGGACAGGGATCAGTTATGCCAAAATGTTTATGAAAACGTGCTTTCCACGTGTCGATTTATGCACACTGTCATCAAAAGTTTGGGTATTTTTGTGAATTGGTAAAAAATACCACAGTACGTAACAAGACTGTGAAAACGAACATAACCGTTTTCGGTCCAAAATAATTTTATAATTAACTGCATATAGGATTCAAGAACGGATATGCTAAATTTCATGCGGGTACATACTTAAATAAAAAAGTTATGGCGAAAAATGTAAGGTGGCGGGTTAGAACTTGTGGGTAGTGTATAACATTGTGTGGTCATTGAAATATCACACAGTGTGACACATTTAGATAGGTCAGGGAATTGTTTTGAAACTTTCTGTTATGTTTTAGTTCTACTTTAGTTAGGTCTTGCATACAAGTGTGTATGTTATGTTCTTTGTATACCCATGTTATGAATTTTGATTAGACATGTTTGACCAACATTATTTTGGCCTTGTATTGTACCCTTTTCATTTGATCCTTAACTTTTGACAAAAGGGACTGACTGAACAGTGAAGGGGTCAATTCGTCTTTAGATTATACAAATGAAGGCATATTTTGTGGTAAAATCCATTATGAAAGTATCAGAATGACCGTTTAGATTAAGACCTTAGAGAAACCCCTGACGATTATCTAAACCAATATGTTATGAATGAGTAGTGTACTACAAAAAATGTATATCACAAGTTAAGCATACTACAAATATGTTAATAGCTGGATGAAAGTTAGATCCTGGAATTTTCCAGGTCGATGTACATGTTTATACATTAAAGCAGCTTATTCATGGCTAGAATTGAAAACTACTGACCAGTTTGAAATATAATCTTAATATTAACTTGTTCCTGACCTTAATGCATGTATATAACTATCTAATATTGTAAGCTTCTAATAAATGCGTAATATATACAGTTCTGAGCAACTACCTGTATGCATTATGTGTCCTGTGATATTTTATAATGATTCTTTTTGATTAAGCTAAGAAATAACTGCTTTTATTGTTTGAGTATAATTTGATAAACTATAATGCCATAACTGCTTAAATGTTGTTCATATTAACATTTGTTGTCTGACTGCTATGTTTTTAGAGGCCACATAACGTTTAGAGACCACCCAAGCTGAATGTCAAGTCTGTTTGCCATGTTGTTTCATTGTCTTACTGTCTCATCGCCATTTCATTTGATTGCTTTGTTATTCACTAGTCTGTTGTATCCACGCCCCCCTACCCTCGGGGTTGGGCCAGAATTTTACTTTTAGGTTGCAAAAAACCCTGCCCTCCTTGGCCCCGCTGGGTTACAGCTGATGGTAAAATCTTCTGTATTTCCCCGACCCTCTTGCAACTAAATATTGTTCCCGCAGTATTGGCTTGGAGAATGTTTTCCAACATTTCCCCGGCAGTGCCAGGGAAGCTGGAAGGTAAAAACATGTCCATTTCCCTGGGCGTCCTACGGACCGGCCATCCCGGGGTAGGGGGGGTCATGGATGCAACTGACTGGTGCATTACTATGTTGCCATACTATGTAAAGCCACTAAACTAGCTGTCATGTTGTTTCATTATAATTGTGGTGGATCATCTGGTAGTTTATTTGTTTGCAATTCGGTCCGTAACAAGTTGCCATGTGTTCTTGTTGCCATGTCGAGTTGTCAAATGGTTGCTCTCTGGTTGTCATGGTTGCTAATTGACATGTTGTCTAGTGGTTGCTTCCTTGTTGCAGTGTTGTCAAAGATTGTCATGCTGTTTAACTGTTGCCATTTGTCTTTGTTTGCCATGTTGTTTAATGGTTGTCATCATGTTAAAAGGGTTTTAATGATGTCTGAAGGTTGCTATTTTGTCTAATGGTTACCATAACTTTGTATGTTTGCTATCTGGTTGCCATGTCGCTTTAATGTTCCTCTCTGATTTATTATCTATGTAACAAAGATGCATAATAAAACAGCAGGTCATTGCACTGCTAAACAGTTTGGAAGCAAATATTTAACAGCAAATCAGACTTCAAAACTACTGTTGGTCATGAATTAATCTTTGCATGTGTTAAGACTTTTTAAAATTGTTTTATTTTGTTTGAAAAGAAGCTGCATGTACATTGATTTGTTCATTTAAGCCGTGGTCACACTGGACAGTTTTTGCCACAGTGATGTTCTCCTAATGGAAATACTTTGGCAGGCATCGGGAACAGGGATTTCACAAATATAAAATGGAGACCACAAGGACATTGCTCCCGATATTTTACGATGACCTTCTATTACATCGGTAGTACATTGCCGAGTCAAAACATTTTCAATGGGACCTAGGCTATAAATGTTGTAACTTTGTGGTGTACAGATTCATGTGGTTCAGCTGATCCCATTTATGTTGTTTGTTTTGCTGGCGAGAAATCATCAGTTTTAATTTGTGAGCTATTGTTTACGTCCATGTTGTAAAGTTTGGTTCACTTGTTATGTTATCTTGTACTCTAACTTATACCTGGGTCACAAAGCCAATCTGATCCCTGTCTGATAATCTACCGAAATACGTGGGTCTTATTGGGCTGGATAGACATGGAACGGTCATCTTGGGCAGAGATATTTTAGAGTATCATTTTAAAGTTACCAGTGCAACACATTGGCCAGTTTCCCACTGGCCTTTATAAGTACATATAAAGATGGTGCCCATATATAGGGTACACCTTGGCAAGTTGGAAATAGTCTGAAATCTACAGTGATTTGTGACCCAGGTATTATAGTTTGAATGTCACTGCTTATCATGAATTACTCAGTCAGTGTAAATGTTCATGGGTATGAATGTACCATGACCTCTTATCCATGTAGTATGCATGCTATACCGGAAACTAACTGTATTTTAACAATTATAATTTTGTGAATACTGTCAAATACGTTGTATGTCACCAGTCAAGAGAGATGACTGACTGCTTCATACAGGGGGCTGTTACTGTATATGCACGTGTGTATTGTCAGTTTTGTGTATTTTATATATGACAGTTCATTCAAGATAAAAAAAAAACATTTTGAAAAAAATATGTATGTTGGTGTATTTGTCATATACTGTAACAGATAGCACCAATGAACTAAACTCGTGAATATTCTATGTTTATCCGGACCCTACATTTGTACGATACAGGGGTAAAAAGATACTTGTAAAGAATACTGAGTCCTGTTCAATGTTGCTGAACAAGCAATAGGTGTGATACAGATCTTTTTATAAAGATCTGTTGTGAAGTGAATTTATGGTGACTTACCGTAACCGTGGCAACATAAACATAGATAAAACGTGATATCATTGTCAGTTATCACAACTTATGATGTCTGCAATTAATAGAAATGGCCATTTTATTATGTGACCTTTGTCAAATGTCCATAAATTTGAGCTGTATTCATTCAAAATCTTAGTTTTTCTAGAACCAAGTTTCTGCAAGAGTTATAGCTCTAAGACCTTGGGTGGAAACCAGTTAATGGATTTTCTTGAACAACTAGATGGGAGTCATAGCTTTTTGTGTCAAGACCGTACTAGTTGTGCTTTATCTGTTCTAGGGCCAAGTTATATCCCTTGCCTAGTTTCTTGTGTTCGTAATATACATTTGTATTAAATTATGTTATATAATTTGACATATTCTATTCTATTCACAGATCTAGAATTTGACCAGTTTTGGAAGTGGACAGATTTCGGGAGTTATTTACAGTTTACGGCGTTATTTACATGTTTCATGAGTATGCTGACATATACATTCCTCAATAACTGGGTATACATAGAAACATTAGGCTTTCTTGCTGTATTCGCTGAAGCTATGCTTGGTGCTCCACAATTCTATAGAAACTTTACAAATAAATCCACTCAGGGTATGAGGTAGGTGGTTGTTTTATCTACTCACTTTTTCTGTCTCCCACATACTGATTTTGCACTGGAAGTCTGTCTGGATATTGAAGAAAATGTTTGCTCTTGTTCTCCTTAACTTGTTATTCGAAAATCAGGCATAAATATATCCAAAAAAATATACTATGTTAAACCTTCTGTACAGAAATATTTGCAATTATTAAGCAATGTTGATAAATCAGAGTTAATAAATATATCATTGTTTGTTAAAAATGCACTGAAAATTCGTTCTAATATAACTTATGCTGAAAGATAAATTCTGTTCATCTCCATTATCTATATAATTATATTTGTGCAACATGTGTATAATTCTTTGTTTAAAAAAGTTATGTTCAATTTAGTTCTTTTTATTGTTAAATTGCAAATTACGTTGACAGTTTATGTTTGTATTTATGTATGTAGATGATGTACCTTGTACAAGTCTTAATAAAATATCTGTCTGTCTGTCTTAACTTTCTACCAAACACCAAGCCTAGTATTGTTATTGTCAGGATGAGTATTGCCAGAGTTAGGACCCATTGTGGGAGTCATGTAGGTTTTGTGCCATGATCACTTCAAGTTTACTGTGAATCATCCGCATGATTTAGTGGCACACTACCAATTTTGTAGTTTAATTAGTTGGACTCATTCTGGTACTGACAAAAATAGTTTAATTCCTTGGTGTAGGAGTTGTTTCTTGTGCCCTGTACCAGTCATTGAGGAGATGTCTACATCCTAGGTGCAAGGCATTATCTGTTATTTGTAGTCCCATAAAGTTCTGAATAATTTTACTTTGTAGTTTATGTCATATTGTTCAAAGTTCTGGTAATCTTATTCCGTGTCATCATGGGTACAGCTCCATCGTATCTAAAGACAATGTTTGATCCTATTCGGCAAGGGTACAGACTACGATCACAAAATGACACTAACTTTCACATCCCTAGACGGCGAACAAAATTAGCAGACAGATCTATAGCCGTCACTGGTCCAAAATGGTGGAACGATCTACCAAACTATCTCAAAGACATCAAAAGTGAAACTAGGTTCAAAGCACATTTGAAAACTTATTTGTTTAGGAAGTTTCATCGGCAATGAGTGTGCTCTTTATCATATGACTAAATCTAGTTTCTAGAATCCAGGTTTTAAATTGAATGTTTTAAGTGAATGTATATTAGTGTAAAGCGCAATAGAATATGATTTCATAATTTTTGCGCTATACAAATGACATGTATTTGTATTTATTTGTATATTGACTAAAGCACCTTTTTTAAGGACATCAATATTGAATCTTAAATATTGATAAAAATTAGTTGTTTTATCATGATATAACATTCAGAAATAGTCCAAATTATATTTGTTTACGCTAGTTTATAAAATTGAAATTAACTATTTGTATGAATATGTTTTGTGCAAAAAGTCTGTGCAGTAGAATCTCTCCAGAGCAGCCCCCTGTACAGCAGCAATGTCTCTATAACTACACCTTCTTAAAGTGTATAGAGCTATATTCTTACAGTCATTCAATGTCAAAATAATTACTTGCATCGTGTTAAGTATGATACCAGACTACCTTAATTGCAAATTAAAACTTTGGATTGGTTCTGTGTACTTTGATTCAATCGTCGAAAAATAGACGATTCTTATAGTTTCATAGGGTGTTCTAGAACAGAAAGCGTTTCTGTTAAAACTGAAGCGAAAAATGATCTAATGGATATGAAAGCATAACTGTTTTTCATTTTTCGAAACTTTTTTAAAAACATCTTCCGATATAGCTCTATACACTTAAATGTCGCTAATTACTATGAGTTTAACTATGAGTTTGACCGCTATAGACAACAATCTCAACAATGGCCAATTTTACTCTACAGAGGTTGCAATTTGTACATTGTATTTGAATGAACAATTGATTTATGTTTCCAGTAAGAAGATGGTTGGGATGTGGACATGTGGAGACATTTTCAAGACATGTTATTTTGTTCTACGTGCAGCCCCGGCACAGTTCTGGATTTGTGGGTCCATTCAAGTTATGATTGATTTTTCCATATTTATTCAAGTGTTTGTGTATAGAAATCGCATTCCAAAAGCTGCGTTTAGTTAGTGTAATTATTCCATTGCATTTACAATGTTTTCATATCACTGTGATTCTAATATTTTTGTCAATCATTTATATACTACCGTAGTAAATGTTGTTTATAATGTGTAGATGTTTTAGCATTGTCATACATGCATACCGCTGGCTTAGAATGAGAAGGTCGTAACAACAAAACAAATATTTTGAGGAAACAAGAACAACTGTCTAACAATCACTCTTACTAATGGTAAAACAAGCTTTTTCAACTTCAGTTTGGTCAACATGACAAGTTCTGATTTTCATGAAAATAGGCTCATAAGAAGCGCCTTATGATGTAGATTTTAAATATGCATTAGTCTTATATTATAAGTGGCACTTATGATCTTCTCATTCTAAGCCAGCAATATATTAATCAGTGATTATAATGTTGTTCCTATCAACATTTTGCTGCAGGGAAGTGGGCAAGTGGGTTTTCCCAGGGAGTTGGAGTGAGTTTTGCCACAGGCGTTACAACATGTAAGAAAGTACTGACTTTGGAATTTCCGTATCTCCGCCCACGACCTCTCCCACCCTTGGGCAAACTATTGATAGGAACACAATGTGGGATAAAGATACAAATAGGGAATGAAAGAAAAAAGTCAATGGTCACATACCTCAAAGGTTTATTTGAACTTAATTAATAAAAGTAATAGTAAATTAATTCATACAGCAATACTTACGATAATTAAAATAGAATACAAGTCATAAAAATGTGTAATTGTACAATGTAATTATTATGCCTTCAACAAATTACCGGGGGGGGGGGGACATATTCATTTTGCGATTGACATCTGTTTTGATGGAAGTGACTGTAGTTATAAAGTTGCTAGACACTTGTCGTCTTCAACAACTTGTCCAATGTTATTTAACTTTCACGAGAATAGTTGGTGATAAGCCTAGTAATGTGTGCTGTTAGGAATTTTTGGTCAAACGAATATTGTAAGAGTTAGGGGCCTTTGTGTGAAACATACGTTTTTTTTGTCAAAGCACTTCAAATTGGGTTGGACATTAATCAGATTGGAAATTTTTATCACTTTGAATTTATTCTACTATCCTTAGCAAACCTTAAATTATTTGTTACTATTCTACTGGTGCTTCAGACACGTTTGTTCATTATAAGCTTACATTAATTTAAAACTCACAATTCAACCAAAGATTGAAAAAATAATTTGTTTATGTTTATTTGTGTGCATGTATGTATTATTTACTTGCTTGCTTAATTCATGCTAGTCAGAACTGTCTGATAATACACCAGTCAGTTGCATCCCCGCCCCCGAACCCTGGGGGATGGGCGAGAATTTTACTTTTTGGTTTTCAAAACACTACAGGAAAACAGCCGATGGTAAAATCTCTGATATTTCCCCTGACAACTAAATATTGTCCACAGGGTATTGGTTTGGCAGTGCAGGGGAAGCTGGAAAGTAAAAACTTGACTGTTTGCCCAGCTAACCATCACCCATCTTCGGGGTAGGGGGTGTGGTTGCAACTGACTGATGCATAAGTTGTGTATGTGACACATTAATGTCTTCTAAGCCAACATAAAATGTATCAATACTTAACACTTACATTTATCATAGAGATGTAAGCTAAGGTAGGCAACTTAGTGCAAATCAGGGGGGATACAATTATTTGTATATCATTTGGTACTGTTAATGTTCATGTACTGCTCAAATACTCATGAAGTATTTGTAGAGATTTTGTGTGCAATACGAAGATCTGCTGACCATTTTCTACATTGTACAATCATACGACTGTACAATCACTCGTAACTGTATCATTGATAAAGACTAAAAAAAAACGAAATTGTAAAAAAAATTGTAAAATTTATAAAAAAAATTTTTTTTTAATGTGACTGACATGCATGCTCCCAAGGAAATGTAAGAGGAGAGTCTTTGTAAGATATTTTGTAAAAAAAAGTTAGTGCCGAAACGTTATAATTAAAGAGTAAATACTCTACTTGTGTTTTTTTTTCGTAATTAATGATTTAGTTACCTGTGTGTACAATTATTGATATCTTCATTCTGATAAATATTATACACAGGCATCTGTTGATGCAGTAGGTATACATGTATAGTGTACGTGGGTGAATCAAAAAGTTCGTAGAATTTTGCCATAACTTTTTTATTTTCAGAGTTATTGTCGTCATATTTACACTGAATGAATACATTGGTATTTTCTATACATACACAAATTTATAGCGACCTGATGATAACCGTTTTAAAAATATGTATATCTTAATTAAGGGCGATTGCCTATACCGGAGCACACGGATAATTTGAAACACATTTTATTAAATTTTCTTAAATATCTCAATTGTAGGACCTCCAAAAACCGTCAAAATGTTATGTCTGATTACATGATATCATTTATAAAGTCTGTTAAAATTTCAGACGTCATCTCCGATGAATAATGTATTAATCGACATTTAGATAATCGCACTATATAGAAATAACCGCGTAAAACGGGTTAACTGGAATTTACGGAACCACGGGCTGCTATTAAAATCTGCGTAAAACTGGAATATACGTACAGCATCAGAGACAATACATGGTTTGAAACGCGTAGGTATATATCCTGAAATAAATAGACATCGATTTATAAGTGGAATTAGTGCTTTCGTGTTGGATACTAGAAGTTGACAACCGAAGACAATACAC
Organism: Spisula subtruncata; assembly: GCA_963678985.1. Taxonomy (NCBI): domain Eukaryota; kingdom Metazoa; phylum Mollusca; class Bivalvia; order Venerida; family Mactridae; genus Spisula; species Spisula subtruncata. Next base: position 9,200,395 of record OY787667.1, read on the forward strand.
CCAAAATTGATGACGTTGATTCGCAACGTCGTCGAAGAGGACCAGCGCTATATAATAGCGGATATAGCAAACACTTAGATTAATATTATGGGACAGCGCAAACGATTTTAAACTACCAATTGAAAATTCAGAAACTACTATCACGATGGTAATCCAAAAATACCACCATATTAGTCACTCGAAAGGCGAAAATGAGTCAAAACGATAAGGTAAGTATTGACAAACGTGACGTAAGTTTGACGTCGTTCATCAAATGACGCTGACGTGCTCCGGTATGCTAGTATAGCATATGTGCTTTTCAATGTAAAAATCATGTAGTTTTGACTAATTCAATGAAATTTGACAAATTGTTTTGTGATACTTATGACCACGTTATATTAAAATTTGAAACCATTTGAAGCTTTCGTTTGTAAGTTATGATATTTTTCTACGAACTTTTTGATTCACCCACGTATATAGTGACTATCCTCTCTGTCCGGTCTCATCAGAAAATGGTACCGGTACCTAACCAAAAACTTCAAGTTGTCGAAACTCAAATAATTTTGAAGTCCATCAGACCATTGCTTTCAAACTTTACATACTTGTTAAACATCCTAAACACCTTATATTGTAAAACCAATGTTGCATTTTCCACCATTATAATTAAGATATGACCCCTGATTGACTTAGCTTGTTTTGATAGATTAGGCTTTCGGGGTCTTGTTTTCTGCTTTATTTTATGAACATATTTAATGCATTAGATATAATTTGTTATTTACAATACAATACAATACAAATCATTTATTGCATGGAAAGATGCATGTTTAATAGCAATTACAAAGTAATACAAAAGACAGAGTAGTAGTACAACCATGTTTTCATATGTTTTACGCTTTAAAATGCATGTTTTAACATGTATGTATTTTAACACCTTGAAGATTTGTACATGGACATTCCATACTCTAACCACCGATTATTTGTTTAAATGACAATATATTTAAATTCAAAGTAAAACCTCACTTATCTTATTGTCTTAATATTAAAAATTTAAAGCTCATTAAGAGGAATCAGTTTTCAATTGTGAGTATTTGTTATGATTTGAATGTATTCTCCGATTATATATATCACATAATTTAACTTTGTATTAACCAGATTATTCAATGAAAAATATGCTGGTTATGGATTGGTGAATTTGGTGGGTAATATGGTGGACGGGCATCGAGTTCATCTGTTGAACAATTGTTGGATGGGCATCTGCTGTTGAACAATTTATTTCAAGCCCCGTTTGTCTGTGACAAAATGTTGAAATTCGAGTATTTTTGAAGTTCATCAAGACATTGCTTTATAAATTTTCTTTGCCATAAATTTTTTAATATGGCTTAATAAATGAAACTCCTTTGAGTGTTTATTGGCATGAAGTTATGCCTCTGCATAGGGTGATTGTATTGGGCTTAAACTGAGTTTCAGTAGAGTTATGGCCCTTGTTTGTCTGCCTGGTTTTCACAGAATTTTCTGAATGTTCCATATTTTTGAAATCCATTATCATCTTCATCATTTTACATTTAACAATGCAATTTATTAATCAGCTGAAAAATTGGATATTAGGCCTAATCATATAAGTTCAGATTCCCTTTATATTTTCATGGTGTACACCATATCTACACTGAGTAAAAGTTCCAACTAGACGTTTTATAAACCTCAATAAGACTTCCATTTTCAAAGGTATTGTTCTGGAATCTTTAAGACTTTAGTGTGTATTGACAGTGTACACATTTAAGAAAAAAAATGTTTGTCAATGTCCTAGAATTACGTAATCGAGGAAGCACGTGCAAAACGTGTTTTCCACGTGCTGAACACCAGCCATAGTCCGAAATTGATTTTTTTGCAATCGCTTCAAAAGCCTATAGACATCCCGAACTGAAAAACATAAATTTATTAAAACAAGTTAAACATTCCTCGAATGCAGAACGATAAAAGAACACGTGCTATAGGAATGTTGGAAACTGAACATCATGGACTCAGGAAAAATGCGTCAATTCCTTTATTTTTATGATTTGATTGGTTATTATTGTTTAAAACATTAGCTTTACCTCGGGAAAAAGGATTCCTATTGATATTGAATATTAATGCGGGTCCCATTGAGTGTGTTGACGTCATGAAAACATACCCTCTGAACAGATACGTTCGAACCGGAAGTGAAGTGGATGAGCCCCGATGACCATGGCCCCGTGTAAATACGCTTATAGAGGGTTGATGTTTTGTGTAATGACACTTACATATTCGTTTTCAGCCAAAACGTCATTGACGTCGGGAGGCTGAATATACGCAATATCTCAGACGTCAATTCCCAAAATGATGATGTGTGGTTGTTTATTCCTCGTACATGATGGGGCTACTAGTCACACAACTGCCACAATTTAGAATTTCCTACCACGTAATCATGTTAAAGGGTTAGTTGGGTTACAAATCCCCATATAAACCACTTCTGGCTAGAATTTGATTGACGTATCAGACGACTTCCGGTCGCCCCTCAAAATCTTCAAGAATTGCAGCAATTCATCTTTAGGGCACGGTCTGTCATTTAACAATTGTAAATTCGATTTTACATCCGAACCAGGCTTAGACGTTGCTCAGAAATCACTCGATGAAATGGCGGATATACGCGCTTTTGGAACAGTGTGACTTTTTACTTAGGGGGTCAAATTGTAAAAGAATGTGTTTTGTGATGAGCCAACATGTTCTGTTATTGAATGATTAATCTTGTTGTGGGAAAATGAATTGTTTTTCACATCATGTAATTTATTTTTGCATGTTTCCATTACCAACAAAAATATATCATAATATTCATGGGGTCTAGTTAGAACTTTTGCTCAGTATACATATAATTACCATTTTGACAGTGAAAAACGTTTTTTTGCTTGCATTAGATTATTATGAAGGAAATTTTGGAGGCCGTCCTCCAAGGATTTGGTTTTATAATGGGGGCCAATATCATACTTCTGATGTGATTTATTCTGCCTACTGTAAATTAATTAATTTTGTGGGGTATTAAATTTCGTGGATTTCGTGGTTCACATTTAACCAAGAAAATCAAATCCCATCGAACAATAATTTTGACCTTTGTATTTATCACCGGACATGCAAATTCCACGAATTAAGTTCCCTTAAAAATGGTCTGTTTTACCAAAACCACGAAACTTTGTCCCATCGAATTTTTTTTTACAGTATTAAGCCGGGAACAACAAATAAATGATGCAAACTACAGCATAATATGCCTATTTATCTGTTCATTTAAAGTAGGTTAAGATGAATAATTGAATACATAGAAAATCCTGTCTGTAAAGGCTGCCTATGACACTCGGATAGGCACAGGTTCAAATTTAGGGAGAAGTGACTTTTCCATCTGAAGCAAATATGGAAAGTTTTCAGATCCAGTGAGAAATGAGGAGACATCTATTGATTACAGTTTACATTGGTCATGATATAAACTTAAGTATGTTTAGGTGTATACAGCTATATCGGAAGATATTTTTTTTAAAGTTTCAAAAACTAAAAAACGATTATGCTTTCATATCCATTAGATCATTTTTCGCTTCAATTTTAACAGAAACTCTCCCTGTGATTTATTGGACATGCAAACTGTCCATTTCATTTGAAAGTGTTCTAGAACACCCCATGAAACTATAAGAATCGTCTATTTTTCGACAATTGAATCAAAGCACAGGGAACCCATCCAAAGTTTTAATTTGCAATTAAGGTAGTCTAGTAACATACTAAAAACGATGCAAGTTATTATTTTGACATTGAATTACTGTTACAATATAGCTCTAATCACTTTAATAGCTAAAAGGGATATTTCATAATAGATTGATTCTCTGGTCATCATTGCAGATAGGCAATGTAATAGTGGTCTATGTTTGCAGGTGGTGTTTATAGAGATTTTTACCTGACCCTCAACCTTCTATTAGCATTGTTTAACGGTTGATATAATTATTGTCTATATTAATTACCCAGGTTGTATGTTTATGGTCCATTTTCATATCTATACCTGAAGAAGACGTTGTGAAATAAAATAACTGTCAAAGAAGTTTGTTGCCGTTCAATTTAAAATCTTATGCTCAATGTGTTATACAAACATAAATCTAATGGAGTATTATGCAAAAATTGCTCCCGAATATCCTATATATTTCAAAGAACGGTAAAATGTATTCATGCATAAAGGTTAGGATCACGTCAATATCTCCATAGTCATACTATATCACACCTAGCTCGGCATTCTTTACTGTGTAATCATTAATTTTCATTGGGGATTAAATTTCGTGGTTCACCTTCAACCACCAAACCAAATACCATAGAACAATCATTTTGACCATTGTATTTATTACCTGAAATGAAAAATCCATGAATTAACGTCCCATCGAAATGGTCTTTTTTACAAAAACCAGGAAATTTCGTCCCATCGAAATGAAATGATTATACAGTATATCACAGTTAGTTTGGCATTTTTTGTTGATAGTATTGCTCCTTATCACATTTGTATTTTTCAAATTTACTGATTTTTTATACAAATGTATAATATGTTTCAGCACAAATTATGTACATGCATTATACATTCATGTATTTATATTTCTTATTCATGTATTTTGTAGTGCTGGATCAACGACTGAAATAAGAGGGATTATTATTGTTATAATATAGGGTTTCAATAAAAATTCAAAATACTGAATAATTGTTTGGTTATATTTAGTCATAAAAAGATGATGAAAATAAGGACAGGGTAGGTCAGCAGAGACCATCAAGCAGAAAGGAACTCACTTTACTTTATCTTTTTATCCCAGAGATTGGCATAGGTACGACCAATCGTAACTACTCGGGCATTTCCACACTTTTGTAAGATAAATGCTGATGAGTTCCTATTGAGGCACGACATCACAACTAGTCGTCATCTACATTGATCTCTGGCAACCCTTTTCACTTCTCCCCATGAACAGCCTCATATATCAGTGGTAAGTCAAGTTCCCAGTTTGAGAAGTAACAAAAGCATGAAAATGCCAAATGATAGTCTGAGGGGTTTTAGCCCTGCCTCCAGTGTCCTATCCCAAGTTGTGATAGGTTGACCTCTTTATCTGGGGATCCCAGAAAAAACCCGGACAACCAAGTCCAGTTATCAAGTATTATGCTCGGTTACATCAGAGTTACTTCCACTGGATACATCAGAGTTACTTACCCTGGATGCACAAGAGTAACTTCCCCTGGATACATCAGAGTTACTTCCCTGGATACATCAGAGTTACTTTCCCTGGATACAGCAGAGTTACTTTTCCTGGATACATCAGAGTTACTTTCCCTGGATACATCAGAGTTACTTTCCCTGGATACATCAGAGTTACTTCCCCTGGATACATCAGAGTTACTTCCCCTGGATACATCAGAGTTACTTTCCCTGGATACACAAGAGTTACTTCCCCTGGATACACCAGCGTTACTTCCCCTGTATACACAAGAGTTACTTCCCCTGGATACACAAAAGTTACTTCCCCTGGATACATCAGATTTACTTCCCCTGGATACACAAGAGTTACTTCCCCTGGTTACATCAGAGTAACTTCCCCTGGATACATCAGAGTTACTTCTCTTGAATACATCAGAGTAACTTCCCCTGGATTTTTTCATAATCAGAGTAACTTCCCCTGGTTTTTTTCATAATCAGAGTTATTGCCGTTTGATGCATCAGAGTTGTTGTCCTTAAAGACATCATAGCTTCTGCTCTTGGACAAATCAGATTTACCGAACCTGTAGTCCTTCAACTTCATTTCGACACCTAATATCTGCCACCATTGGATACACCACAGTTACAGCCTTTGTATGCTTCAGAAACTTTCGTACGCTGATTAGTAACTTTATTCAGTGCTCGAGGCATGACTATTTTATTCAGGGGCAGTAACTTTACGGTAATTAATGCGCACTTACACAAGTATACACACTTTTGAAAGTGTGTATACATGAAAAAGGGCTATATAAATATGGTATAATAATAATAATAAAAAAGTATATGAATGATGTTGAAGTGTACACCTGAATTAAGATGGTTTACGCATGTTTAAAAATAAACAACCATTATTGTGCTGTATATCATCTTTGTCATAAAAATATTGTCACAATCAAGTTTGACTCATGATCCATGTGCTGATGAATTACATCATTGCTGTAATATGCTATAAAACCATTACTTTCTGGGGGAAGATTATTTTTTGATAACTCGTGATGGAGCTTGACCATGAAAGCAAAACGGCCTTAATTAACATTATCTCTGTTATACTAGCTCGTATCAGGGGGTCCCCATCCGGTGTTGATCTCTTCTCAACCCCAATAGTTGAATACATAGCAATTTCACCACCTAGTTGTTGAGCGTCCGCTTTCATTGTGCCATACTTAATATGAAATGAAAAATAATATGACCAGTAATTTCCTAACTTGACGCCTACCATATAAAGTACATTTGGCTTTTCTCATACCCCCATGGCTATGGACAACGCCGGGAATTAGGTGAAATGTTGATTAATAGAATGCACGAAAGTTCATACACACGATAAAGCATGATTGTGCAGTTATTGTAGACAAAGAGACGAAATCAAAGCGATTAATTTATATGACTGTTATACGTACTAGATACTAAGTGGTGCTCGAGTGATAAAGTGGACCATTGTAGTTAACTCAACTGATTACAGAATAACTAGCTTTATCAAGTTGGGCGGTTTGTTAGTCAATTGTGTATATGATTATGCTTGTTTAGTAATGTAACTTGTTTGAGGTTGGAATGTGAGGTTTTTGTTTATATTTTCAAGGTAATAGACATTTTGTATTAACCCTCTATCCCTTCCAGAGCATCCATGTTCCCCAATCCAATGCCACGCCCCCTTTCTCACACAACTAGGTCGTACTGTCATCCAGCGTTACTTATCCTTGAAATTTTCACGTATGTTTATCTACGTTTATGAATGATATACATGTACATGTACACATAAACTATTATATATGGTTATAGTGTACATCTAATTTAGTGTTGTGCATGCAGACTCACGTTTTTTGGCACAAACGGCAGGGAAAGCATGATGACACCGTGATTCCAAGTGTCAATTTTACTTTACTGAACATTGCGTTTACTCGGACCGAATAACTTATAAAACCCTTACAAAACTTTGGTTTCATTGGAAATGATGTGTCTTTACAAGACTGGACACTGAATCAAAATATGGAAATACAATGTGTGCTGACCATGAACGCGCAAGCAGGGTTGGGACACATGACCTAGGCCTAACAGGATGGTGAATATAATTCTAGTACCTTTTCTTAAAATATTACATGACCATGTGTGTTTTTTTATTATTTGGAAGCTGAAATGTTGGGTATGTCACCATGGTAAAATGTTTTGGACTGACATTGACATGACCTCCCTGAAATGCAGAACTCGACAAACACTAAACATTGCTAAACATGTCTCTTGCTTAGGTCGTTACTACTATTTACGACCTTACAAGACTCATACATATTTGAAATCTGCAATACAAGGCGCTTTTTATGAGTATATTTTCATAAAAAATCCGAATTTTTCATGTTGAGTAAAGAGTAATTATCAGACAGTTTTTGCTTGTTCTTTTAAATATTGATTTTGTACTTACGACCTTCTCTTTCTAAGCCAGCGAAGTACATTCCCTGCATCATTCGCTGCTTTACTTCCCTATCTGATTGTTATATTAAGTGCTAGTATTACGGTACATGTAATTTAATATAAGATAAGTTACCAATTTTCGTGCAGCTGTTCAGCTGTTCAAGCACCCAGGACATTTTAACTTCCCCTCGTCATTGGACACCATCGTTCGAGTCTTCCTAGGAGGGGGGGGGGGCTATATCTCTCCTGTGGGTGTGACAGCCAACATCGATCTATATAATATATATAGCGCCTAGGTATATTGAGAACCACGATCAGCTCTCATAGGTACCAATTTACACATTTCGATGGCTTAGAATTAGAAGGTCGTAACTACAAAATCGATATTTTGAGAAAACACGGAAAAACTGTCTGTATTTTACTCTTTACCTATGGGAAAACACGTTTTTAAAACTTCATTTTGGTCAACATGACAATATCAGATTTTCATAAAAAATAGGCTCATAAGAAGCGCCTTGTGATGCTTATTCTAAATATTTATGAATCTAAAAAAGGTCGTAAGGCACTTACGACCTTCTAATTCTAAGCCATCGATTTGTCGAGTGGAACAAGTGGGTTACTACTTACTAGTATTCTTGTGGAGAGAAATGAATCAGTTGTCCAGACGAGGATTGAACCCGGGACCTCTCGATCCCGATGCGCGGGTTCTACTAGTATATCTAGGCCACTGCTCCAGTTTTATATAAGAAATATAACCTCGAACCTCGTGTGGGCAGAACGTGTTGTTCGAATAATGCATGGTTTTCAATGTCTGCCCATTTCATCATGAAATACATGTACATGCAATGTATATGTACATCGTAACTATTGTATAATCCCGATACAGTGTATAACATGATATTGAAGAAGAACAGCGAATTCTGGAAATTGAATTCATTTCGAATTGTACTAAGGTAATCGAGAAATGATTGAAGTATAAGTGTCTGGTTCCCGATCTACCAGGATAAACACAGAACAACCTCTGTAGAGCAGCACCCTAATGCTCATTGTTTAGAGGTAACCCCTCACAAAAATGAATGGTTTTAACTTAACTTTTACAGTAAAGTAAATACAAATGAACCAACAAATGGAAATGTTGACGATGGTGATATACGACGTACGTACATGTAGGTTGTTGCTCCACTGTAGGTTGTTGCTCCAGTGTAGGCTGTTGCTCCACTGTAGGTTGTTGCTCCACTGTAGGTTGTTGCTCCACTGTAGGCTGTTGCTCCACTGTAGGTTGTTGCTCCACTGTAGGTTGTTGCTCCAGTGTAGGCTGTTGCTCCACTGTAGGCTGTTGCTCCACTGTAGGTTGTTGCTCCACTGTAGGTTGTTGCTCCACTGTAGGTTGTTGCTCCACTGTAGGTTGTTGCTCCACTGTAGGTTGTTGCTCCACTGTAGGTTGTTGCTCCACTGTAGGTTGTTGCTACACTGTAGGCTGTTGCTCCACTGTAGGTTGTTGCTCCACTGTATGCTGTTGCTCCACTGTAGGTTGTTGCTCCACTGTAGGTTGTTGCTCCACTGTAGGTTGTTGCTCCACTGTAGGTTGTTGCTCCACTGTAAGTTGTTGCTCCACTGTAGGTTGTTGCTCCACTGTAGGTTGTTGTTCCACTGTAGGTTGTTGCTCCACTGTAGGTTGTTGCTCCACTGTAGGTTGTTGCTCCACTGTAAGTTGTTGCTCCACTGTAGGTTGTTGCTCCACTGTAGGTTGTTGTTCCACTGTAGGTTGTTGTACTGTACTGTAATTAACTCTACCCATGTAAATATGTCAACTAATATTTCCATGTAGATCTATACAACCACCATCATCAATATGATGTCAGCAGCTGATACCCCGGGTAATGTTGATACCATGGCAGCTGTGACCGGTGCTGGTGCGGCCGTTAGTAACAACACGGAGCAAAAAGATGGCGACATGAAACAAATATGGAGATTTATATACTTTGACATGGCTTATATAAAAAGTATGTTCGGACTATTCGTTGCAGCTGAAATTGTAAGTGAAATTGTTTCTAAGCAATTGCTTTACATATCTAATGCATACACTGTTAAGAAATACTTCAGTTTTCTCAAGTATTCGTCATCCCTCGGGAGCTCGTGGTAAGTGATGCCACATCTGGAACTGAATGTTTTGTGCTGGACCCCGGCAATCGGGCCTTTTATACACTGAGAGGCTTCAACAAACCTTATTCGTGGAACTGATGTTTACTAGCACTAGTATCCCAAACTACATTTGTTGTGTGTGAAACATTGGTAACTGTCCGTTTAATTAATGTTGGATTATGTGCATTATTTTAACGTTTTTATACTAGTAACTCATAAATACCTACTGAATTGGTCTAGTGACTATTCTGAGTATATAAATGTATGTGAAAAACATCTGCCTTCAATATGTCATTTGATGGCAATGAGAAAGCATTGTGTCGACATACGTACACGAGCGCCTTTCTCCGAATTTTCGGGACGCATAATAGTATTGTGGTACATGTATATGGGCAAGACTCGTGTAAAGTTGAGTTTCATGACTATTCATAATAATGTATTATATGTTTTCTATGATTTCAGATTTGGTCATTGTTGGCTCTCATCAGTGTATCCGTACCTAAGAATGAAGGATGTGCCTATCTGTATAGTTCCACATACGCTTATTTTGAATTTGTAGCAAGTTCATGTTTTATTGGCAATCTTGTATGGTATATCTTATATCTATTGGCCATAACCAGAAAACTTGGTTTCGTTCGCTGGGACATAGGGGTAGGTGAACTTCGTTGTTAGATTATTTTTCTGTCATGTAAATTTTTCAATTAAAAAACAACGACTGGTGTAAACATTGCAGATTGCAATTACACTCAGGCTCGTGTGCAGAGGCCAAAACTCACTGAAGACACTTATTTCTATGGTCTATTTGAGGCATTTGTCTTCAAAGGTGTCCTTTTTATGATTGTTCCTCAATCGTACGGACGTCGTGCGAGTGCAGAAAAATCAGCTCGTACGGAGCTTGTAGGGCAAATGTGACCAGGGCATTAGTTAAATAATGGATAACAAATGACTTCCTGTCTTGTGTTTGGCATTTAAGGATAGAAATATGGAGGTATTCTGGTGAGAAAAGTGTCTCATAATGAGACAAATGGCAGGGCCCAAAAGCCGTCAACCGTATATTTCGACAAGGACCAGAGATACAAGACACTTTTAGATCTTTATACATGTAGTTTCCAACTGAAATATTTTATGTGAAGTTTTTATTTTATTTCAGGAACTGATATGGTTGGCATTTTATATGGCGAATTATTTGATAGCCTCGGGTGTGATAGCTAGTAATGCTTGTATGCAAAGCGGATACAAAGCCGCCGCTGTAAGTAAACTCTCTGAATTGTCTGTTAGAGTCAATAATATGTGTGTTAGTGACACTAATGTTTGAGCGAGAGTCACTATGTGTTCGAGAGTCATTTGTTTGTGCATGAAACTCACTGATGTGTGGAGTCACTAATTCGTATTTGAATCACTAATATGTCAGATATGTAGTTTAAATGGTAAATTCACCCCCCCTTTCCATACGTTTTACAATATTCTAGTGGTACATGTACTAGGGACACAAGCTCTTGTAACTAGAAAATTATCTGTATATAGGAATCTTAGAACCATATATTTCAAACCGTATTATTTAAGCTGGCCTACCACACAAAAATTCACATGTCTCATGTCCACAACCTCAACTCGTGCCATTTTACAAATTTCTAAATACATTTACTATGCAACTCTAAATAGAAATTAATTGAGATTATTTGTCTATTCAATCAATTTTTTGAATCTTTAAACTGTGAAAACTTTGTAAACTGCATTCTTCTCACTATTGCTATTGCTATTATTGTACTGTTCTGGCTATGTATGTATATATTATGTATTATGCCAAATAAACTTATGTTATGTTATGTTATGTATAGTTCTATACCATATCTTACTTTCAGGCATTCGGATTCTTTTGTTTATTCACCATGATTGCGCATGGATTCTTCGCTGGTCGAGCATTCTGGGAGAAACTACGAGGTTCCGGTAGATCTACCAACAGTAGTGCTGAGGTGGCGGCAGAGGAAGAGAACAAATATTGATGTGTCACGGCATAATTACAAACTCTTATCATTATACATGTACATTACAAAGTACGTTCATTCACTTAATGTTATACCAGGCAGAACAATCGTACCAAGGTTTGCATTTCAAGTCAACGAACCTCATCTTGATATGAATTGTAATAAAAAATAAATAGAAAACAATCTAAAAGAGTTGTGAATATGTCTACTTATATGTTTCACTCTCCAGTACGGGGCCAGTCAGGCATTCCTGATTTTAACATTGCACCATGTATTGTATGATGTATTGAGTGTGAGTGTTAACCTCCTGCATTGTCGTTTCTGTATCTCAGAAATCGGGTTCGAGACTGGGCCTGGTCAGGTTATGTGCATCCGATACACTGGTTAAGGTGATGTCCTATACATATAAGTTACATACACAGGTAACTGAACCATTGATAAACACTTAAACAAAACAAAATTGTATATATAAATCCCCCCTTAATATGTTTACGTTTTTTGGTACCTATGATACGTACAGTTCCTGGAAGACAGCGAAGTCTCTGTAGACCAGTGGTTGCCATTTGACAATGACAATGACAATGACAATGATTTATTTGACATAGTGGCCACCGGCCCAAGATCAACATGAAGTATCATGACAAATATATACATGCATGAATTTATAAATAAGGAACAAACATTTTTACATTTAATATGGCGGCCCGGGTGCAAATGATAACACAAATGATAACTCTCTCATATCGTATATATACGGAATCCGGATGGAGGCATTCATAGTATTATGCCAGAGAGCTGACTGGAAAAAGGCTATACTCGGTTCAGCATATACATGCATGCATACACATAGTGATTGATTCAATTTGGTTGCCATCACCAGTGTTGTTTTATATAGACTATACCGTCATAGTTTGCACGCCCGGGGATGGCTGGCGAATCAGGGGGAATTTGACATGTTAAATTATTTGATGTTTAAATCCCTATCCTTGAGACAATGTTTACTGTCTAAATCCCCGGAGGTGGGACACGTAAGCACGTACTAATTCCCGGGGGTTGGAACTGGACCATAGTCTATTCCCCGGGAGTCGGAGTTGATATAATGTCATCAAATTCCCACCGGTCAGAAAGTTTCGTCTGTCTAATTTCCCCTGTACCACCCCTCCCCGGCGGGCATAATATTTATGGTGCATCACCTCTTTAAGTACTTTACGAGTTACTTCCCTTGCCTTATCCTACGTTGATTTTGTATTGACGTCGGGATGTAACTGCTACATGTACAAGAAACATGATGCACCAGTCAGCTGCATCCACGTCCCCATCCCCGGCCCTCGCCCCGGGGATGGGCGGCATTTTTTTACTTTTTGGTAGTCAAGGCGCCGCCTTTCCCCGCTTCGTAGGGGACAGCTGATGGTAAAATCTCCGGTATTTGCCCGGCTCCATAACAACTCAATATTGTCCCCGGGTTTTGGTTCGGAGACAACATCCCCACATTGAAGTTGGAAAGTAAAACCCCGATCATTTCCCCGGCTATCCACCGCCAATCCCCTGGGGATGAGGTGTGGTTACAACTGACTGATGCATAAAAAGTAAAACGACTGACTTGGAATATAAGGCACCTAGTATGTCGTGTGTCAACAATAGTGCATGTTTAGGTATATAGTATTGTGAGAGAATATGTGCGTTTTCTGTGTGTCTAGTAGAAAACACTAACTGGTGACAACTGGGGGACAGTATACCTCGTTTCCTTTGTTTTTGCTGGCGACACTGACAGGAAGCAGTTACTATATGTTTCATCTTGCATTTCCAATTGTAGTAGATCTACTAATAGTGAGCATGTTTAAGCGTATAGCAAAACTTCTTACCAATGTAGTGTATCTTGTTGAAGATTATCGTTGACGTATTTAAAGCTTGTGGTCAAGGAACCCCTTAAAAGTGTTTTATTGTGGGCCTGTGTTTAACTGAAGTTACAACAAGAAGCAGAGATAGCTGTGCTATACAAGATATGCCTATACAGTCACACGCTATCCTTGCTCTTTCGCACAGACACATTTGTTCTTTTTAACGTGTCCAATATACAGCACCGCTACACTCGAGACTACTAATACCTCTGTTCACCACTTTACCTCAGATAGTGTACCACAATGATTATGTTTGTAGCTCACGTACCACTCTGTCTCAATACTTCGACCAAAGGTCTTTTTCATAAGTTAAGAACACTCATTTTCCCAATGATATAATTTGTTTACATGAATGCAATTAGTGATTGCGAAAATGAGTGTTCTCTACCCTTGAAAACGATCTTTGGTCGAAATACTGAGAAAGGAAGTAGGTACTTCTCCGATAATAATGACATTATATTGGGTGTTTTGATGTGTTCTCAACAGTTCCGGGTTGTAAGCTTTAGTGTAAATCGCATTTCCATAATGTATCCAGGCCCGTAACTACACTGAGGCCAGGCGAGGCAGTTGCCTCGCCTAAATTTTGCCAAACTTGGTTTTTAACTTAAATCTTATTAAATGTCTGTATAATAAATATTGTTACAAACGGTCGCATGTAATAAGCAAGGAGACAGACTGCAACTTGAGGCACTAGATTTGTCCCTTTCTTTAAGCTCGTGTTTGTTATTGGTGTATTCAATACCAAAATAATAAACCAAAGAATATTGTAGGTGAGTTCGTTGATTTGAAAAATCCCGTGAAGCATGGTATTGATCCTTTAATTTACTTCCATTCAAATCGTTTACTCCTCCCCTTAACAGAAAAACGAAGTCTTCGAGTACGTTCAGATAAACAAAATCCCCGATCCCTTACATGGTCGTAACTGTGGTGCCGGTTGCGAACGCATCCCCCTTTCAACAAGTAGTCTTTTTAAAAGTAGTTTTGTTGTGTTCCGCACTGTTTTCTGTGCTCGTCTAGTTAAGTTAAGTACTGCCTTCCCAGTCCGATTTCCTAATTTCATTTATGCGTTTCGGACAGATAGATTGGTGCGTTTTTCTGCCTCGCTTCGCTCGCAAAATAACTTTAAGCATTATCAATATCATGTACAAAACGAATATGTGTGAGTTTGGACTCTAAGCACCCAATCACATCGTCAAGGCTCGGTTTCGCAACCCCTGTTGAAAAAAACTCTAGTTACGGCCATATCCTAGATTGCCTCGGCTAAAATTGATGTCTGGTTACGGCACTGGTATCATGCTGAATGTATAACTAGCAGACATTGGACTTGTGTACAAATAGTCCTGACTTCAGTTTTCACCAATTTCTGCATCTTAAGATAACCATCACAGAAAGGTTGTTTATCTGCTGACATGCTTTTACAATAGCAAAAGATACACGTGTTGTCTACGAATATAAACACGGACGTACTCCAAGTCTGGTTCCTCCGCAAATGCACAGTTCCCATACGGCGATGATGGACATGAAAACTAACAGAACGCATGAAGGGAACTAACCCAGGACACGATAGTTCTGACCCGGCGTTATGCCGGCTTATCAAAGGTTTTGACAACAATTAATCTGACTCAGCTTCAATTTACCAACCAATAAATATCCTAGGTTAAAAACCACTAAATCAATGTGTACGATTCAAGTTTATTTTGTAACGAATCATAAATAAACAATAACAACGATATGGCACTTTAAATAATTCCAACAGAAGCGTTCATGCATAGTTAGAACATGAATTTGTTCATGATAACAGATTATATACAATAAAATATTTATAATTTCATAATTTGCATATTGTGTGACGTAAAACAATCAATAAATATTCATAAAATCAATAAAATTGGTTGAAGTATACATGCAATGATTATCTTGAATGGTATTTTTTTTATTTCTTTAAGGTTGAAGGCATGACATAGATACTTTCATTTTTGCAGGAGCTCATATCCATGTATATACATTCATTGTGTACAGTTTTGTCTCTGTCTGTGGTGGTAGTAATATCACAAGGAGCTGTATTTGTATACATCGATTCGTTAGCAGTTACTCCAACACCAAGATTAAATATGTCCACAAACTTAACAGAACAATTCATAGTTGACGTGTTCGCATTCATCGGCGTCATAGGGGGAGACTCTAAAATCATTGGCCCGACGCCCATATTGAAGATGTCTATAGCGGTTTTAGTGGCGTTTGGGTTATTAAACTCTTCAGACGTTGAAATATCTACTAACACCGGTTCAGTATCACATTTGTTTGTTTCACTTGTAGCATCGTCAGCACACACAAATCCTTGGTTCAGAGCATCAGAATTACCAACATTGCTCAATGGCGTCATAGAATCGTCATTTTCATATTTCGTTCCATTTAGCTCATCCGTTACGTCAGCAGCATTGAACGTGTCATTGTTCCATGTTGGTTTCCATATCGACGTATCCAAGTCGGGGAAAGGATTCATATCGTTCGAGTCGGGTTTTAGTCTAGTCGGTGTTTCAACTTCAGCATATATTGGTTCGTCGTCAACATCCACGTGAGTTCGATCATTTTCATTGTCAATTCCAGTACCACTAACACCTTTAAATGAAACTGAAAAGGCAGGTTGTGCCGTCATGTTAAATCTGTCATTAACATCGGCAGATTCGAAATTTGGATCAGATTTTCTGCCCAAAATATCCATTTGCATTGACACGTTTCGATTATGTTTCAACACAATATTTCTTCGTTCAATTTTAGAAGCTGGAAATCGGTCGGAACTTATGGATGGTCTTTTCATGGCAGATACGTTATTAAGGTTTAGAGAGCTGCTTCTTTCACGTTTCTGTGGTAACGACATACCATCATTGTCTTGTAAGAATCGTTCAATAGCGATAGGTTGATATAAATCTTCATTTCCAACAATAACAGATTTATTTCCAAGAGGCCACGCTTTCAAAGCAATGTTTCCCTTTTGTTTATCACCACCTTTCGAACTTTCGGAGTCAGATTCAGTAGACGAAGACGAAATGCTGATTCGACGCTCCTTTTTCTTACTTCTATTTCTTGCAAACGGAAGAGTAAACAATTTCTTGTCGCTAGTGAACTTTCGTTTGATTTTATACGAGGATGGTCGTTCTGGAAGAGCAGGTGGTACGGAATTTGGGTCAATCTGAGGATCCATACCTAAATGTTTCACAAGATTTTTCTTCCCTTTTCTAAAGTTATCTAAGTCTTCGTAATCGTTTTCTTTACAATCACCAGCCGAGCTACATTTTTTCAAGTTTGGTTTCGATTGAGTTTGTGGAATTTCAGTTTGATTTAACTTAGCTTCTTCTAAAGAAACGTCTTGATAAACGTCGTCATCGTTTGTGTTATAAACTGGTCGTAAAGTGGTGTTTCCGCTGTTCATTAATTCTTCACCAGTAACTTCAACTTCGTGAATTTCGACAGTCAAATTTACGTTGTCGTTAACTACATCAATGGCACTAGATCTTCCAACTGCTGTTGATGAAGTAGACACGGCACTGTCAAATGAATTGGTAGATCGTGTGGATGAGGGAGCAGTTTTACCTTCAAACTTATCCGTTTTAGAGTATAAAATCCCCGAATCACGTGAACCAACCGATTCTGAACGACAAGAAACAGAAGATCTGGAAGACATGTTTGACAAAGATCGGGATTTATCGTCAGTTATCACAGGTTTCGAGTCCTTAAACTCCACATGACTATAACCATTCTCATCAAGCAGAACTTTAGTTTGATATCCAGGTTTAGCTACAGTTATCACAGATACTATGTTACTAATTGGTTGTTCATGATGACTATGATCAACAACATTATATTCAGATTCAGCCTCTTCCAGTGGAGTTGATTCAATACGTGAAGATAGTAAATCAGTAGGTTCAGATTCACTTATAACGTTTTTATCGAAAGTAACACTATGTCGCTTCTTCTTAGTAATTTCCACAGAAGAAGCATTAGATACAGTGTCAGGAATTCTATCTTCGTCAACGTCTTCTGAACTGTTATCTTTTTCGACTGACTGTGTAGATGTTTCTAACAGTTGTTTGAATCTTTCTTCGGTAGTATGTGAAGACGCGGTTCGTGGGTGTTGACTTCCAACTCCCTGTGGAAGAGTATTTGGCGATCTATCTGATGAAACACTGGTTACATTCGTCGGTTTCTTATTCAGAGCCATGAAGATATTCTTCTTAATGGCTGCTAGGATGTCCGTTACGCGTTGTGCCCGGAACTGGAATTTAGCCTCACCACATTCGGATTTTCTGAAATGGAAATGTGAAGGTTAAAATCTTGATTCGTAATAACAGTGAACATTAAAAAAACTTTTTTTCAAAATTCTACATTGGTACAATGTCACTCTCAATTCATATCATCATATAATGGAAAATCTATTTAGGTTTATTGGTAATATCAAGTTGTATTATATTTATCGTTTCGTGTCTTACTCTGTAATGACAACATTAGCAACTCCAAAGAAATACACTGCTTTCAGTGCTTTGATTTGTAATTTAATAATTAATACGAAAATAAGGATTTAGTACTTACGGTCCACATTCAATCGAAAGGATTTCCGTTTTTGGTGATTGTGAATCACTCTCCAAATGAAAACGTTTCAATGTATGAAGTGACCATTCGTAGGAATTCTGTACTTCACTGGATATGGCGATCACTTCCGGGTTAATGGTCATTGTGTAGTCGCCATGGAGACCAAGTCTTGTTGCATGTTCGTTACCAATAATAACAACATGAAATACATCTGAAATAAATCAAATAACAAAATTGTGAAAAATGTTATATCATTTAAATAATTAATTGAAATATTGAAACCAATCAAATATATACGGTATACAATGAGTTAAGGCTGAAAGAAAGCATGGCTTAGACTAGTACTAAGTCTTTTCAACAGAATGCTATGGGAGATTTTCAAATTTATAGTATTATATTATTGTTGTTGCTGTTGTTGTTGTTGTTGTTGTTGTTGTGTTATTATTATATGTATTATTATGTTATTTTATTATTATCAATACAGAGTGAATATAGTACACGTTAAGTCAGCATGTTGATTTTGTCCGACTATCATCAATACTTAAGTGCATTAGGTCAGTGCATGATTTAAATTAGGACATGTCAGCTTATGCAAGCAAGTACTGTTTATATTAAAATCAGTGTCAATGCCAAGATTAGTTTAATTGTGTTGCACAAAAGATAACACTTCAATTGAGTACATTAGATAACGTTCTGCAGTCAGTAAATAAGATGAAATAAAATCACGTAGGCCTTGAATCTTAACACCATCTATTTGAGCACACGGAATCGGATGTTACACGATGCTTTATTTCATATATTTTGAGTAATATCGATTCTTCATCGAAAACAACAAAAAGTGCTTCCAAAAAGCAAAGGTAACTAATAAAATCGGTTTTTGGCATTGGCACAAAACAGGGATTAACTGCATCCATTGATGCAACAAATGTTAAAGAAGATCGAATTCATGAAATCCAATATTTATCGAACATATTGCTTAGTCAGAAAATAATAAAACAATAGGTCTATTGTTTAGTAAATCTTTGAATTTCTAGTAATCGATTAAATAACGAACAGAAGAGAAATCAAACAAACCTTCAGTATCTTGGTCACGGAAGAATATGTTCCTGAAGACAGATATCCACATCTGTGATTCAAGTTCGGAACTTCCGGCAAACAACAACACCGGGTCCTTCTCAACGATCTCAAACGCATGTGAGTGGGTTTTAGACTTGGCTTTTCTGACTTCTGAGACAAATTCTAGTATAAATGTCTGTTTGTCTGCGGGTGAATCTATGGCGGTCTTTTCGTTAGCGTACACATCAACTTTAGCTGCTGATCGTCCAGCTGATCTGATGGACATTTCGTGGACAATAACCCATTTCTTCTTCCATGACTGAAATATGAGAATTGTACAAAGTTATAACAGAATTTCGAGATCAACAAATATCCAAATGGTTAGAGAAAAAGGTATTAGCACAACTTGTGACAAGACATGTATACTAGTATGGAAGACATTTTTGTGATACCTCGACCAAGCAACATCCTAGCTTGTCCTTGAGAGAAAAAACCCAGAATAACATAATGTGATAACGTTAGGAAAGTCAGAATATTATGTATGAAAAGACCATTTGATGGTAAAATTTGGTGTGTGCAGGAAATGCTATGGAAGTTAGAACATACTGCTTTCGGTTGCTCAAGAAAGAGCCACGATGAAGTGTCTGCCCTGCAAGTTTACCACCAATTAAATTAATTCAACGAATTCGTTCTCTCGGTCAGACTACACGAACATATAATTGTGAACTGATAATGTTCAACTTTCGTTAACATGCTAGTATAAGATAAACCTGGAGACTGTGTCCAAATAATGTGAGAACAAATCAAGGTCACCGGGTCATCACATGATCACGCTGATTTCATTAGTAGATCGTAATTAATTAACAGTTACAGAAGACTCTGAATCACCCCGATTGTGGTGATAAAACTGGTTTGTTTGTGTATTATGTGTGTCAATGACCCCTTTATCACAGGCCAAGGTAAAAGACCCCAAAACCATACACGGCCAAAAACGCATTAAATATTATATATTTTGGTGGTACGAATATAATCCTCATTCGCAACGCAAGTTTTCTCTTTATAACAATTGTTCGCTTCTATTGTGCGATGTTGGACAATATTATACTTTAAAATAAGTCAACTTGACTTGTCATAGTAATGTATGATCCCTATCCGGCCCATATATACACACTGGTCCCTTACTATGCGAGTGCGTGGTTGTATTTTATTAATCAAGAATAATAAAATATTTCGTTATCCCGTCGACACTGAACAGATTGCATCGTCTAGATTGCAATCTGGGTGAAAAAGGGGCCAGCAAGCTACAGGGATCTACGCTAATTCCCTACACAAGTTATAAAGGGCTGTTATGTAATTTATGATTTTCGTATCGAATTTCAGTAAGAGGATTTGATAGCATTAACAGATGCGGAGGGGCGTAAAATAAACAATCCTAGCGAAATATTCTGGTGAGAACAAGATATTTTACTTCCTATGTCTACAATGTGTAGGCGCATAGTTAGCGTAGTGCACTGTATATTGTGCAGAACATATGTGTGCTCAATATATGTCGCACCTACGGCAGCATGGCCTTTAATGTCTCTGAACGTATGTTTAGTACGGAGTATCCCCGGTGTCAAAGAAACTCGTAGTATAAATCAATTCTATATTCGATATACAGACTGTCCTAAAATATGGAACATTGGCCAACTTAATGTACATACCGACACTTGTAACCCAGTCCCCTTTGAGTTTATTACATCCATTAAAAACGTTGTAACAATGTTATTAATCATTTAGTTATCATGAACCATAAAAACCCACACATTTTTGTGTGAAACAATCGTCTCTCTAAATACTAGCCGCGGTACCACCTGATTGTATTTATGACGTCATAACAAAATATAGGGCGCAGTTTGGGCTAGTATTAAATTGCCATTAAGTGAGTATATGCTTTTGGGCTGATAACCAATTCCTCGTAGAAATCAAACAGTTAGCAAAGAGGGCGAAATTAATTGCGTTATAAAACAAAGCGAACATATACCAGTAGCTCGAAACAATTGATGGAATAAACTTGGAATGTACGGTCATAAAATTATTATTACGGTTTGAACCGGTCTATATCATAGCCTGATGCTTACCTTTAATTTTCGGCCTTTTATTTTTGGCGGTTGCTTAACATCGATGTATCCTGAGTGTTCAATACCTCCTTCAATCATTTTGAATCTCCTTGTATAAGTCACAGAAGCACTTCTCGTTCTTTTAGCACTAACACCTTTAAATAAAACAATGAATCAAATAAATCATCACAATTGCTTTATAACTTTATATATAAGTCCGATACATTGTTCACAGCATCCCTGTGTCAACCACTGACCATGCACTGTTATTTCACGATGCGGCAATGACAATGCTTAGTATTTGTAGTTCAATATAGTTTGTTTATGCTGACACAGTTTTTTGTTAATTACTATTTCCAAGATAATTAAAATTCGTTAATGAATCCACTGTCTACTCCGTCAGATAGATGGGGTTTGAAAAAATGCGAGTTTGTAAACAAACGGTACAATGGGTTAATTATCCGAGATGATAACGAAATTAGTACAGTGGGATATCGCTGTACCTGACCGAGACGTCGTATCAACCTTACACTGTATGATACATTGACCCCCATCTCATGTGCTAGATGTATGTCGGTACTTAGATAACAGTCCTAATTGTAAACCCCTTCATTAATTACGACGCTGCAGGTTGCTGCATTGTAGTTTTCTAGCTATTAAATGTGATTTGTGTAGCTGTTGCTGTTGTTGATGCTGCTGCCGATGACGATGACGATAAATTATTGATGATGCAAGTGGTAGTCTTAGTTATGTTTTTGGTATATTGAGTGTGGTTGTTTATCTGTTGTTGTTGATGCTGTTGCTGTTGCTGTTGCTGCTAATGATGGTATTTGTAGATATTTATGACGATGGTGGTGGCAATGTTGACAATACTGTTGCTAAACGATAGGTATGCTGATGATTGATGATTAATGATGACAATGAAGATAAAAGTTATAACAGTAAAGTGACTTCCTACATAAATAAAACATTGTTATCTCCATATTTAATACGTGCTTTAATCATATAGCAATGTATATACCAATTATAGTAAATTAAAACTTTTATTATCATTAGGTTAAACTATAGATACTGATCAGAGCGATCAAACAATCCGTACAGTATGGCCGCCTTCACGGTGATATCACAGTCCGATAATAGACCACCATAGTTTACATACCTAGGTCAAGTCTAGAGTTAACCAGTCCATCTCCGTGTAGTTTGTAAATTAACAACATTCTTAAAATCCCTATCACATTTTAGGGAATGGTAAATAGGTTATACCAATCCACAAACACACTCAAAGTCCTATAGTTTTGAATATTTTTTTCCTATTTAAAGCGTTCTATTTAGTGATGTGTTCAAAAACCCACAGAAAACCATTGAATTTAGCAAAACTTTTAAACAATTAGAATCCAAAAATATTCAACTCTACTGTATGCCGTATGTAATTGACCAAAAGTTTATGATTATGTGAATTAATTTAGCACCGGACAATATTCCTGTCAAAGAGGTTGCCATAGCAACCAGAATAGTGTCACGTAATAAGTAATATACATGTATATATATCTGTATGACACGTTGTATATAAAATTCACTGACACGTAGCTCACGTGCTGTGAATTGTACATCGTGACACGTGGACCACGTGCTGAGAAATATACACAAGTGGCAGCTAGTTAATTTATCATTCACTTCTCACTAAAATGTGAAATAGAATCCTGTCGAGATCCCTGGTAGTAATTATGTTTCATATACCTTCATAAAATATATTCAGAATTCGCAAGTAAAAGTCCAGTATACACTTGACCATCAACTATTTAGTAAATATTAATTTAAATTTATTCAAACATTTTTACCATAAAATATCGCTAATTATAAAATGACATTATAACATGTTACAAAATACATACAATTGGATACATTTGCATTTCAATTATATTCAAATCATAACTTAATTAATATACATTAACCGATTTATTAGAATTTCAAATTTTCACTTACTTTCTATATAGGCTCACTAAGGAGACTTCACGTTTCAACTGAAATTATTTTGTTAATTTCGTTTTTTTGCAATATAATTGCTGATATTGAGATTTTCTTGTGATAGTTTTGATGATAGATAAGCTTGAGCATTGAATGATTTTACAATCGCAATCTTCGGAAGATATATACTACATAAAGATAACTGCTCATCTTTTTCGATAGATCAGTACTTTACCCTAATTAGGCATTTATCTGTGTTAATTAATAGTTAATTAGAAGTTGTATCATTTCACACATTACCTAATGGACCGAATCATAATTATAGTAATGTTTTATCTAAGATCAATTAACGGGCTTAATTACTCGTATAGATAGGTTAAGTAATAATTAAAAATATATATTCAATATAATACAATAGTAGTTATTGTAATTAAAAAGAGAGTAATTCTATATGTAAGTTGGTCGCACCTTTTAATGCATGTAATTCAAATTATCATTTGTTGCGATAAATAAAACTCTAAAACATGATTACAATCCTGGCCATTTTTGCGTTAATCCGGATACATTTAAACTTTACTTGTTTCAAAGTATTGAAAAAACATTTATTGACATCTTGCAAGAAATATATTAATAATCTCTAGTATAAGGTAAAGGTTATGTAGATGGTTCTTTTCAACAACAATATTTAATATTGTTGCAGATAAGAATACTTCTTTCCAAGTGTTGTTGATGTTGTTATTGCTCTTGTGTTTGTTTTGCGGATTTAAACACGTGGAATAGTTTACATTTCTGATTTAGCGTAAAATGTGCAAAAGTAAATAAATAAACACGTTTTAGTGCGTCAATCGGATGTTTAATATATACTTGTCACCAGAGGGTGTTTAGATCATCATAATCTGGTAGTACGGTTTGTTATTTTGTGTCAAGTTCAAGTAAAAATAAATTAATATTTTGTGATAACGTTATTATAGTTTTAAGATTTTGTATTGATATACAAGGGTTTCGTTGGATTCTTTGATCCCAGAACAGAAGTAAGAATGACACATTTTGACACTCGTGTTTTGATCCCATGTACGAGGGTTGTACCAGAATTACGTAGACTTTTGCCATACGTTCAATACCATTCATCATACAAACAAATAATTTTGTGTGGAGTGCAAATAATATTAACTGCGTAAGTACGTGAAATTTCAAAGCCGTATCTTATTTGGATCAAATTCTGCAGCTTCCGGTGATAGATAGGGGTACGGTATGCGGGGCAGGTCAACGGAACGTCACGACGTCGGCGGAACTTCCAGGATAGGTGAAGCTCCTAACTGTATACATTGTAGCTATAAAGATGGAAACAACCGTACACAAAACTTACGAATGTTTAGTTACTACCTTAAACGTGATAACAGTTCCAATTTATTACCAGTAATGTCGCATATAACCCTTATAATAGAACGTCGACCCAGGTCGATGCATTCCTAGAAAACGCTTGGTGACGTTGCATTCGCAGTTGGTTTTCGCCGTCGGTCCATGTCGTTTGATTCGGTCTGGACCATGATTGATGCGCTTGTGTCGTTTGAAAAACAAGTAAGTCGATACAAGAGATTTAGAGGTAGCAGGTTCCAACATTTAAAGCGTTTGCTCTGGCGTCTTCCCGAGATTCACACAAAACTTCATGTTGATGCGATTTCCAGCGTAGTTCGCTAACGTCATATTTTCACGGGTGACGCGCAGCAGCTGTTGGTTGTTTTGTACCTTAAATCAACAACGGTAACCTTTATAAAGTCGAAGTTTACAGCGTACGTTCCAAGGATACTGGGCGTGTATGTCACGAAGTCGCTTTAGAATTAGACATGTTATCTGTGAGGTATAAGCAGTTGAATAATGCCAAAAATGTTTTTAAAATGCGCTGCCCCGCCTATCCAACTATTGGTTACTATGGCGACAGGTTAAATGGATTTCTAACATTCTGTTCGACAATATTTTTACCGATTCTCTTGAAAAAGGCATGAAGTCTTTCTACGGCAAATTTGGTATTAATACATGCCCAAATAAAAAAGTTATGGCAAAAGTCTACGTAATTCTGGTACACCCCTCGTATTATTTAATTCAATGTGGTACCCGGTATACTTTATGCATCTTGTGAAAATCTTAACAGTACAGCCCTCCTGTCTCTCACTCCCTTATAAAAAATATGTTTCTAACTTAATGCATCTCAGGTTACTTTTTCTTATTAACGAGACTTAGGTAACATTCGACGTGACCTTGCCGAGAGATATGCATCCTATTTCGGCATTTGCCAAAAACAACCATAATGAGCGCATCTTACGTAAACCATCATGTTTTTTAATTATTCAAAGAAAAGAAAACAATAATAAGAATAACTATTTAGCTCGGATTTACGTAGAATATTAAGATAAGATCATTAACCGATATTGAATACACCGACACAACATACGTCGTGTGGTATATTGCCTTATCACCAAGTTGTTGGTTTACCAAATCACAGCTGATATATATTTTATCATCACTGGTAATTCGTCTGGGGTAACATGATGTCATAAAGGCCATGAAACACTTGTTGTACTTTTACACATAGCATACTTACATAGGTCTGATATACGTAAACAGTAAAGTTTGGCTTATAAGACCACTTTGATCATTTTTGAAATCATGCAGATTTTTGCCAGTTTAAGGTCCCAAAGTATTAAATTTAGAACAAAAAAGGTCCGCTATTAAGACCACCTTTTTGACTGGTCTTATTAGCGGAACTTCACTTCCATACCTGGGATAATACCCATACATACACGTCATGAACATTGGTAAAAAAATTGACTTCTTATTATTGTTTATCATTAATTATTGTTATTTTGTTCACTCGTATTTCTTAACACAAAAATGTAATGCAGACTTGTTCTAATGTCTTTTAGTGTTCCATAAAAGTGTGTTTTGCCAAGTTGTTACAAATGGTTCTAGACTGGAATAAAATGCTGCCAAAATTGTCAATAAACGATTGAACAATTCGTGATTTGGCATGACATAAACGTGTTAGATAAAAGTGTCACATTTGAATATCAAATTAAAGACATTTCATGAAACGATTTTCTAAAACTGTGAATAACGATTATAGATATTTACTCAAATTGTCGACAAACAACTCAACTAATGATGGAGTACTAATTATTAATGATTATGTCTTAATCATTGTATTCTGCATAAATGACTTGCTTTAATGTTTTTTTTTATTTAAAGAAAAAATATGTCACAGGGGCGTATCCAAAGGGTTGGCAGGGACAGTGATCGTCATTCTAAATATTGAATACCGAGGGTGTCCCTCAGCAATACCAGTCACTTCCTTTTTGTCACTCAAACATTGTTATCTCCCATAGATTTTTTTTTCATTTAAAAAAATGTCGAAGGCTGCTTGAGCGGCTTTAACAGCTGAAAAGAGCCCGAGAAAATTAGTAACTATTTAACTTAACTTATTTTTAGACCACGATTTGACGTTCCCGTGTGTGTAGTATTGACTCTATTACAAATAAAACCATTCCAAATAAGAAACGTCCTCTGTGTGCGAACATATACAGGGCCACCCCACCAGAGTGATTCTTTGTACAGTAACAACCTCTTCAATAACACTTTCAACGTTTTATTTATGTAATATTTGTTCAAATGTTAACCTTTTTAGAGAAACAACCTCTACAAAAAATCCAACATTTTCCACCCCACGTGTGTTGCTCTACAGAGGTTATATCGCTGTACGCTTTGTTTTTATATCGATTCATAAATGCACACGTAAGTTCTACGAATGCAAGGTAAACACGATTTGTAACATAATTGTAACGTTAAATTAATTTTTAATGAATCCAACAATTTTACAAAAAAGAACATATGTTCGTTATTTAACGTATTGTGTCGAACTATAAACAATTGAAAGCAAGGAATATATTATGGAATATTAGTTATACATCATACATTTATGTACGCATATTAGTATATAAAAGAAGATATATTTTCTGTATAAGTTTTAGATACATTACAGATGTTTTAAAATTAAGTTTTAGTTATTATTAAATGTCGCATGTAGTATGTATGTTGAAGTTGTAGTATTTGCCGTAATACTAGTAGTACTGCGTAAATTTGGCAAAGGTGCTTAAATACAATAAATGAATCTATCTCACGTGTTAAAATACAAATGTAAAGATAAAAAGATAAATAATAAATTTAAATTAAAATGAATGGTTTTATATAACAATGTGGACAAGACAAATGAATATAATCTTACGTACCATTATTGTTCGTGTTATTCCTCCGTAGTCTTGGTGTAGAGGACCCATATTGGCCCCTAACCCAGTTATATTCACAAAAATACATCCTTGAAATATTCCTGCTTCAAGAAATATAATCCGAACATATCGCCGTCCGAAATACTGTATACATCCACGTTATTTGTTGTTGTTATTTAAATACCTATTTACGTTTTCAAATCGAAAGTCATCTTTCGCTCGTTTTAATTTTGACGCGTTACAAACATTAGTTAAAGAATGACACTGTTTAAATCAACAGAAAATAGCAACAACTGTCAGTATTCTCTCGTCTCGTCTGAACCACGTGTTGTTTTCATTGACTACATTCCCGAGTTTGGAGCAACATTCAACCACATGCGTAATTTACATTCTTAAGGGATAGTTTTGTTGTTGTTTTTCCTGTTTCAACGGAAAATCATTTAAACTTGTAAAACGAAAGCGCGGCGTATACACGCAATGTCTTCAGGGGAAATCGTTGACGCGGTTGGCTGGTCACAAAATTACATTACAAAGGTTGCGATGGTTATTTTACTGAAATAAAAGCCGCACAGGTACCTGACTTAACGACCACATTTTATCGACTTATTGATTGCAGTACAAAGCGGCTTTGTTCAAAACCGAACATTTTCGACTTTATTCGATAGTCTCAGTCGTCTTTCTGTTAAATAATTTAAAATGTTTAAACGAAGACTTTAAGTATATTTGAAAAGTTGAACATTTTATTTTGTAGTTTCTAGTTCGTTTCTAGTCTTGTGGCTTAACAGATGGTCTGGCATGACATGTGTTTTGCGATTTGAACAATACGATTAAAATAAAACAAATTTATTAGAAGTTATAAGACTAGTCAAAGTGAAATAGAACAATCGAGGACGAAATTAATGAAAGTAAACTTTTTTTCTGTGGAGAAAAATAGTACATATGCGTGTGTATGGAGCATGCCCGCTCGAAACTTGACCGAACACTGTTTTGCAATCTCGGCAACTATAATCTATAAACAATTTGTATGTATGCAATTCTTTAAAGCTCTTAGTCAAGGATAACACATAAAAGTGCAAGCACTTATAAGTTGTATTATATTTTATATCTCCGATGGGATCCTGTGTTTTGCTGAAGGGACGGCGAGTAGAAGAGACAGTGATGTGATACAAGGAATCCGGACGAGCTGCCCTAGCTCTTTCAAAACAGACTCACTGATAGATTCTTTAATGTGCCCGGTGTACAGTTGGGTGGGAAACACTGAAAAAGCGTTTCAGAAATGACCAAGTGTCCCGGCCGAGGATCGAATCATGCACGAACCTCTCGATCCTGAGTCAAGCGGGCTATCCGCTCAACCACCGTGCCAAGGGGCGGAGGATTTCAAGAATACAAAATAATAACTTAGCCAATAAAGTGAACAAACACATCCAAGTAACTAAATATGTCAAGGACTGGTCGGTGTTGGTGATGTTGAGGGTAATCAGTTATATCTAGAGCATTGGACCGACGGGTTCGACCGGTTGGTAGGTGTATGGTACACGATGGGAGGTAACTCTAGCAAAACGGTGATTTACCGATAACCTCGGCTACATCGTTTTGCGGCAATATTTTTTAGGGTTGTTGGATAAAATTAATTTATTATTAACTCCTTTGCGTTTTAGCAATGTTAAAGGGTTGACTTCTGACCTTTAAAATCAATTCTCAAAATTCTTATCATCGTGTTTCTATTTGTAAACTTGGACATTCGTTAATACTTTTGTTTGAAATTATTAATCGAAATAGAATACCCATCAAGGGTTAATCCACTAATCTGATATCGTACAAGGGGGTCTCAGACAGATTAGGAGCATCAAAGATTATTTAGTATTTATTATCTCATTGGTCAATCATTACTGTGATTTAAGTTGTGATTCATTCTACATAGATTTAAGGATTTCCGGAATTTACCGATTGGATATGATTGGAACGTTAGTCGAAATCAATTGTATTCGAATCGCGCATTATTGATATAAACTGTTTGTGTTTCGTCATCCTCATAAATCAGTGGTTAGTCAAGTCCCCAGTCATGCAAAAAAAGCTGGTTGAAATAGAATGGTGCGTCGCATGATGGACTTTGACCGAACACATACCTCTCAAACTCAGAACAGAACATCTCTATCACAGCTGACAACTTGGCTGAGACGCCTGAGCCTCGAGCAATCCTTACCGAGCTTTTCAACATTTTAACACCACAGAAGGGTCGCCAAAATGTCTTCCGTTCATAACACATGTAGCGGCTTATTCTTGCTAATACGAGCGTAGCTTTGTTCGACTTTATTTCCTTTCAGGACCTTAATGAAAATTGAAAATATCCTCTTGGCTTCAACGTCCGCGTCCTAGCGTTTGATTAATGCGTATGTTAAAGGCGGTGACTATGTGCAATCGTTAAAATGACGACATATTGTACTTGTAATACATACAGTACAATACAATAGATTAAAGATTAGGATATCTTTAACTCAATCTTAAAAATAAAACATTCCGTAAGATGTCAACACACCGACAATTCAGTCATTTAAAGAATACATTAACTATCGAAAAAAGATGGAACAAACAATCGCACTATTAAAAAACAAACTCCAAATCTGTAACAGAAAATGGCAGAAGTTTTCATAACTTAAATGGTGATATTGTGTAAATTCCCCGAACCAATAACCATTTCTTATTATCTTTCTCTCACTTTCCTTTTTTGCCCTCTACAATCATAATCTCTCTTCTAAGCGACTGTCCTCATAACTCTTCCCCCTCCCACATATATACTACAACACTCATAATGACAGTAAAGAATAATATCATGAGTAGTGAATTAGTTTAACAAAATTTATTTTGACAAAATTGTTTGTATATTTTGTGTTGTATGTAGCTGTATAATATGTGTTATGAAAATAAAAAAATGTTAAAAACGAAAAAAAAAAGAAAAAAGATGTCAACGCGGATACGTTTTGCTGTTCCGGGTAATCTTTGTTTGTTTATTGTCGGTTAGTTGTTGGTAATCATGACTGTATTCGATTGCCACAAGGATGTTTGGATACTACATTATAATTAGATCCGTAAAATATTCATAAGTCTTTTTTAGTCAATAAATGTTTAATCATGTTAAGCAATAATGCAGATCTGTGGTCACATATCTGTGGTCTCAACCCACTGGGTTCATAATGGGGTTTATGATGTTCAATTCACAGCCCATCATTAAATCCGCTTATTTTGTCATTCGCTAGGCTCCGTCATGCATTAGCACTCATGTTATTTTCATTAAACGGGGCTGGACCACTATTGAAATACATTTTATAGACTAGAAGCCAAAATGTGGCTTAAAAGCTAAATAAAATTTACTTTAGTTCTTGTTGTTGTTGTTGTTGCTGCTGCTGCTGCTACTAATGCTGCTGCTACTGCTGTTGTAGTGTACACTGATATGTCATTTTCGACTACATGTTCACTGTTAAACAACGTTATTAATTCACACCACTTTTTTCATTTAACTTCTCAGCTGGATACTGTTTTATCAAAGCACTTGCGGACCTCTTTAAATTACTATGGTTTCCAGATAGTTACACCTGGATCGTGGTTGCCAGCATCCGTTAAACTTCTGAAACAGTAACGCTACCTGTTGCTCCCATGATATCATTTATAATATTTAACTCACTGTTATTAAAACAGTGATTCAGAAACTTTTAATATCAGCTGCAAGATGAACAACTGATCTGTTGTTAGCAAACTTTCACAGATTAACTAATGTGCATTAATAAAATATAGTATAAATATGGCCTTTAAATGGTGACACTTTAGTGATTTTAACTCATGGTAATTTGAACTAAAAGTTCATGACATATTGAGGCATGAGTTTATACATGTAAAACATTTTGATAGTTATAAATAAAAATGATTAAGTTAAAAAACAACGGAAAACTTTGATATTTTACTAAAGGGATGTAATTAAGAAGACAGAACATAAAACACGATTATTTCCCCTGAGAATATCATTAATGTGTAATTTAAGCGATCTGCCATTTACACATCAATGAAGGAATTAAACGTGTAAGCACTCTGTAGCTGACCTTGACCTCGTGATGACACTCTTAATGACATACATGTTCTTATAATTTCCTTGATGTTTTAAAATAGCAACATTCCATCCTGATCATAGTTTGCACGGAGTTTGTCTGGATCATAGTTTGCACGGAGTTTGTCTGGATCATAGTTTGCACGGAGTTTGTCTGGATCATAGTTTGCACGGAGTTTGTCTGGATCATAGTTTGCACGGAGTTTGTCTGGATCATAGTTTGCACGGAGTTTGTCTGGATCATAGTTTGCACGGAGTTTGTCTGGATCATAGTTTGCACGGAGTTTGTCTGGATCATAGTTTGCACGGAGTTTGTCTGGACCATAGTTTGCACGGAGTTTGTCTGGACCATAGTTTACACGGAGTTTGTCTGGACCATAGTTTACACGGAGTTTGTCTGGACCATACTTTGTCTGGACCATATTTTGCAGGGAGTTTGTCTAGACCATAGTTTGCAGGGAGTTTGTCTGGACCATAATTTGTCTGGACCATAGTTTACATGGAGTTTGTCTGGACCATATTTGTCTGGACCAGAGTTTGCAGGGAGTTTGTCTGGACAATAGTTTGTCTTGACCATAGTTTGCAGGGAGTTGGTCTGGACCATAGTTTGTCTGGACCATAGTTTGCAAGGAGTTTGTCTAGACCATAGTTTGCAGGGAGTTTGTCTGGACCATACTTTGTCTGGACCATAGTTCACATGGAGTTTGTCTGGACCATAGTTTGCAGGGAGTTTGTCTGGACCATAGTTTGTCTGGACCATAGTTTGCAGGGAGTTTGTCTTGATCATAGTTTGAAGGGAGTTTGTCTGGATCATAGTTTGCCGGGAGTTTGTCTGGACCATAGTTTGTCTAGATCATAGTTTGCAGGGAGTTTGTCTGGACCATACTTTGTCTGGACCAAAGTTTGCAGGGAGTTTGTCAGGGTCATACTTTGTCTGGACCATAGTTTGCAGGGAGTTTGTCCGGACCATAGTTTGCAGGGAGTTTGCCAGGGTCATGGTTTGCAGGGAGTTTGTCCGGACCATAGTTTGCAGGGAGTTTGTCTGGTCCATGGTGAGCACGGAGTTTGTGTGGGCCATGGTTTGCAGGGAGTTTGTCTGGACCATGGTTTGCAGGGAGTTTGTTTGGACCATACTTTGTCTGAACCATAGTTTGCAGGGAGTTTTTCTGGACCATAATTTGCAGGTAGTTTGTCTGGACCATAGTTTGTAGGGAGTTTGTCTGGGCCATGGTTTGCAGGGAGTTTGTCTGAACCATAGTTTGCAGGGAGTTTGTCTGGACCATAGTTTGTAGGGAGTTTGTCTGGGCCATGGTTTGCAGGGAGTTTGTCTGAACCATAGTTTGCAGGTAGTTTGTCTGGACCATAGTTTGCAGGTAGTTTGTCTGGACCATAGTTTGCAGGTAGTTTGTCTGGACCATAGTTTGTAGGGAGTTTGTCTGGACCATGGTTTGAAGCGAGTTTGTCTGATCCATGGTTTGCAGGGATTTTGTCTGGGCCATGGTTTGCAGGGAGTTAGTCTGGGCCATGGTTTGCACGGAGTTAGTCTGGGCCATGGTTTGCAAGCAGATTGTCTGGGCCATGGTTATCAGAGAGTTTGTCTGGGTCATGGTTTGCAGGGAGTTCGTCTGGACCATGGTTTCCAAGTAGATTGTCTGGATCATGATCCCAAAGGAGTTACATGATCCATCTGGACAATGGCCTCAAGGTGTTCCATTTGGACCATTTCGTCTGGCCCATAGTTCCCAGGTCCATTGTTTCTAGGGAGTTGAATCTGGTAAAAGAATCTCTGTATGACCCTACTTATTAGTGATGTACCGACTATCGGATATAATCGATTAGTGGGTTACAGACGTCTACCGGTTCCGATAATCGATGTCATTCATCCATAATCGATCATCGAATAATTTATCATAATCATAAGGAAATATTACAAAAATTGTAATCAAGTATTTTCTAGGAAAATTTAAGGCATAGAAGATTCAAACAAATAGAACCCATCCAAACAATTCAAACTTGGGTAGTAAGCGTCTTGTTACTGTTCATTCGCTTGGAAATAAAACAATAAAATGTGAATGCTGTATTTTTTTGTAAACATTTTTATTCTCATCTGATAACTGTTTCAGCCCAGCTAAGGTAAAATACACATACTATACTCAAAACGAGCACTTTGGAAGCTAGACAACTGGCCTTAACACACTTCGAATTCAGTTACTGTCCTACCGATTATGAATCGAAAAATCGCGTCCGAAGTGCCAACCGATTCTAACTGGTGATCGATTATGACTTTCAACCGATGTTACATCACTGCTACTTACTCTACACACATTGTGGTATAATAGTGTCCCAGAATGTCTGTTTATGTAGCCTCAATCAACAACATATTAAGAATATTTCTGGCACAGTGGCGTTTGTCGGCGTATTCTGATTTTTAGTTCTCATTTTATTTTACACTGTCGCAATGACAGTGCTCCACAAACAAGGTTTATCGGGTGCAAGGTGCGCACCCGATAAGGTCGTTTATCAAACTTTACATAATGATACTGTTGAAAAAATGGTATTAATATAGCCTTTAAATGATAACAATCGAGTGATTTTGTTGATCTTGATTTATTGATTAAAAACAGGTGACGTATTACAGGCATGTGTTTATACACTGTAACATTTTGATAGTTATATCTAAACAATATTTTAGATAAAACGAATGAAAAAATTGATATTTTTACTAAAGGGAGGTAATAAAAAACTAAAACACCAAATAGGCAAGCTTGTTTCCCCTGAAAATCTTACTATTGAATAAAGCTTACTTATTTATACTTGAGAGCTGTCTGACACCCTAATCCATTCATGAATTCGGTTAAATAATAAAGATTCGGTTCACCATTGCTTTGATAACTGCATGGGTCATGATGATTATTTTGTGCGGTTCGCGACTACTAGGCCTATAGTTTTGTAATGTTACTTACAAGTTATAAATCTAGAATCTAAGCACACAAATTAAAAAATGGCTCATTATTATTATGCCTCTCATTATCAACTAGAGTAAATGAATATATCATAAGTAGATCTAGTTGAATTTAACATTTCCATCTTTCTAAGTACTTTCCACCAGTAGGCCTACGCTACATATAATAGGCGATAAAAGTGATAACTCGGTTTGTACAAAAACCTAAATTAGGTCTTTGGTTTGTAGTATGAATATAATAACGTTATTTAATTTTTGGACTTATTATTAGACAATGTACATCGCCTTATTCTCATATAAAACGGTTAAACATAAAACAAAAATGCTATACGTATTACACAACCGAAAATATATCTACTGTAGTACAATAACAATAGAGACGTGCGCACCTACCCTATATGGACATCTGTAAATTTTAAGCGATAAAAAGTTAAAAACCGAGGGATTGTCTCAAATGAATATGGATATAATATAAAGCAGACGAATTTAATCATAAGTCTGGTTCCCGGTACCTAAATCTTTCATTACATTACAGTATAGGTCCGGCGCAATCTAACAAATATGGTCGCTTACATGTGTAAAACAAGATGGCGGTTTAACATTAGCTTCTATGGAGAATTTTAGAATATCCCAAAAAAGTGTGTGTTATGTATGTGTCATTTCGATGAGATTTTGTATATTAATGGGCAAAAGTATGTTCTTTTCAATTAAACATGTTTCATTAAAATGACACAACTGATATGTACAAAAAACGCAAAGTAAATCAAGAAAATTTCTGTACCATCGTGTATATAGTGCATATAAATCGCCCCTGATATCAAATGCCCGGTTAGCTCAGTTGGTAAAGCGTCAAATCAGTAACTTGGATGTTGAAGGTTCGATACCAGTATTGTCATTATTATTATTTATTATTTTTATATGTAAAGTAATTCTCTATTATTTTATACTTGAATAAGGAACATGATGAGAAAATAAAGTTTTTGTATTACACAAATTAAGCAAAATATTAAAAAAAAAGGAAAAACAATAACTGACCTATACAGGGATCGAACCGGGATCACTTGTTCACAAGGCAGTGGCTCTACCGACTGCGCTAACTTGGACACTTGAAAGTTACAAATTGATGGACTATTAAAACCTTGCTACAAAAATATTTTAATCATTTTATAAACGTTATTTTGTAGATATTAGTGCTATTGTAGCGAATAAACTTCTATCATTACAAAGACCATTATTTTTCGCATTACTATGCAAAGTCACATCAAAATGACACATACATAACATACACTTCAGGGTGATATTCTAAAATTGCCTATATAAACTAACGTACACCCGCCATTTTGATTTGACCACTGGAGTTATCGATTATTGGTTGCTGCCTGACCTAAACCACTGTAAGATTTAGGACAGGGAACCAGACTATTTAATCATGTGTATTGTACTTGTAGAAGTCATACATAACTTTGTTTAAACCCCTGGTACATTTATATTAACCGTTAAATTATAATTATTTTAGAACCTCACATCCGTCTAGGAGTGCACATCTCTATTAAACGTTACTAATAACAAAATATAACAAACATAATTATAATATATAAATTAATTTAGCGGTAAACATAAGACCAAGTTCAAGTTTGGCCATTGACAAAACATAATGAGGATGAACATTTTGGTATCGAAACAATGCAATTCCACTTGTTTACCGTCTCCGTAAGTCTAGCTGCATTTTAAGTTTTCACGTTTCCGTGTCAAAAGTCCACTTCGACGCTGCTATACAGTCATGTAAGTTATTAGTTGCGCGAAATAATGTGTTTTTAACAATGTCCATTACATCTTTGATACCATTATCATTTTCACCTTCTGCTTCAAAAACAAACGAACAAACCCCATATTCGCTGTCACTGAAAGGAAAAAAAATCAATTATTATCTTTTTAGTAAAAGAGTCAGCATAAACCAACTGACCGAAATGCTTTCACGAAACCACACCGTAATAAAAGTAACTACAGTTGTACCATTAAGCAACCATTTGTCTTATTAATTAAGCAATCATAATGACCCACCTGGATAAGCATTTTGATAGTTGACAACTTGATCAACATAATCATTATTTACATTGTGAAAGACCATTTCCTTAAGAAACACATGTGTTGGATCTTCAGCAAGAATATGGCACTACAGAGAGTCGATACTAGAGCTTTCCAAACTAAGGAATTTCCTATCACTGACGGTGTCTGGTGTGATTGATGGTCACGTGTGGACGATGAAACACTGAACATATTTGAAACATCGCCCTAAACGCAGAACGTAAATAAAATTAAACACAATTTTGCGATTTTTGAGGTCGTTTACTAGGCCATCCTTAAAATATTGTTTGTTTGCCCTAACGCGACAAATGATTTTTAAGGTGGGTAGGTTGGTCGAATTTTTTTTGGATGGAAATAATTTTTGAGGAACCTGAACAAAAATTCAAATCGATGTAGTTATACAAGAAAATAGGCTTAAAATGTTTGAGTAGGGGCGATTTTAATGAGCAGGTAGCGTTAGGGCAAACATACACTTTTTTTAAGGATGGCCCTATGAACCACATTCTTTACCCTCAGAAATATCGAAAGCATTTACCGACAGGACTGTACCTAGAGACAAAACAATACATATAAGCAAATTTGTTTCTAGTACATTTTAGGCGCTTTTTGAATCCAAATGACATGTGTCTTTTTGAAAGAATAGAATGTTCACCGAGGCCTCGTGAACCTGTATTAGTTATTCTTCATTTTTGCCATTTCATAATACAATGCACTCTGAATCAAATTATAACGTTATAGCCCCAGAATTTAAAAGACAATTTGAACTTTGTTACTACGATATGTTTTTACCCAGTGTTTACGGGTTGTATAAATTACAATTATACGAACGTTAGTAAAACATACTTCGTGACTAATTGCATACTACGTAGTATGCATGTTGTATTACAGTAAACATGTTGTTTTAAAGTTTGAATGTGATTTAAAACACTCACTAGGTTTGTTGGTTTATCTGACCACACATTTGTCACTTACAGGTTAAATGTTACGTGATGGGAAGATGTAATATCTAACATGATCGACGCATGTACCACGCACGTGTATAACCTGCGTACAATTTTGTATTCTATATCTAAAGTTTGACTTTTCCTTATAAAGGAACATAACTCAATAAGACTTAGTCTTTCGTTCTAATCCTTTCCAATATTTAAAATGTTATTGTGTTATTTGTTGCTATGTGTGTATCATGCTGTAAATATTGTTAATAAATATGTTTGAAAGCGAAATGTAAGACTACCTATAGGTCATGGTAGAACTATAGTATATATGTGCAGTCAAACCTTTGAAAGTGGTAAACTGAATCAACCCTTTATATTATTTTATATTGTGTATTTATAAATGTAGAATTAAATAGAAAACTGCTTTTAAACACACGTGAATTACATGTATAACTGAGACTGTGAAAGACTGTTCAACACAGGCTTATCATTGGTTACTTGAATTAAGGGGGCAATACAAATGTATATCAAAAACCGTTCACAATTACAACTCTTATACGAGGGATGTTCAATAATTACTAGGACTGGGGCCCTCACGGGTACAGTTTTAAATTTTTTGAAAATGCTATTACGTAAGTGAGACCCGCTTTAACAGTCATATTGCATTTAAGAAGCGGGTTGTATTGCTTATCATATGTCAGGCTAGTAGGCAAGTTTGTATTTCAAAGAGAGAATACAGCTCCGTTAATAAACATGATTCGGAGATATGTGACTGATTTTGAAAGTCACATGCAACTGCGTTTATACTGTTAATTCATTAGGTTGAATACATGTATAGTCGATTCAATAAGTATAAATATTAATGAGGGAACTATCCCATTCGAAAGAAAAGCGGTGTATACCATTAAATCAGGTAAACCCAGTTAAACCTATATTAACTAAGTTTACCTACCGGGCGATAGTACATTTACAACGCTTCTCATTTATCTTTGAAAGATATGTAGGGTGATGGCTTTGAGTACATTTAACAAACAATACTAGGAAGTACTGAGTCATTGTTACGTACAGTTAAGTTACTTACATACAGTATTTTATTGAGGTGTGTTTTAATGTGAACCAGTACGTATGTTATGTTATACTAATCATTGTGAAATTCACACGACCTTAGTTTTATATAATGCATTTCTTGTCTATTTATAACAGCAAAATGAATTGTATTTTTTTAGTACAGTAGAGTTTGCTGTATTCATTTATAATATATTGTATTTTAAGTACAGTACAGTTCGCTTTATTCATTTATTTAGTTTCAAGCTAAACAACAGTTTTACTACATTCAAAATGGTGTACTCGTATGTAGTGTAACTAAGTACAATGTTCTTTAGTCTGTTCAGACAATGAATCGCTTTATCATCATCCAATGTTTTCGTTGAACTTGAAAACGAGTTGCAAGTTGCAAGTTGTCTTAAGAACTGGTTTCATTGTTAGCAGAAATAATAGGATATGAAGTTTTGTCATCACTAAATTTTAAATAAGCAGTTACACTTAAACTAATGAAAAATATCTCATTAGTGTAGCATTGTTAATGGTTATTGTATATAAAGTGTTTGTTTATTATAGTTCCATCCCGATGGAAAGGGTCGGTCAATTTGACTAAATAATATGAGACACTCATTTGTCTATCACACACCACCCGAATCCGTTCTAGCATTGTCGGGGGCCTGGCAGAGATGGGCCTAAGGTAACAAATTTTTAATAAGCCGACCATATCAGTTCTCAGTTCTAACCCAGCTTCTGCTGGGATTCGAACGTTCGACCTTTCGTCCACGGTAGCGTAAGACAAGGTAAAGTCTCTAAATTTCCTGAAATACTGTCCTATCCGGAAGTTAAATCAAATCACTTACTGTGAGGTTTCCATAACCAATCGTTTTCTTCCATCTCGGGTTTCAAGTTTGAACCTCCCTATTGCAGTTAAT
This sequence comes from Spisula subtruncata, assembly GCA_963678985.1. NCBI lineage: Eukaryota > Metazoa > Mollusca > Bivalvia > Venerida > Mactridae > Spisula > Spisula subtruncata. The sequence continues at coordinate 9,240,103 of OY787667.1, forward strand.
GGAAAACTTGCTGACTTCCGGCTGTCTTTCTCGTTGAATGGTTCTACAGGGGTCGATCTAGGGTCCCTCGATTCATACTTAGATATGAATGATATTGTTATAGCAGTCACTTTGACCCGGAAGTCATATATACCGGCACGCAAGCTAACATTCTGTACATCAGGGCTGGATAGTAAATGCACCCTCATTTGATCTGCAATCAAATTTTCACTTATACGAGGGACGTTCAAAAATTACTAAGAATATTGAAGTTTAATAGTACGTGTATGTTATAGTATTTCTAAAATATTAAAAACTGTAATCGTGAGGACTACAGTCCTGGTATTTTTTTTACCGTCATTTGTACATATTTTGGATTTTATCATATATAAGCAACGTCGAATACTCTTTAGCTCAATACTGAATCTGTTAATGTATTAAAATTTCTACCCATGTATTTGAACTAATAAAACTCGAATGATGTTATACGACACCTGTGTGGTGTCTTGTCATTTTTGACCACTGGACTATATGATTGTTATGCTCGCTATGATCATGCCGACCACTTGTGGAGAAAGAATCAGTTGCTTGCTGCACGGTCTGTCTAACATACCCTATGTTTAGAAAGACATTTCTTCGATCTACTCTTTTTTCATGAAATCATTTCCCTTTGCACCCTCGAACATAGGATAATCAATCCCAGAATAAATTCTTGCTAAAATTGAAAAAGTTATGCTATTTGATTGATAAGATATATTATCTAGTCGGGAGGCCAGACTAGCTGCACGTATCTCTGTCAGTGAAACAGAAACACCTCACACTCAAGCTGCACGCACACCTTTCATAGTCAAACATAAACAAGCAACTACAACATAATCAGTTTTAAGGTGAATGACAGGTTAAAATCAGTTATATCTAGCCATATTTGTTTTGCAAAATGTAACAGTTAGCCTACATTTGATAAAAGTTCATATTCAAACCAAAGATAACCAGGGTTGGTAATCACAAATCATCGTAAGGGAAAACTTAAATATTTAGCTGAAGTTAAAGAATTGATTTGCCTATATATCACAAGAAAAAATACTGTCTAGAATTCTAGATCTAATGGTTTATTTTTGTTTATTGTTTACATCTGCCTCTAAATGGCTTTGATGATAAGCTAATACGCCTACAAAGGGCATTTTGAGATTTCAAGAAGAGTCTAAGTCTTTCCTTAAGGTGGTTTGGGAATACCACCATAGTCTTACCGTGTGAATCTGTCTCTACCAGAGCACGGGGCCAGAATACTTTACGCAGGCCCCATATCCAGTCCCTACTTTCCAGTTCCGTGTCTCCTGATAATACGACAACTGTGGCCGTACCGGAAACGATTGAAAACGCGTGCAAGTGCGTCTTTGACGTCACCATAGTGACGTCAGTGATGTCATGAAGTTCGTATGTATCAACCAGGTTGTCTGTGGAGACCTCGTACAAGAGTAGTTCTATTTCTCCACTTTCACCTTCAGCAAGTTTGACATGTCGGGTCTTCCACGGCTGAAATACAAGGGGTTCATAAAAATTATATCGCTGACTGAACTACATGTAACTAGTAACTGATGACATACCAGTCAAGACACTCGCATTGTAGGCCTACATAGATGGAATTATATCAGCAGTTGGTCAATAAGCCACCATTCAGACAAATTACTTCGTAAAGTTTAAGTTTTTTTGCTTCAAAACCGAAGACAATTGTATATTTTAAGTGGGATCAATAGTGACCATGTTAGCACTAAATAATGAACGCTGCACACTTACCGGTGGTCTCCAGCCACGTGCAAAACCGGAAGCAGGCGACTTCACGTCTAAAATGCCCTCTCGTATAATCTTTTGTCCAACCATGTCGTCTGGAATTGATCAAATACTTGTATAGCAATATTAGATACTTTCGAGCACATTATAAATGTACATGCATAACAAATAGCTTATAATTTTTTATCTATCAATTGTCGCTGTTTAAAAAGTTGTCAAGTTTTAGTCATATACATGTATGTCAAGTCAACATTGACCTCATACGTGCACTGGGGTTTCACAAAGAGTCTGGCATGATACCCTTTAACTAATCTACAACTTATCTTTCCCTGTGGAGAGACGGGGAATCATAATGGTGAAGTGACATATGGACATTGAGATGTGTAGTATATCAATTGCATTTAAAAGCACTCGTTCTCTTCAAAAGAAATGTGCTATGCGTTAAACACTATTTACCATCTAATTAACTTGCATATATTTTGTAAATATTTAAAAACTAAAGGACATACGCAAACATATTTCGTTTCGGTGTAGGATCGTTTATATATTTGTTTACACGAATTTTCAACTGGAGATAACACATTATTCATGGTAGATTATACATGGATATTTTCAATATTCTAAATGATCAACATACACATATTTTACACTATATATGCATAATAGCACAATCTCCACAAAGAGGTCCTCCGTAGAGCAACGCCTTAAAATCCCTATAAATTTAACCTCTATCGTTCAGCAAACTCTCTTCAGCAGCCACTGTTTTCAACTCATAAATGCTGTTTTCTCTTACAGAGGTTGTACTGTACGTGTATTATTGTGATTGCATCAGTTATTAACCGAACTGCTGTAACTAAGTGATAAGGAAACCCACATAAAAAAGTTTACCCCAATTGCATTAAACTATCTTCTTTTTATATAAAAGTTGCATTCTCTGGTATACAGTTAAAACTTCCCCACTCGAAAACATCCCCACAATACTCACGTTATATGGAAAACTCACCCAAGAATTTTTTTAGACAGCGAGATCGTGGGGGCGTTCTGACTGTTTTGCCATTCCCTCAATGGGATTAAATTGATCAATGAAATGAACGTTTTGCACTTTAAATAAGGCACATATATTTCACCCTGAATCTGAAGTGATGCTTACGTTAAATGATTTTCTTTATATTTTAATATTTCTTTTTAGATGGTTAGGCCATCACTATCGTTTTACCATTCATCGCTATATCGACGTCGACATATCGATGGTTTAGAAGGAGAAGGTCGTAAGTACAAAATCGATATTTTGAGAAAACAAGAAAAAAATGTCTGCAATAATTTACTCTTTACTTATGGTAAAACGAGCCGTTTCCGCTTCATTTTGGAAAGCATGACAAGTTCCGATTTTCATGCTAATAGGCTCATCAGAAGCGCCTTGTAATGCAGATGTCAAATATGTATCAGTCTTATAAGGTCGTAAGAAGTAGTTACGACCTTCTCATTCTAAGGCAGCGATATAAGAGAATTTATATTTCACGTAGGGAATACATTAACTGATTTATCGCTGAAATATTGAAAGCGAAAATACACGCGTTCATTAGATACTGCGGCTTTGACATACAGTCCTTCCCTGGTCAGTAACGATGAGTAATAACAATGTTGACAACTTTAAATGCAGAGCAGATCAGAGATAGAGAAAAACTAACTATCAGAGCTGAGCAGAGGGGAGTCGGAACAGAACAGACCGTGACAATTTGTTGGACCGAATTGACGAAACATTTACACTTTATAAACAATCAAAAGCAGTGATCTAGAATAATGTTAACCTGTAAAAATAACATACATGTGTACAATTATTAAAACATCGTCATCGTCGCGTCAGCATCGACCGGTTCAATGTAAGACCTATGGAAATTATTACGAATGTACATTACCTTAATATAATCAATAATTTCGTCTGAATAAATAAACCATCAAATGAAATAATTCCTTTATCCGAACTGTTATGAAATACACATACACTTGTATTCATAAACCAAATATGATATGGTGAAGATATAAAACTAACCTTAATTATATTTGTGTGTACCTGTATTTTTATCCAAGTTTGGTCTCTCGTTGACATAAATTCTATATTTTCATACATTGACACAAACACAGTCATGTACAATTCTATTGATTGTAAATTTAAAATCAATCAAACATTGGTGGACATGTTCTGACTGGTCAATGTTCAACGAACGACAACTCGTGTTTTATTTCATGAAAAGTACAGCACGGGTTGCTTCCCTTGATAAAATATTGAAGGGTTACAAAGTTTACGAAAAAAAAAAATTCAGTTCAATGTATTGGTGTAATTCTTAGTTTATACTAATTTGTTTAAGATCGATCGTGCAACAAGTGTTTTCCAACCACTTTAGATAGCTAATTCCCGATATTATCCATAGCCACAAGGGCATGGGAGAAGAGAATACAGTATCCCTTTAATAATACGGTCAGTTGCATCCACGGTCCCACCACCGGAGATGGGTCGGGTTTTTACTTTTGGTTTGTTTGGGGTATTGATTCGAAGAAAAAAATATTTCGTGTAATATTTTCTATGCCTAAATTTGCGTCACACAATAAGCACGTCGTATTATAACTACTCTGTAAAAGAGACTTAAAAGACATAATTTTATTATGCATGATATGCTCTTTCCATCAGGCACGTAAAATAACCAGAGATGCTTCTTGAACTGCCAGGGACATCTTCTGTATAATGTACTGTCTCCCTTAAACTCAAATGACTAAAAAATGATACTAGTATCTCTTTACAGGGCCTCGCCTATATGGATCGCCCAGATTGCGAGGATAAAAGAGCATATAAACTAAATGAATGTGGAGAAGGACGATAACCTAGACATAAAGACGATGAGAAATACAGAGAAATAGAGAAGATTGCGAAGGACAGACAGAAATGGAGAGATCTGGTTGCAGCCTTTTGGACACGTGGGCACGAAGAGGATAGGTAGGTAGACAAACTAGATGAGTACACCGCAAGTTAAAAATGGTTAGATAAGTGACTTTATATAATTAGACACTTTTGATCGAAAAGTGGTTTAATTACCTCCCTTTGTTAAAATAAGTAAACACGTGCATATATTTCAATAGCATTGCGCAAAATAAAGTGTTAATTATGACGACTTGCGGATACACAAAATTATCTACTATTTACTCTGCATTTTAATACACAATCATATGACTTTAATTGACTCGTTGTAAGAATTTAAGATTCATACATATTAAATTTTCACTCTGTTACATCACTTCCACTGCTTAACGATGATTACGTAGCAGGTGGCGTATCTCAGCCACCGTCTAGAACATTTTGTATGCACCGTGTGGCTTACAGCTTCAATGGTGTTGAATAAAAGGTACTGTACTCCATTTCGATGATAAAAACACTTTTTTGTAGTTTAAATCACAAAACTATGTTTATGAATACACAAAGTATTCTTACAATTTACATTGCGACCAAAGCAATGTGCAAATGCGCTATTGATGAAAACTACCGAACATGTTTTACCGTCCCTTAATAATGTAACGGCTTTTTTTGGGCATTTGAACACCACACTGCTCTACACAGCGTTGTATTTATATTTTAATGCGTTAGTCACGCAATAATTTTTTTAAATTTAATTAACCGACGCTAGAACGCATATGCGATTATTTTTCTTCTAGATGAATAAGTCCATATTCGCACAAAAATGTATTAGGTAGGTCAAGCCAAAAAAATGCGATTTTAAGAGAGCTTTTTTTATAAATTTTACAATTTATCAACTAGAATTGAGTCCCCAGTCTATGCTTTTATGCCAGAATTTTCATCACTAGCGATGAAGGGTGTACAGTTATGTCCTGGACAGTAAACCACTTATCAAGTACTTGCTAAGTATAAGGGGTCAGCCTCGCACAGCATGGGAGCTATTGATCTCCCATCATACATAAGGGTTTCATCAAGGATCTTATCAAACATCTGTGTCATATTATTCTTCAAGAGCTATATTATTATAGTTTTAAATGACCTGACCATTGCACAAAAGCATATAACTTTCTACTTTGAAAGTCAATGTAAATGTTTATACAGATGCTTATTTTACAGATTTTAAAATGCAGGAGTGTAAAGTTTTTACAAGGAAAACAAAAGCATTTAGTGTACTTAAAATAAATCTACTATATAATGCTGTTACTTTATACCATAATAAAATTGGTAAAAGTTTCTAATAGATTGAAGTTGCATAATACATATATCACTCCAGAAATTTGATCATTAACAATCAACACTGTAAAATTAAATTAACACATTACACTGGCTTACGATATTTTAAATAAATCAATATATTTTGATATTCATGATAATTAACACATGGTGAATTTACTTTGTATTTAATTTCACTTTTTGAATGGGTAAATCATAGACCGTGTTGAATTCTGCACAAACCATTACTTACATTTTCTTAACTGTACTCGTACATGTATTTTTATTGCGTTTAGTAAAAAAATAAAAGTTAACATTGAATTTTTTTCGTTTGCCTAGATTGGTGTTCACAAAGAATCTTAGCAGAAATCTTCTTTTAACATATAATATTATATTATAATATATGTTCTTAAGTGTATTTATCAGCCTATTAACAAAATCAACTCAATTAATATTTTACTTAGTTATGAACCAGTATGTAAAAGCTGACTAAGTCACTATACTCAAATAAGTTAATTTTTTTTTTTTTTTTGTTAAGTTAAGTTTTCACCTAAGATGCTTTGTGAATACCTGTCCTGATTTTATTTAAATTTTAAAACAATCGTTTTAAATCTTGAAACATTTGTTTTAAGGTCTTATCATACATGCATAGTATTCCTCACTCCAAGTTACAAATACAAAATGAACATTGGATTCTCCTGAATAAGATGTACTGGCAACATCTGGACCTTATTATTGAGTAACAAACCATGAAGGAACTTTGGGTCAATTACTGGGAAAACTGGACATCCAGCTGACATCAAGCTGAGGTGCTAATAGGCTGTACCGTTACCATCAAAAGCAAAATTTGGGAGAAACCTGGCATAAAAGCATAGACTGTCCCTTTAAAACTCTTTTAAATACTGAAATATATTAAACTGATGTTTTAAAAGTGAGAAGTTCGTTTCGGTCAGAAAGTATGGCACAGTTCTTTTTAATATGAAATTTTGAACTAATGTCTATTTAGGAACTGATGATTGTTTTTTATTTACTGGATTCTGTTCACGCGGAAGGAGACCCCAAAGGGGGGGGGGGTATATGAATTTTCATTTATTTTTAGGGCCTCATTCTGAGAATTGCTCAATAATAACAAGGTGGTATCATTCGCATTTTGTAATGGTGTGGTCCAGTGAACACGAAACTGAAAAAATATTTTGTATAGAAGACATTGCAAGGTTACCCCAAAGTAATTATGTTGTTTATCTGCCGGACTAACATATGAACACTCCTTTGTGGGCACACTCACTGATTTAGTGTGACATCTTTGTTATTAAGGCTACATGTTTTATTTCTTTTTTTTCCATAAAATGTATGCATTATCAGAGATACAAATTATTACACCCATGCGAGTGCGGTAAAAGCTTATCGGGTGCAAGGGGCTTTTTTCATAATTTATTCGACATACTGTATTACATTTTAAAGTTACAGGCTGCACAGCAGCCTGTAACTTGCTTCTTTTGTGTAAAAAGGGAAGGGACCAAAATTAAACTAAAACGGAAGCAAGTTAATGTTATTGAATTTTGAATTTTGAACAAAAATAATATTACTTATGGTACTAAATTACTACTAATATATATACCAGTATATATATTTAACTGCTATATGAAAATAATCGGAAGTTGAAAACATTGTACATCGACTTGCTTTGACATATTTTATAAGTACAAATTGAAATATTTGACAAAGATGTATATTTATTTGATTTTGTCTTAAACTGTTCACTAGGGCAAGGGTATTCAACACACGCGTATATTTTATCACTTACAAAGACTGTCACGAAGAGGATTCTAACACAGTTATCACTGATCTGTATTTGAAGTTCACATTTGATAGTCAAGAGGAGGATTTCAAAATGATCGTCACTGTTCTATATTTAATGTTCACTGATTTAATATTTTTAAAAATGTCACACGCGTATTATTTGAATGGGATGGTTATTATAACACGCGAGTTAAAGATATAACGTATTGGTAAATATTGAATTAACATAGTATATTTGAACATATTCATTTTACAAATATTGAAGTGGTTTTTTTTAAAGGGACAACCCCGCACTGATAGTATGTCGCAGACCTCATATATAAATATTCAGCCTGCGCCACACCGACATAAGAAGGGCAAGAAGCAGATTGTACAATAACATAATATGTTTATGAAAATCTGAATAGACACTGGATGTACTACTTAATAGAAGTATGAGGCATTTACGTGATAAGAATTACAGTATGACCCTGCAGTGTGTCCGACAACCACATGTGGACTGCATGTTCTTGGTGCAACGGGCGATATCCGATATGGTTAATGAAACTCAATAGTTATTCACCTTTATACAACCTCCTAAAGTGTATAAATGCTTTGAAAATGAGGTCAAAACCTGCTAATAAATGATTGTAGAAAAAATAATAAGCAAATCATGCATGGTGGGTAAATATGCAAATCTTCGTTTTGGTATCATTAGGCTTATAACACAAAAGCTTTTGTTATCATTGTATAATATTCTCTTTTCATTAAGGGAGGTAATAAAACGAAAGACAACAATTATAAAAGGTCTATGTGAGACTATTGAAATAAAAAAAGCATGATGTTCTAATTGTAATGTGATACCTGAATGATGCTACGTGCGACCTTATTCGACTGATACAAATTTGAAATCTGCATAATACGACCCTTCTTATGAGCCTATTTTCATGAAAATCGGAACTTGTCATATTGACCAAAATGAAGCTGTAAAAGTTTGTTTTTCCATAAGTATACAGTGATTTTCAGACAGTCAGAAAGAACCCTACATAGTATACAGAGATTGGGTTTTAGTCGAGTCGAGTCCCTTTGGGTACCATCTGTTTTCGATGTATCAGGTTGAACAATGAGAAGCGGGTAGTTTCTCACGATATTCGACTCCATCAGGTACTAGATAAGTGCTTGAATTCACTGATAAAGAACTTAATTTATTGCAATCGCGATCTCGCGAGTGCTACAAAAGCATGTGTCGGACGTAAGGTACGCTATCCGATATCGTTAACTCAAACAGTTTTTCATCATATATTTATCCATTTAAAGTTTATAAATACACTGTAAATGCAGCCAAATCCGCGATTTCAAATTATTTTATTCTTAAATTAAAGCCAAATATTTTTAATACGTAATATGAATATGTTCGTTTTGTTATATTATCTATATATCACAAAAACTTTTATTACAGTTGAATATCTTATTATCATTTTTATCAAAGGGAGGTAATAAAACAACAGCACATTGAATTTGTACTAAGCACAGTTATCTTTCGTTTCTTCAGTGTATTGACAGTATATCGGCTGTGTGCAAGGTAGACTGGTGCTGCTTGCATTTGGCTGGGTTGGTGCAGATGTTGATGACCTGGCATTTCTCTGGGTGAAAGTGAATTACGCTTAACCTTTACTTAAAACACGAACAACATTGTATGTAAGTAACGCTGCGAGTTTTACGGAAATTAACGGAATAGCATTGTAGTTACAGAGTGTTGATCCGTCGGGCTGAAGTTTGGACATTGATTGATTTCCTCAGGAATTAGTTATAACGCACCATCGGAACATTTTCAATAAAATGAACAACAACATTTAAGGACAGTGTCTAATTGGTTCCGTGAGGGTGATTTTCGCTGTCACAGTTATAGAGCCTGGCCCTGGACATGTTGCTGTACTCTTGTCCTTGACCTAGACAACTATGTAAATTCTCCATTGTCGTTGTTTTGATGTTCAACATATTCATCATTGATCGATTTTTGTACATGATTTGTACCTGCAAATCATATGAAAAGTATCATGACTTCAGACCGTTTTGATATTTTGACCAGGGAAAAAACTCGTGTTCGCATGTATAATGAACTTCTTGCGGTTACCCTAGTAGAAACATTCACGAGTATTTTCAAAATAAAAATTGAAAACTTTTAACAGAAAAGTGAAATGTAAACGTAGGCCCACGGGCAAGTTGATTTGAATTTCATGTGCCATCTACTGTAACAACTCAATTTGCGCCGAATGGTCAAACTCATTCCAATATTTTCACAGGCAACGATGAGGCACAATTATCGTTTCTGAGGAAAGTGTACGATCATTTATTTTCCTCAGTGTGTCCACAGGAAATAAGAGGATTGTCTTGACCAGTATCTAAGCAGTCCTATCCTCGCAAATACCACATTTTTCCCTTACAATTCCCGGGACTTGTCCCTCCTAAACCAATAAGATTCTTAGGAGTTCATATAATGTGGCTTGGAATATGTGGCAAAATTGTGGCATATGAACCAAAGCATGGTCGGATTTTGATTTTTTTCATTTTTGACGTTGTCAATCTTCAACACACAAAATAATATAAGTTAACAATTTGCTTATTTTGCTGATGTACTATTTGACATATCAACAGCAGAGTGGCGCAGTGGAAGCGTGCTGGGCCCATAACCCAGAGGTCCGAGGATCGAAACCTCGCTCTGCTAATCTTTTTATAATATCTTTTAATACCCTTTTTTCAATTTGTAAAGTTACCATTTTTGAGTTTTGTTTGAAACAGATAAGTTATGTATAAATATCATTATGTAGAGAGATTAAATGAAACTAGCAGTATGCAGTGGGTGTTTGTTACGGTTGTTACCTATATGTTTTGTATCCTGGTTTAATTGAGAGTGTGGTGAGTGTGGTGGTTAGATATTACACTTAGTGCAGTCTTACTATTATCGCACTATTTTCCAATGCAGTATTTTATTTATTGCACTCTGTTCAGTCGTTACCATGATACAATCTAATATGACAGAACCTTCAATCAATTCTCAATCAACTACTCAGGCATTTCCTAAATGAAAAATACGCACTTTCGTTAGATAAACGCCAAGGAGTTCCGATTGCAACAAAACAAAATTGAACACTTATTCTAACACAGTCTATTTTTAGCACCGTGTAAACGTATAGGACTGTACCGTGGTTAAATTTCCGGTATATCATAGTTTTTGCCGTACTACTTTTTGGCTGTTGAACTACCTCCCACGTATAAACAACGCTTTTTATGAATGGAATTTACGTCTTGTTTATCAAATGACGTCATGGATTTATGACGTTTATTTGGCGTCAACGTAAACGTGACGTTGTGCGAACTATTATTTGCGTAGCGTTCTTTCTTAATTTATTTAATTATATCCATATTATTGCAACAGCAATTGCATTTATCGATTCATTTTAGGTTTTTTAAGAAATACATAGTTTGGAATGAGCTCTAGTTATGCCTCTGTTTAAATGAAATGAGCAACAAACAATATTCCAGGGGTGGAGGTTTTATACTTTAAACAGCGGAAGTTGTCTATAGCAACACGACAAACAACGCATCACTCTGCAATAAAAATGAGTCCATATGAAATTGCGCATATTACACGTGTTAGAATGCAAATAGATCTTAGTTTTCCGTGATATACCGGCCAATATATCACGGTTTGTCGTTCACATGCATAGTTATTAATCACTCAGGCCTACGGCCTTCGTGATTAATTCCTACGCATATGAACTCCAAACGTGATATATTGGCCGGTATATCACGGAAAACTAAGATCTATTTCCTAATTTAATCATGATAGATCTGTTTTTGAAATTACCAGCGTTCGATTGTTACAACATGTACTTTTTAATGGATGTGAATTAATCATCGGATGTAGGCGGTACACACCGTGGGTTCGAAACCACAACGTCCTGGTCTTGAAACTACCACATTGTAGAGTCATCGCTTCTTTAACATTACTTCACTAATCAAGTAGATAAGCACGTGCTTTTTTCAGGAAACGTCATACATGAACCTACCATTACATACAAGAATGCATCCGTTTGTGTGAGTGACTATATACATGTCGATGATGACATGAAACTATTGTTTAATGTGGTATTTTGAATTTTAAAATAAATGTTCATAATTATCAGATGATCATGTGTTTCGTTGGTGTTATTATTTATGTACAGTGATAACGTACCATTGTAGAAACTGTTTTGTATTTTTGAAATATATCTAGAATCTAGAAATGATAATAATTTATTGTCAAATGAATATCTACCTAAAACGATTATATTTGCATCAACGAAGACACTCTGGGCAAAGTTTCTGTGACCTTTTTTATCAAAGTATTTTGTTCCGCTTTCGCAAAGAAAACTCGCAAACGTTTAGACAAAAATGAATGATTTTTGCAGTGACGTGTTTTAAGATCATAACTTTGGTGATCATTTGAAAAAGCGTTTTAACGATGACTGTCCAACTGGCATTTTTCTTCTCGAACTAGTTCTTTGAAACAATTGATTACCTTTGCATGTAATAATCATGTGTCTAACCTGATATTTCCACCTTCTCTTTTATGTTCACCAGAAGCATGAAGGGGTCCGGTAAACTAGGGAGTAAGATAGTCCAATACAAACAAGTAAACCTTATCCATTTCTTGCCTTTGTTAATAACATTGAAGATAATTTATTGTTTTGAATGCAAGATCTGCCAGGACCACGCATTTGCAAATATGTCGGATGAATAACGTGAAACAATTAATCGGTATTTGAAATACCACTATAGTGTGACGGTAGTTGGCTTACGGCCGGGATCTAACTCATCATGACGTCTTTCTGGGAGACTATATTAAATTCTTAGTATACTAACAAAAACATCATACACGACTATGTTACTGGGGACTACTTCCCAAAACAACATACACGACCAGTATGCTACTGGGGACTATGATGAGATCATGTTAAGACACAACACTATAGTTGTAAGATGGGGAATGTCTTGGGAACGTCGCAAAATTGCTTCGAAAAGACGTAATGGGTAAAATAAGTTATGTTTTGATAAAGTAAATTACAATCTCAAAACTGGCACCGTGCAAAAAACTTACATCTGTTGTCTACATGTATACGATGTCATGTGCGTGTTATTATTGTGATAGAAAAATTTGGAGTCTGATATTGTCGATTCAAAGATGTCTGTCAAAACCGCCATAATGTTCCATTTCTGAATAGCGAATTTCAGCAAGTATAACCACTACGCTATAGGACCATCAGCTTTTTAATCATTCAAGTGTATTATTGGCGGTAGAATTTAATCCTGACACGCCTTTAATAATCGACCGGGGGAATGTTAGTTTACGCGGTTGTGACAGAGATCTTTGAATCAACTATACATAGAACGTGAAACTGTAAACTTTCTTTTTGTACACCCTGTATTTACTACCCACTTTACCCTTTAATAATGAAACACCAACTCCATGTATAATTTTACAGATGGCTAGGTAATGTTTTACTTCATCACGATCATTCAGCTGATGCATGATTTGAAGTACACGTTAACTGAATAATTTAATCTGTACGTACAATCGTTCCCCCCTCCATTAACCAACCATGTCCAAGAGTGGGTCCTAGGCCAACATAAACAAACTATGGTTCCATGGGTTCGTTTTATCATAATTTCTAGGATCAAATTATTATCCATATGCCGTGTCCGTACATGTTTCAAAGAATTCGATTCGTCATTTATGATTATATTACAGTATGTCTCTTGAAGGGTACAATAGGGTCGTCCTTTTCATAATATTATTGAAACAGAAGCACGCGTTTTTTCTGGTTACGATACTGAAAGTAAAATAACGTAGCTCAACGATTAACCACACAAACAACGCAATAGTTTTGAAGTTGCAAACTTGTGGCAGACATATCGCTGGCTTAAAATGAGAAAGTCGTAACTAAATAATTAATATTTTAGAAAACAAGAAAAAAACTGTCAGACAATCACTCTTTACTTATGGTAAAACAAGCTTTTTCATCTACCGTTTGGTCAGTATGACAAGTTCCGATTTTCATGAAAATAGGCTCATAAAAAGTGTCTTATAATGATTTCAAAAATGCATTATTCTTATAAGGTCGTGTACTTACGTCCTTCTCATTCTAAGCTAGCGATGTGCCACTATACGTTTTGTTTATTTGGCCTTATTCGGCAATTTTGTAAGGATTGACCTCCTTTATGTACACTTATCTCTAATGACACCGGTAACATGAAAGCAACAAAACAAAAATACACATTTTGACCGATCGATAGAACCCAATACATTTTTGTGGTAAAATCGCTCTGTGTATTGCCACCCCGCAGGCCATAAATAATACTGACTTTATTCTATTTACGGATTGTTTATACGGGGTATGTAAATTTTGGTTATAAAACAGAAACAATTTACATAAAACGGATATTATATCTTATATTGTTACCAGAACCGTATAAAATACACACGTGTCTTTGGATTTAAGTTCAACATTGGACGCGTTACCTGCATGACTGAGCTGTTTATATTTACGTAAGTATCATACCATTGATGTTTTGGTAAAATAGAACATTGCACCTTATTTATAAGTGATTTTAATGACATAGTGTTGGAGTTTTTGAATGCTGAAGGTAAGCATTTTGCTGAATCTGTTTTTTTTGTGCTTGTTTTTTTTATATTTAATTTTAGTCAATCATCAGATTTAAAACCAATCTTAGTCAGAAGTCATAATCTCAGGCGATACAATGGGTGAGATAGAGTCATGGTCCAGGACCACTTTGGTTTCCTTCGAGGTTAATGTGCCTTATATTAAGAATAAGAAGGGAGAAATATGTGCAACCAGACCGGGGCTCGAACCCGGGGCCCTTCTCTTACAGGGCGAATTCTCTGCCGACCGAGCTATCCGGTCACAGTTTCTTCTCTGTAAATTGTACAGACCGTGACAAACGGGAACATTGGGTGATCTGGTGGGTGGGGGTGGGGATGGACAAACATCCGATAAGCACTGCCAATAGTGTTTAGTGTCCAACGAGATCGTCAAAGATGTGTAGGGAATACAATTAACAGTTGGCTACCAAAAAGGCCTAGTACAACTATTCTATACAAAGAAAGCAAGCAGTATACATCCAAAGACTGACTCCAACATACCAAGAACGGTTTAGAGAGAGATGGTTTCATATTCAATATTAGAGATACGTGTATATAGGAACATTTACTAAGTATTACAACAACCAACCACAAATTGTAAAGTAAGCAAGATGTGTTTGTAAAACGCGTATATCCGCTTGACGATCATATGACAGAGCGTTCTGGTGTTATTGAACGCAAACCATTTGGTCTCAAATAATATCAAAGTGACCTTGACCTACTGACCCCAAACTTACTAGGCATCATCAACTGTTGCTGACCGACCTCCATGTAAAGTTTGAAGATACTATGGTCAAAGCGTACTAGGGTTATTGAACGGAAACCATTTTATCTACTGACTGACTGACCAATGGTAGAATGTTGACCCACAGACGAACAACATGACTGTTTGTGACTTGCAATCTACCCGTTTTACTATTAAATGCTCTTTTACGCTCAATCGGAACTTTCTTTCTTCCATTTAATTTGCAGGGCCCACTCTGGGGCATTATCGCAAATGTTAGAGACAGAGGTGAGATACAAGGAATCCGGGTGCGATACCCTAGCTCGTTTCGAATAGATTCCTTGGTTCTTTAACGTGCCCGGTGTAAAGTACCGATACACGCGAGACTACCCCTGGGTTACCAACCAGGATCATCTCTAGTTGTGTGGGAAACACTAAATAGCGTTTCTGAAATGACCAAGTGTCCCGGCCGAGAATCGAACCCGGGACCTCTCGATCAGGAGTCTAGCGTCTTACCACTAGACCACCGTGCCACCCAGACCACCGTGCCACCACACCTTCTCGACGTTTATCCAACGAAAGTGTATTTCTCAGTTACGGAAATACCCGAGTAGTTACCAGTAAGTGTCTGTCAACCACTGTCAACCACTGTCAACCACTGTCAACCACTTCTGACAATATGTAAGCTGACTAAGGGATAAACATATCAAGAGAACAGTTACTACCTATGATCGAACCTCGACCCGCATCATGACATGCAGAAATGCTAACGACATCACCGCAGTGTAACCCAACAACACGTGTGTGGTCAATATAATGTATCAAGATAAATTCCTCCTCAAAATGGTCATTAGCAATGGCTCACTTCGCGTGGTTCAAAACACACAAAGAAGCACCAAGAACGTCAGACGAAGAAACAATGTCTAAATGTAATATGAGTTTGTAGAAACAAGGTGTATTCGTTGTTTAAAATCTTGCATGAACATTCAGTGAGTGTCACGAACTGACTGTGCGAAAGTCCGAGAAGAAAAGAAAAAACAAAAATGAGGTGTACAAAATAAACGTACATCTGATATTTGGACCATAGGGATCTTTAACGTCTTCCATCCCATTCACTGTTTAAGAATAACAGTTATTCTTAAACAGTGAATGGGGTGGAAGACGTTACAGATCCCTATGATTTGGACTAAGGGTGCAACGATATATCGTATCATATCGTATCGCGATACGTAGCCCACGATACAATACGTATCGTGACATAAAGCAGATCACGATGCGATTTGTACCTAAAGTGATATCAAAATATTATTGTAAATGTCTGACAATTAAAAGAAAAATTAAAACACTAATGCAAAATATTGTTCATTGTTGATGAATAAGCTCAGTGTACAATTTCTTCGAGTTGAGTAAAATAGTTCATATTAATAAGTAAAATGTCAACTATATTCCGAAAAGTATCAATACTTTATAGGAGAAATAAGGTATGTCTGTATCGCGATATGTATCGTATCGTCACCCTTATATCGCGATACGTATCGTATCGTTAAGTGACAGTATCGTTACACCCCTAATTTGGACTAGATCCAAAACAAAAACATAATTATATAGATACTAACGTTGGAAATTATACTTCCATAAACGCATGACACAAACATGCATTATTCATATGATAGGTCTTACTGTAAAGTCATTTAATGTCAATGGGACAACATTTCGAGGTTTTTGTGAAAAAGACCATTTCGTTGGGACGTAAATTCAAGGATACATTATCCACTTAGTCATTTTTTGTAGAATCAATATTTTTTGGGCATTTAATTTCGTTGTTTATGACATACACGAAAGCCAGGAAATTAACCTCCCACGAATGTTAATGATTTTACAGTATATCGTGTACCTGATATGCTTATTACACGCATACGCATTGTTTGATTATTTGGTTGCAATATCATAACCGTCATGTTGCATAAGACATTTTAAAAATTGTATCTCAATTTAGCCATATTGTTAAAAACCTGTGTCTATATATATATTGTTAAAACGCAATAAATGGGTAAGGTTACGTAGATTTGTTTCTCACGTGTAACTATAAATTATGCTAAACCATTTACTATGAAATCATTTAATTTTAGTGGGGGACTAAATTTCCTGGATTTCGTTGTTCACCTTCTATAGCTTGGCTATTTTGACCTGAGCCTGACCTTTATGCAAGAATATATTACAAGGTTCTTGCTTTGAATATATCAATTTCCGCGAAATAAAAACAGAAATTTTGACCCTGGTATTTATTACCTGAAATGAAAAACCAACGAATTTAATGTCCCATCGAAACAGTATTTTTACCAAAACCACGAAATTTCGTAACATCGAAACTAAATAAACTTATAAAATAACTCATGTTTTGTGGTGATATATTTTTATTGTTCAAATGCATGTATTGCATAACTATGGAGTAGAAAATGTTATAGCTATAAGCTATTGCAATAGACCTACTCTGGGGCTCCACTTATCTGTAGGTACAAAAAGGTTTTTACCGTTATAATCATTGTGTCACAATAGAGTTGGGGTCAGTTGTGTTTCCATGTGAATACAAATCCAGTCTATAATAACAAAGTCAGATTTATTTACGCAAATCTTAAACTTACGATCAAATTTAAATTCTTTAAACATACTTTTACTACTATAAAGCGTGATGAATTGAGCTGCAAAACTTATCAAGATTCAGTTAATGAACATCTTCAAACAATATCCGCCCCCAATTTGCAGTAGTTAAAGAAATATACAGATTTTAAATTTGAACGTAAGTTTACGATTTCCGTAAGTCCGTTGATAAAACAGTACCCTTGTGTATAGTTGAAATCGTCTATATACATGTACTTAGTATAGTGGCTATATGGAATTGTTAGTGGACGAACCTGTATTTTGGAGGAAGAAGGTGATGCAATTACTGTAGCGTTTGAGACCATTGAACTGTGATGTAATGAACCTTCCTATTTCATTACATTGAATCGTACTGTGGTATATATCGCGGTTGAAGTTGTAAACTGACAAAGCATTCAGGTAAAACACATGATAAGACCACCGACAAAAATAAATATTACATATTTAAGTTGTTTCGTGGATAAACCCGTTTTTGAACTAATTGAGTCTAATTCCTGCTTGAATTATCCGGTTTGTGTCCGATATCTAATTGAACTACATGTAATTTTGTATTGTGTTGTATTGTGTTGTGTTGTATTGTGTTGTATAGTGTTGTATTGTATTGTATTGTATTGTATTATATTGTATTGTATTGTATTGTATTGTATATTGCTTTTTGTTAAGTGTTTTTGATTAATATTAACTCTGACGAAATACGTAGATCTATCATTGATAACATGAATGCTAGCTTGTTAGGCTGTTTGACAGTTCAAACTTGGATTTTGTGACAGTTCAAACTTAGATTTTGTGACAGTTAAAACTTGGATTTTGTGACAGTTCAAACTTGGATTTTGTGACAGTTCAAACTTGGATTTTATGACAGTGCAAACTTGGATTTTATGACAGTTCAAACTTGGATTTTATGACAGTTAAAACGTGGATTTTATGACAGTTCAAACGTGGATTTTATGACAGTTAAAACGTGGATTTTATGACAGTTAAAACGTGGATTTTATGAAAGTTAAAACGTGGATTTTATGACAGTTCAAACTTGGATTTTATGACAGTTAAAACGTGGATTTTCAGTGGTTTAGTTTCAATTTCTTGTTAAGTTGTGTGTTGGACATTGTGCCTTGTGATGCTTATTCTAAATATGTATGAATCTTAGAAGATCGTAAGTGGCACTTACGACCTTCTTACGACCTTCTCATTCTAAGCCATCGATATGTGTATGTGTTTGATGAACTTACATTGTATGCGTGTCCGTGTTCAATAATTGTTGTAATACATTTCAGGCGAACTTTAAACGTTACAGTCTATCGAATCTTAACTTGAGAGGAGAATTCACCCGCTGTATCAACATATCATGGCTGCCGAAAGAGGTAAGGTATTTCTGCTTTTCTATATCCAATGAAGTTATCATTAAATTGCAAATTACTCATTTGATGATAAGGTATGAATTTTAAAAAACATACGTGTCTTTAGCTGTATTCAGAATGTGTATCCTTTCGATTTGTGTACTTCGAGTGATTTGTCCGCTCTCATATTAAACATGTATTTCGCAATGAAATTGATTATTAAAGTTCGTGTATTTAAAGTACGGCACCTGTGCTGTTTATGTACTGAAAACAAAATATAAAACACAAAGTCACTAGATTTATTATATATTGACTATAGTTTAGAACTTGATTCTTAAACATCCAAAGACAGTTCATGAAGTACAAAAAACAAAAATGAATAGAATAGAATACTTTTATTTTTCAAATCAAGGGTCAAACAAACATGAATAGTATAATCATAGCGACGTCGCGCACGATGTTGCGTCGTGGAAGCGTCACACGGAAAACGTAAAAATTAACGTCAAAATATTCGAACAGTCATTTTCATCGCGCTGTCTTGAAAAAACTACTAAAGTGATGTGTTTAAAATCCAATACATTGTTCCAGTAAATATCGATGAGCATATTACTGAAAAGAAAAACTAATATACCTTGTAAATTTATCTAATAAATTTCATAAAGAACTTTGGGCAATTCTTTTGCATTTAGAAAATGAACGGGTTTAATGATGTTTTACGGCTCTTTCTTCAACTGTAAGATCTTTAATTCTATAGTAATCTTCATCTTCAATTTATTACTTGTAATTAGAATCTATAGGTTTTATTACTGTATATAGGAAACAATGCACTGGCTTAGAATGAGAATGTCGTAAGTACATTATCGATATTTATAGAAAACAAGGAAACACTGTCCGAAAAATATTTTTCACTTATGGTAAACCAAGCCGTTTCAACAATAGTTTTATGGTCAACTTGACAATGTCCGATTTTCATGAAAATAGGTTCATAAGACGCAGATTTCAAATATGTATCAGTCTTTTCAGTCGTAAGTAATAGTTATGACCTTTTCATTCTAAGCGAGCGAATGTCATGCAACCTGTAATTGATAACTAGGTTATTTCAATAATTCAATACAAATGTACATGTTTTTTCTTATATTATTAACGTGTTTGTATTTGTCCCCTTGATAAGATTTCATTCACTAAGCAGAATGTTTAACATAAAATATGCATAAAATGTATGCATATCATACACGTGTGTGTTTAATTGTGACGTGTAATAAAATTATGTATATTTGTGTCAGAACATGCGGACGTCCATTATGCCCGACGTCATGTTTAGAGCGCAAATATATAAAAGTTTACAAGCTATGATGTCGATGTAAAATATCGTATAATTGTATCACTTATGTTGGGAAATTTATGAAATTTTACATGATAAAACTGTCATGAAAACAGAATATGAATATCATATTTTTGTTTCAGTATTAGTTAAAATATATTAACATCGTAGTTGAAATAATAATGAATAAGTCTAGCCCTGATTCGAATTTCAACATTTTAGAAAAAGTTTACAAAACGCCTTACGTCCGTATATAACCTTCCAAGGACAAAATTAATGACCCTAGCTATTTGAAATTTTTACAATTTGATGAAGGTGTAACAATCAATGAAACAGTACCTTTCATTTTTATGAAATTGTGTTACAACATTCAATATTAATGAAATAAGATAAACCACTTTGACGCTAACTACGAAAATTACGTCATTTTCAATTTTGTGACACACCGGGTTGCAAACGAAGAATGCTTTTAAAATTATGAAACATATAGTTAAGTTATTTTTTAATTATTGTTTACATTGCATGATGATAATAATTATAACATATGAATACGGAAAAAAGAAAAGTGACGATAATAAAAAAGATATTTGTGTATGGAACCTTTTTGCGGATTTTACTGTCGCGTCAAAAGAATTTGTGACACTTTTTCGTATTTTTATGAAATTATCGTATTTTCTAAAATTGCGTTTTGTCAAACATTTTTTCACTACTAGTTCGATGTCATATTATTTCTCTTAAAGTTTACAACATATCAATGTTTTGCATGGAATATGAAAATAACTCGAGGAATTTGGATATAGAAGTTTTATATATTTTACGCAAAAATGGCAAAGTTACAGAATTTAACAAACTATTTAACAATTACCAACAGCCAGGTTTGACGTCTCATGTTCAAATGTAATATCACATCTTGTTTGTTATTCATTTGCGAACACACATGGTATCTCCCCGTAAAATTTGACCTTCAATTGACTTCTTTAAGGTGAAATATCGCACACTGCACCAAGACAAATGTGACGCAGTTACACGACGTTTTTCAACAAAAATCTCAAGAAAAATGCCTATTATAAATTTTCAGGAAGGTGTTCATCTATTTTGAGATTATGACCGAAAAGTACATTTTAAAAGCAAATCATAGTTAAATTTTGAAAGAAATCCGATAAAAATTAAGCTCTTTACCAATTTTCTTCGAGTGCGCATACCCTAAAAACGTAAAAAGACGGAACATCGTGCGCGACGTCAGCATAAAACAGTAACAATTTATAGAAAAAAATGAAAACATAGCCTTAAAGGGACTATACTCCATTTCGGCGATAAAACACGTTTTGTAGACATTTTAATTACAAAAGTATGTTTTACGAATACTTAAAGTATTCTTAAGCGAAAAACTGTGATTTTAAGAGGACTTTTTGATACATTTTGCATTTTATCAACTGGAATTGAGTCCCTTTAAAGGCATAACAAAATATGACAAATGTGTCTTACTTATATTCGCAGATGATGTTAAATTCAAGTCTTGCCTGGATGAATGTAGCCAGAAGAAAGCTAAACAAGAACTGAATGAGCTTAATGAGTTGGATCGGATAATGGCTGTACAGACATTCAGACAATGGGTTAATGAACAAAAATGGCTCAACTCACCTACAGGTATATATAGCTTGGCTAATTTGACACGAGCCTGCCCTATTGATTAGCATAATTTAACAGTCGATATATTGCCTACGTGTACCATACCGATTGTATGTTTTCATAATCGGGGAGTATCACGAAGACGCTCGAGATGTAATACAAACACAAATCTTAAATGCCGATATTGCACGAATTGCTTGTGGAAATTGTTACATTTAAAGCAAGGACCCTGTAATATATTCTTGCATAAAGGTCAGGATCAGGTCAAAATAGCCAAGCTATACTGGTGTATACTTAAGTCATCAAATAGCCTTACATTATCCTGACTATGATTTTACCCACGATCAGGTTTGTGTTCTTTATTAGAATACTTGACAGAGGACAACTGTAAATCTAATAAGTAGTTTGAGCTATCTGATAGTACCAGAGCGAACAAGTATACATGTTATCATTCGTCAAGAGGCCAGTTATAATCAAGTACGCACATAATAGCTTTGATCAATCAGTCGCGTTTGATAAGCCATTACATGCTTCTTTAAGCCACATTAGACTGTATGTCTAATATGAACTAAGGCACCGCCTAAATGAGGGATTAAATACACATTGGATATTTGCTAAGCTATGTTTCAGATAGAAACTGACTAAATATGAGTTCAATTTAGATGTTATAAAATATACAAAGATAGTTATTGATCAGCAACTGATCACTTTGCCTCTTTAAATTTAAGACCAGAAATAATAATTATTCAATTTAGATTGGCTATGTATCTGTTTATGTTTTGAATAAGTGTAGGCATCCCTAACCTGAAGTTTTACCTATAATTATTATACTGATTTGTTATACAATGCAACGTAACGTCATGAGTCTATTTGGCGTACTTTTGGTATGACGTCATTTCCTGTTATTTGTGACGTCATGACATCACGTCTTGTATTGGCGCCGTGTATCCAGTACAGTAGCGTATTTTTTACTTCCCTTTGGGTTTTTTAAATAGTTTCTTTTATTTATTGAATATTTTGAAAGATGGTTATAATTCGAAAGAAAATGATAGGGGGCAACCGTTTACAGATTACTATTTTTTTTATTTTCAAAGGACCATTCACCTCGGAAAACTGCCTGAAATTTTTGACCGGAAATAACTTTTTCTGAAAGCATTAGTACCTGCAGAGACTCGACGAAGATACGCACGTGGACATTATTGGTATGGGTATTTACAATAGCCAGCTTCGCTGGCAATTTAATCCCCTATAAACAATATG
>OY787667.1:9263696-9556732 GCA_963678985.1 Spisula subtruncata
ATACTATATGGAGAAATGTATCTATCGATGGATTAGAATGAGTAGGTCGTAACTACAAAATCGATATTTTGAGAAAACGAGAACTTTCCGATAATTTCTCTTTACACATAGTAAAACAAGCGGTTAAAACTTCGTTTTGGTCAACATGACAAGTTCCGATTTTTATGAAATTGGGCTCATTAGAAGCGCCTTGTGATGCTCATTTTACAATGTATGAATCTTAAAAGGTCGCAAGTAGTAGTTACGACCTTCTCATTCTAAGCCAGTGATATACAATCGGGATAATCATTAAATACGAATATGTAGCCTTTGATCTTGCCATATATATATTGTCCACTAATTCGTCAAACTCATTTTCATTATGACGAACATACACATGTGTTTTTTTTCAAGCCGTTCATCGATCTCAGTGGTGTAATATATTTTCGCAAATTATGTCACATCCTTGCATAGCACGAATACTCGGTATACAGATGGTTTCGTGTACCACAGCCAATCAAAATATACATCCATGACTCGCTGACGATTGCAGGCATTAATATGGCATGTCACCGTCCACAGGTATTGTATTCACATGTGCACACATTTCTACTACATTGTTATTATCATTGTATATTTTACACAAACTGTCTGATAAAAATGAATCATGCTCAATTATTTGCATTGTACTAAGTATATTGTAACCATTGTATCAGGTTTATGAATGCAATAAATGTTCATTACATGAAGTCTGATTATTTATTTTTATGCTACACACTAGTTAGACGTATTTGTAATAAAAAAATTTAACCAGCAAGAGATCACTGGTAGACACCGTACAGCGGAAATAGCCCCCTATTTTGGACGAAAACGAAAGTAAAAGTGGTAATCGATTTCGGAGGACGGTAAGTTTTTAACCATTATTCGGTAAATATGTATGCGATTCACTTGAAGTGAACTGATTTAGGTAGTGTAATGTTTATTTTAAAGCTCCAATGTAGTCATTTGCTCTGTAATTTCGTTAACTCTTGACAAACAGCACCGAAATGTACCCCGTTTGGCGGACGGTGCAGAAAAACGTACATTTTTATTTTATCATAGCTAAATTATTCATTTTCCAAGACCCTGTTAAGATTTAAACTTTAACCTGTCATGTTCTTTACCTATGTTGAAACCCTCGTCAATGAACATCCACCAGCAAGCATGTAATTGAAGAAAAACAACATTGCGTTGTGTACAGAGTCTAGCCTTTTTAAGAAATTTAATGTACAGAGTCTAGTTTTTTACTGCACTGGGTCTAGCAGTCCTGTACAGGGTCTAGTTTCCTAATTTTGACTTTATTGACAAGAACTAATCGAATTTACCAAAACTATTGCTTTGTTTAACTTGTTCAGTGATATCTTTAGATTACAAAAATTATTGGGGACGAAAATGTTATTTGATTTCCTATAGGTTGTGGGTTCAACCCCCACTAGAGCCAAACTATTTTTATTCTTTTTTCTTTAATTTTCAGTTATAAGACAATGTTTTGGCTTTGTGACATCACTTTATAGTGTAATTTGGAGAAAAATATTTGTTTCTTTTTTTCTTTAATTTTACAGGAATTTATATGTGGCAAATAGATGAAAATCGGGTTATTATGGATTTCTGAAATGTATATTTTCAAAAGCGCTCGGTAAAACCTTTCAAAATTTTGTTAAAACATAACACAAATTGAAGTTATTTGTTTTAAAAATCAATGGTGCCAACTGTTTAAATCATATTTTATTGCCATTTATCTATAGGGTAATATGAAAAATGCCTTAATTTCAAGGAGGGTAGGGTTACATTTTTATTTTTATCTTCTTCATAATCAGACCAAACATCATTTTTACACTTTTGATTGAAGAAATAATCATTATCATTAGATTGAAGCACACTCTTGTTTTTATTATGTCATCTGTTGCAGACTTATTTTATTTAGTTGACTCCATTTGTTTTTGCAGTACTTTCTTACGCTGGGTGTAGGGAAATAAAAATAGTATTTACTCTCTTAAATGACTATAAATGTGTTTTAAAATTCACACGCAGTTGTCTTAATGGATATACAGTAGAATAAAAAAATAAAAATGCAGTCCTCAACATTAAAAAAAATGTTTTTCACCCGGACATCGTTTAATAAATAAAACCATCCCGCCCAACCAAGTCAAGACATGGGGCAGATCTATTTTGCCCCCTAATAATTCAGAATAGTCTCATGATAGGTCATTTGCCTTTTGCTCTTGGTGAAAAAAATTATACAAAATGCGTTTTTTCATGCTTCGCTCACTAAGTATCTATAAAAATACGCTATCCTGCATTTTAAAAGCTATATATAGCGCATGTCCTCGTCTATAACTCCTGTTTTCTAGTTTGTCATTGGCAATTTCGCAAGAACAAGTATGAATAACAAGAACTTCAATTCGCTTGATTTTGTAACAAAATAGCCAAATAATACCAAATAAGGTTTCTCAGAATGCACCAGATGGTTCCACTGTTTTTGAAAATGCTCCCGGGGAGCATGCCGGACCCCTAATACAATGACCTCCTATTTTTACAAACAACAACTTCCTAGATATACACAATCTTAGTCATTATATAGGAACACAAGACATCCACATACGCTTCCATAAACATGATGTTTTATCTATATTTATAATGTTTGGTCACCCCCCCCCCATTTTAAAGACGCTGTTATAGATAAATCACAAGCAGTCGGGCGTAACTTACTTTTAATAATGAAATAATCCAGGTAAACGGGGTGTCCTTTTCCCAATCAGAATTGAAACGCATATTTGAACTGGTGATTTATATCGTCCTTGGTTCACTTGGCTAAGCTACCGCTCGTTAGCCTTTTTCAATGTTTAAGTTTGGGATCGAATCCCACCAACATGGACATTCATTTTTAATTCTGTTAAATAAACATGTGCGTGCATGTCTATTATCTACATTTGAAAAACATTTATTTGTTCTAATGTACGTATACATTGATGCACTGAACACATTCCCATGTGCAGACTTTTGAACCGAAGTATCGGTCAACCGTCAGCCAAACCGCGCGCATTGAGTAACTATTTGCCAATTCTGACGTTTCTACAGAAAAATCTTAAAATGATGTTTCCGGTGAAACCAATGACTCAAGTTATTTGTAAATAAACCCAATAGTTGTCTGAGCAATGTTCAGATGAAAGATGAGCAATGAATACAATATCCATACTTAAATTAATATAAAAATGAAACTATTTTTGTCAAATATATGAATTAGATGTATCGTTAATAAAGTATAAAAACATGCATGTAGATTGTAGAATCTAATACAAAAGTACGATAAAAATAAAGTTGAACAGCAGAGGACTCGAACACACAGTCCATATAAAGTATGTTTCTGTAAATAGGACAGGTTATCCAGAAGGCCATGTTGCCAACAAGAAATTAACATAATTTGTCTTAGATAAAACCATACTTTAATAGAAAAAAACGGTAAAAATCGTTTCAACCCTGGCTAGTTGACTCGTCCAAAGGTCCAAAGGTCATATTTCGAAGGTAGTTGTACATCTATAAATCCACATGCTAGACTAATGCAGTGTTCAGTTACAATACTTGATACAATTTACTAAATGTAGTTTTTTCCAAGAACTAATAATGATAAAAAGGTTCGTAGTTTACATTCATAATTAGTAATTAATATTTGACTTTCATCTACACTTAGCGGCACTTCTAACGCTGCCACTTATATATTTCATTTTTCTTTAAAATTCCTCAATGAATTGTAATGAAATTTGGCACACTTGAAAATCAATATTTGACACAGGTTCTGACGAATTTTCTGCTCGATTCGACGATAAACTTTTGCACGATACGTCTTCAAATGACTGAATACTTATACTGAAAGTCGCAATTTTTATCACTCCATATCGGTTATCTTATCGTTATGTATGCGTGTAGATGTCCCTATTTTCTATAATGGTTGTGCATATCAACATTTTATTCGCTCATGGTTTTTAATGGTCATTAACAATATTTACCAAAATGCTAGAAAACGAAAATTGTTGGTTTTGCTGCAAAATATAGTGTTTTCCGTACCCGTAGCATGTCTGTTGAGAAAATAAGATTCTTGCGAGAAACGCAGGTTGTGCTCAACTTGAAATTTAAATTAAGGGTGACTACTTATTATATCAAACTGAATAAATTCAACTCAACTGCGTACTTTTAACATTCGTTATTCAGAAGAAATTTTACCATTCAAGTAGCAGTATTTGAGGCTAAACGTTTATTTTAAGCGCATCGGTTTTATATTCAAATTATGAGCTGATTTTGAGGCGGTCTAAGCTTACCAACTGCTATTTAGTTACCTAGGAAATTGCAACGTAGATGGAAGTTATGAATACTTTTATTGTGTACACTCATTACATAACACTTGAAGCTAAAAAGAAATAAATTATTGAAAATACTCAATTGACCCTTAATAAAAACGCTGTTTAATTTTGTGACTTTGTAATTCCGGGTGACGTAAATTACGCTTTTACCACGTTTTTTCATACACACCAATTTCTGAATTAGCACGTGCAGCAATAGGCACATGCCTTAAACTAACACTGATGAAAATTTGATTAAGTTATCTCAAACGGTTTTCAAGATATCAAGAATAATCAAGTGGCAGCGTTGGAAGTGCCGCCGAGTGTATGCGTCGTTAGTATGCTAAGTTTCAATATTTTAAAATGACAAACAAATGCCTACATGCTCCGATGTAACGATCAATCGAAGAACCGTCGTCTTACTCTGGCTCGCATCCTCTTTATAGAACTGGACTGCATGTAAATGTGACAATATTTCATGCATGATATCCAAAGCATGCTCTACATGAACGAAAAGTATCATGAATATCATACAAATGTAGTTTACAGGTACATGTATACGCTTTATCTTCTGTACCTTCGTTGAAATGCTTCAAACCATGGCTATTTTTATATGAACTATCCTGATGTTTGTCCCCAGAACGTTCAAATGAATATATACTTTGAATCGGTGACACAAAGTTATTTTTATGTTCATAGACAAGCATGTATGATTAACCACACATACTAAGCCTGA
The DNA here is from genome assembly GCA_963678985.1 of Spisula subtruncata. NCBI lineage: Eukaryota > Metazoa > Mollusca > Bivalvia > Venerida > Mactridae > Spisula > Spisula subtruncata. The sequence continues at coordinate 9,268,785 of OY787667.1, forward strand.
AAATTAATCTATATTAACACCATTTACATACAAAAATACATAAATGTAACGAGAAAATCAAATAAATAACATTAACTAGACCCCGTACTCCCGGCTAGACCCCGAACACTTGTTATGTGAATAAAAGCTAGACTCTGTACAGTAAAAAACTAGACCCAGTACACAACGCAATATTGTTTTTTGTCAATTACATGCTTGTTAGTGCATGTTTATTGACGAGGGTTTCAACAAAGGTAAAGAACATGTCAGGTTAAAGTTTAAATCTTAACAGGGTCTTAGAAAATGAATAATTTAGCTGCGATAAAAGAAAAATGTACGTTTTTCTGCACCGTTCGCCAAACGGGGTACATTTCGGTGCGGTTTGTCAAGAGTTAACGAAATTACAGAGCAAATGACTACATTGGAGCTTTAAAATAAACATTACACTACCTAAATCAGTTCACTTCAAGTGAATCGCATACATATTTACCGAATAATGGTTAAAAACTTACCGTCCTCCGAAATCGATTACCACTTTTACTTTCGTTTTCGTCCAAAATAGGGGGCTATTTCCGCTGTACGGTGTCTACCAGTGGAGATGCTGTTACGAGCAATTCTACAATAGACGCCAGTTGTCAACCTATAGCCTTTAAATTAACTGTGAATTATAATCACATGGTCCAATGAGTTAACCCTTGTCGTTTGCGTTTGTGGTAACCTTGCAGTGCCAGACGCCACACGGTTGGGATGTTGCGTTAAAATGGAGAAACTACGCTTGTTGAATTTCCAATGCATGGCGAGATACTGTGCTTGTTTTGATGGTTTTCTTTGAAATGTCGAGTGACAATGGTTTTGTTGATTGCCCCATTGCAATGTCGAGTGACAATGCTTTTTGTTGGATGTTCCATCGCAATGTCGAGTGACAATGCTTTTTGTTGAATGTTCTACTGCAATGTTGAATAACAATGCTTTTTGTTGAATGTTTTACTGCAGTGTCGAGTGACAATGGTTTTGTTGATTGCCCCATTGCAATGTCGAGTGACAATGCTTTTTGTTGGATGCTCCATTGCAATGTCGAGTGACAATGCTTTTTGTTGAATGTTCTATTGCAATGTTGAATGGTAACGCTTTTTGTTGAGTGTTCTTTTGCAATGTTGAATGGCAATGCTTTTTGTTGGATGTTCCATTGCAATGTCGAGTGACAATGCTTTGTGTTGAATGTTCTATTGCAATATCGAGTGACAATGCTTTTTGTTGAATGTTCTATTGCAATGTCGAGTGACAATGCTTTTTGTTAAATGTTCTATTGCAATGTTGAATGGCAATGCTTTTTGTTGAATGTTCCATTGGAATGTTGAGTGACAATGCTTTTTGTTGAATGTTCTATTGCAATGTCGAGTGACAATGGTTTTGTTGATTGCCCCATTGCAATGTCGAGTGACAATGCTTTTTGTTGGATGCTCCATTGCAATGTCGAGTGACAATGCTTTTTGATGAATGTTCTATTGCAATGTTGAATGGTAACGCTTTTTGTTGAATGTTCTTTTGCAATGTTGAATGGCAATGCTTTTTGTTGGATGTTCCATTGCAATGTCGAGTGACAATGCTTTGTGTTGAATGTTCTATTGCAATATCGAGTGACGATGCTTTTTGTTGAATTTCTATTGCAATGTCGAGTGACAATGCTTTTTGTTAAATGTTCTATTGCAATGTTGAATGGCAATGCTTTTTGTTGAAAGTTCCATTGGAATGGTGAGTGACAACGCTTTTTGTTGAATGTTCTATTGCAATGTCGAGTGACAATGCTTTTTGTTAAATGTTCTATTGCAATGTTGAATGGCAATGCTTTTTGTTGAATGTTCTATTGCAAGGTCGAGTGACAATGCTTTTTGTTGAATGTTCTATTGCAATGTCGAGTGACAATGCTTTTTGCTGAATGTTCTATTGCAATGTCGAGTGACAATGCTTTTTGCTGAATGTTCTATTTCAATGTTGAATGGCAATGCTTTTTGTTGAATGTTCTATTGCAATGTCGAGTGACAATGCTTTTTGTTGGATGTTCCATTGCAATGTCGAGTGACAATGCTTTTTGTTGGATGTTCCATTGCAATGTCGAGTGACAATGCTTTTTGTTGGATGTTCTATTGCAATGTTGAATGGCAATGCTTTTTGTTGGATGTTCCATTGGAATGTTGAATGACAATGCTTTTTGTTGGATGTTCCATTGCAATGTTGAATGACCATGCTTTTTGTTGGATGTTCCATTGCAATGTCGAGTGACAATGCCTTTGTTGGATGTTCCATTGCAATGTCGAGTGACAATGCTTTTGTTGGATGTTCCATTGGAATGTCGAGTGACAATGCTTTTGTTGGATATTCCATTGGAATGTCGAGTGACAATGCTTTTGTTGGATTTTCCATTGCAATGTCGAGTGACAATGCTTTTTGTTGGATTTTCCATTGCAATGTCGAGTGACAATGCTTTGTTGGATTTTCCATTGGAATGTCGAGTGACAATGCTTTTTGTTGGATTTTCCATTGCAATGTCGAGTGACAATGCAATGGTTGGATTTTCCATTGGAATGTCGAGTGACAATGCTTTGTTGGATGATCCATTGGAATGTCGAGTGACAATACTTTTGTTGGATGTTCCATTGGAATGTTGAGTGACAATGCTTTTTGTTGAATAATCCATTGAAATGTCGAGTGACAATGCTTTTGTTGGATGTTCCATTACAATGTCGAGTGACAATGCTTTTTGTTGAATGTTCCATTGCAATGTTGCATGAACATGCTTTTGTTGGATGTTCAATTGCAATGTCGAGTGACAATGCTTTTTGTTGAATGTTCCATTGCAATGTTGAATGAACATGTTTTTTGGTGAATGTTCCATTGAAATGTCGAGTGACGGACTGACTGTGGAAAGATAATTTTACATCAAAGCAGGAAAGCAGCATCCATCAGAATAAACATAACACAAAGAAAAACACCAGTAAGTTAAAAATGACAGTTTTTTTACTGAAGTAAAATAGAACAAACAATTTGGAAGGACAACACACCACAAGCACGACAAGGGTAACTTTCAAAATGCATAGTGATACCATTTTGATTTTTCAACGATAATTATGTTGTCTTTGCATACGCAGATAGAAAGAAGGTTGATTCACATACGATCAATTGTGCGTTCTTCACACGAAGACATATTCAAACGGTACAGATACACCCGCAGCGCACCCCCGAATTAAAGATGTAACAAAATTATAATTATAATTTTGTTTTTTTTGGTTGATTGCTGAAATACTTGGCAATAATTTCACAACACCTAAGTTGTCGCCTGTCATGTTGATTTATTTGTTTATTAAAAGAAAACCACCTTACGAAACAATTGTTGACAGATACGTGATGTGCATGACAATAAAACTGTCAACAGAAATGATTAGGTCGCGTGCTTAATACACAAACTACCATGTTTGGAAGTTTTTAATGTCACGAAATGTGATTATGTTGTTAAATATAGTAACAGGTTGACAGAATACTGACATGTGGTATGTATGCTCATCAATGCATATGCTAATTAGCAATGACGAGGGTCAATTAGGAAGCTATATAAACTTGGCCGATAAGAACAGATTTTAGAACGGTCGGGGGACCAGAAGCTAGCGGTCATAACTTGTTGTATGCTTGTAAATAGATTATGTTAGTGTTATATGTTGAAATAAACTTTGGAAGCATTTACTGACTGTTCTCGTTGCTTCTACCCACAACTACAACTTCGTTACACGTTGTTGATTTGGTGTCTTAAAAGAACCAGGATTAGAAAACGAACCTTGGGCAACGTCGCAGACACAACGCAAACACAATTACGATCATCGGTACTGGTATTTCAGGGTAAGTGATTACTTGTTGCACAAATTACTAAAGATGGCTAACCAGGATGTAGATATAGGGGCTGTTTTTCAAAATTTGACAGTACAATTAGCTAATGTATCGGCTGCAGTCGGAACTCAAGGCATAGCACAAATTGTCTTATCTTATGACGGGGAACCAAAACAATTCAAAAATTGGATTAAGTCTATAGAAAAATATGCTTTACTTACGAGGTTAGATGACGAAAAGAAAAAGTTAGTAGCTTATCAATCAGCGGGGGGTTCCGTTTCAGATTTTATTCACCGATACATGACCAGTCACGCAGATCATACGTGGAATCAGTTAAAAACAGAATTATCATCGCGATTCGCAGAAATAACAGACCCGCAACACGCTTTTATGTTACTTAGAAATGTCTCGCAAGGTCGGAACGAGGGCATTCAAATTTACGCGGAACGGTTATTATCATTAGCCGAAGAATCATACATCGATAACAATCAAAATGACATGGCCGCGGTAGAACGACAATTAATTGGATTTTTTATAGATGGGTTAGCTCATGACTACCTAAAAATGAAGGTAATGCGAGAAAATCCTAGAACCTTTGCAAACGCAGTTACAAGCGCAATGGCAGAACAAAATTTACGTAGTAGGTTTAATTTAAGAACTAGCAGAGATTACGTGAATAGGCCAAGTCAAAATAGTAGTTCGAATCATGATTCTCGTCCACAACCTATGGATGTCGATTTCTACAGACAAACTAAACGATGCCGAAATTGTCAGAGATTAGGCCACACAGAAAAATTATGCCGGCAACGCAATGTAAATGCGGTAAATAGTCAGGACCAACAAGATTACAGGGCAAAAGTACAATGTTACGGGTGCGGAAATTACGGTCATTATATAAGGGAATGTCCAAATGGCAAACAAAATTATAGAACTTATAAGAAACATTTAAACTAAATTCATCCCACCACCTTGAAACCAGTGTTGGGATAAATAAAAATGTGTCATTGTATAATATAGCAGTCGCCGGAAATCCGACGTCATGTATTATAAAAGTAGGAAATAAAAGGTATAGAACTCTAGTTGATACAGGGGCTGAAATTAGCCTAATACATATTTCTGTATATAATCAGTTAAAAAGAAAACCTGCGATGAAAAACAAACAAATTATCCTACAGTCAGTTAATGGGGGTGGCCTGAAGGTCAAAGGTTCAGTAGAACTACCCATTACTATTGGGAAAATAAAACTAAAACATGAATTTATAGTGGTAACCGACATAAACAGGATGGCAATATTAGGTCGTGACTGGTTAGTCAAACACGGTGTTAGACTGTACTATGATTTGGGGTGTTTACGACTTAATGGTACGTATGTGCCTTTACAAGAAGACGTACAAGTTGCATCTTTAGTAAGATTACATGAACGAGTGACTATAAAACCACAATCTTCTGTTCTTTGTCTGGGTAAGGTTAAAAGATACTCAAACCTTCCAGTAAGCAGAAATTACATAGTAAAAGGAATAGATTCTGGTTGCCTAGCCGAGGAACCTGGAATAGACGTCACTGAAAGTATTGCAACGTTACAGGCAAATGGTCGATTTCCGTTAATGATAATTAACTGTACATCAAAGTCATTAACAATTCCTGAAGGGCGTGTAATAGGCCAACTAGAACGCATCGATGAAAGGGGAATAACTCCTGTAGAATCATTCTCACAACGACCCTTTCATACCGAGAACAATAACAAACCATTATCACCAATAGACTTCGACAAAGATATACAAGCGCCCGAGGCATACAAACCACAAATTAGATCATTAGTAATGCAGAACAGGGACCTTTTTGCAAAAAAGGACAGTGAACTTTCACAAACAGACACGGTACAAATGAAAATTGACACAGGTGATCATCCCCCAATATCTCTAAAACCCTATAGGACTCCAATTAATAGTAGGAAAACCATTGATTCGGCTATAGACGAAATGTTGGAAGGGAACATTATTAAAAGAAGCAGATCTCCATGGGCATTTCCTTGCGTTCTAGCAGAGAAATCTGATAAAACCCAACGTTTCTGTGTGGACTTTAGGAAACTAAATGCTATAACTAAAAGTATAAATTTTCCATTACCATTGATAGACGACTTGATTAGCCAATTGGGTACCTCTAAATTATTTACAAAACTAGATCTTAAGAGTGGCTTTTGGCAAATTAAAATGGCAGAAGACGACAAAGAAAAGACATCATTTGTTTGCCACAGAGGTCAATTTTCATTCGAAGTAATGCCATTTGGTCTAAAAACAAGGCCTGCCCTATTTCAAGAGTTGATGTCAACTGTATTGCAAGATTGTACACAGTTTACTATCTGTTACCTAGATGACATAGTGATTCATTCGGACACATTAGAAAATCACATCCGTCACATCAGACAAGTATTCGACTGCCTCAGGCAACACAAGTTAAAGCTAAAGCTGTCAAAATGCTGTTTCATTCAATCAGAGACAAGTTATTTAGGATTTTTGATAGGAAATGATGGTATTAAACCAGAACCGTCTAAGGTGGCAGTAATGAAAACTCTACCAGTTCCAAAGTCTGTGAAAAATTGTAGACAAATAATCGGAACTTTTTCATGGTTTCGCAGGTTCATTCCAAAATTTTGCAGAAATAGCTTCCCCTATAATAGATCTCACAAAAAAATATACCCAATTTAATTGGACACCAGAATGCCAGAAAGCGTTCGATTATTTAAAAAGCAGCTTATCGGCAGTACCTTTGCTAAGCTACCCGGATCCCAATAAACCTTATATTTTGTACACTGATAGTAGCGATAAGTGCTGCGGAAGCGTATTAGTTCAAGAAGAAGTCTTAGACGATGGTCAAAAAATAGAGAAACCAATTCATTTCTTGTCGCATAGATTATCTACTACGCAACAGAAGTACCCGGTAGTAGTTAAAGAATGTCTTGCGATAGTGTACTCTTTATCAAAACTGAATAACTATTTGTTTAATTCAAAATTTATAATCAGGACTGATCATCTCCCCCTCAGGACATTGCTTAGCTCTCCAAGCCAAAACAGAAAAATTCAGTTATGGTCACTTTATATTGCTAGTTATGATTGTACTATAGAATATATTCAGGGAGTTAAGAACACTGTAGCCGATATGCTCAGTCGCAGACCGGATAGTGATAACGAAGAAAGTAATACACAATGGCATGATCAGGAAACGGAACCAGAGCCAGAGATTGATGACAGATTCTATAAAATAAATGCACTGAATTCAAGTCAGATTGAGCCTACGGCTTATACAAATTGTCAATTAGATCAAACAAAACTGCCTGTCACTTATGACGAGCTGAAACAAATTAACATGACAACAGAACAAGACAGTGATTATGTCATACAAAAACTGAAATCAGACTTGAGGGCTAATAGGGTGTCGGATGCGATACACCGAAAGTACATAGAACTCGACCAGATATTATATTACATTTCTAGCCCTGATGAAGATCCTATATTAAGATTATATGTTCCCACTCAGTTAAAATTACAAGTAGTTAAACAATACCATGATGGGTACGGTCACATGGGAGTTTATAAGTGTTTTCACAGTATTAAACAAAAGTATTATTGGCCCAACTTATACAAGGATCTCGTAGACTATATTGGTAAATGTGTCGAATGTCAATCTAGAAACCTTAAGAAAATTAAAGTTCCGATACAAGAGTCAGATATTCCGCCTTATCCGTGGGCATGTGTGGCATTAGATCTCGCTGGACCTTTTCCTTTGTCTGCCTCAGGTAATAGATACACAGTGGGATTTATAGACCTTTACAGTGGATGGTTAGAAATGTTCCCGACACCAGACAAATCACAGGAAACGATTATACATCTTCTAATTGACGAGATAATCCCAAGATTTAGCTGTCCATTATCGATTTTGACTGATAACGGAAAAGAATCCTGCAACAAAGCCATGGAAGAAACTCTAAGAACTTTGAATATTGTTCACAAAAAGACTTGTACTTATAGGCCGCAAACAAATGGGAAAATAGAAAGGGCACACCGCTCGATAAACGACATATTATCCAAGAAAATAGCGGATAAACCAGAACTATGGGACCAATTCCTGAATCAAAGCCGTGCAGCTTTTAATTTTCACGTGAATGAAAGTTCTAAATATTCACCATTTTTCCTATTATATCAAAGGGACGTTGTAATGCCGTTAGATTTAATTCTCAAGCCACAAAGGCGTTATTACGGGACAGATTTTCACAAAATAGCCTTAGAAAATCAACATAGATGCTTTTTGTCATTTTATAAGAACATGAAAAACTCTAAGCGTAGACAGGCCAACTACGCCAATAAAAATACAGAATTAATTAAATTTCAAGTAGGTGACCCTGTATACTATGTCAATAACAGAAGACATGGCAAATTAGACAAAAAATGGCGTCCTTATTTTAGAATAATAGAACAAAAATCACCAGTTATGTTCGTTATCAAAGACCAATTAACACAGAAAACAATAACAACACACGCAGAGCAACTACGTTTAGCTAAATTAGAATGGGAGATACCAAAAGACGGAAACTCGCAAATACGAAAAGCGCAATTAGCGTTTCCTATAAGCGAATCTTCAACGAGCGATTCAGAAACAGACTCTCAAAATAAGACGGAAGTTAAAAATAGAATACAAAAATATTATAGGAAAGAACGCGACCGTTCTTCAGATAGTGAAAACATTCCCTTATTAGAATTAGCAAAACGGCTTAAATCACAACAAGATCAGTCCGATGCTGACAGCGAAAGTAGTTATGCTGGGAACAGCATTCAAACACAATTATCAAATTCGGACGGCCATGAAAATGTGAATAGCTCGGTCAACGAAATGATTGAACAACGAGCACAATACCAATCACTAGATCATAATTTCGAAGCAAAAATGTCAGATGACGGCATCGAGGAAGGCATATCCGACAACGTAGAGATGTCTGTTAATCAATTAACTAAAACTAAATTACTACCACCAAAGAATATAACTAGAAGGTACAAAACTTACCATAACTGCTTCCAATCCAGAATTCATACAACAGAAATTGGGACACAGACAGAACTTATGAAAACAGAAACAATCCAGTTAGTTCACAGCACGGACCTTCTAAGAAATATAAACAAAATGACAAATAAACCGTACAAGTACTTGGTGAACGAGTGCTTACATTTTAGCACAACCTTTATTGGTGCTATTGAACTAATTGGAATTTTTTCGGTCTATGGTACGATTGGCTTAAGCTTACAGTAATGCGCGAAGCTCCAGCGACACTCGCCGCAGCCGTTTACTGCGCTATTTAAGAAGCAGATTAAATTTAAGATCAGGCAAAACGCATTCAGATTTTTCTGACTATAATAGGGCAAAAAGCGAGCCAATGTTTATTGACCATGTAAGTCATATAAGATGTTTAGGAAATTGTATCAGGCGCGGTCATATTGAACACAATTGCATGAAAAAGCAGGTAAACGCCGTAAGGCAAACACAGTTTGAGTAAAAAGCTCATAAAATAAGGTTTTAATTGCGAATAATCGAGCCACCGTAGGTGGGAATGCAGACAGCCTATAACAAGCGCACACAGCGATAATAATAATGATAATAATAATAATGATAATAATTATAACGACTTTATTTAACGATATTTTCATCCGAATAATTGGTTATAAATTATTATCGGAAAAGAGCTAAAGATAAGAAGAGGAGCATGTCAACATATTAAAATTGCAGTAGCGGTAGGTCTCTTGTAAAATATTTTATACATATATATAGAAAATATAGGGCTTTATTAAATACCAATGCATAAGCAACTACATGCATATCAAAACATAAGCCGGCACTCACGCGGCAAAGAGTAAATGCACACTCAATTAATAGAAATAGCTTACATGTTAAAGGAATAAGTGTACAACCCCTTAAAACGCTTGATTATACTGCGCGGGGATTTCCTGACAAGGAATAGGTAAGAGTTTATTTTGATCGGGGATGTCTGAGACTATATTTATTATATAAGTAATGTGTGCCGATGAAAAGGCCATGTATTGCATCGCTAAGAAGTATAAATCAGTGATAAACCGTAAAACCGTGTTCATACGGTGGTTGTTTGTTTGGGTTAAGTAGAACACCCGAGCTTACTCGTTTTCCCGTACTTATAAGGTTGCGAGGAATATACTCTGGTATTGTAGGAGTCTGTAGAAGTCTGTCTCACTGATAGCGTTGCTAAATTAGGAAAGGATAGGCGTAAAGTTGAAACATCCCAATCAAATACCTATGTGCACTTTCATTTATACCTTACATGAGTTGAAACAAGGGCAAGTTATTTATTATTGACTGTAAAAAGGTACTGGGTGAGGCATTTATTATTGTTTTGAAAAATAAAGTTACAAAATGCACTTCCGGTTTGCCAGAATTAAAGTATGAACAAGGCAGTTAGGGGGCTACCACCTCGTATAAAGTGGACACTAGCGACGGAACTTGAAAAACAGGAAACAAAGCTTGTATCCAGTAAAACCACAAGACATCGTTTCGACAATTTCCAAAATAAAACATTTTTGCGCACGCACCATCAATTTACCAACAAGTTATTATTATAATAACAATTACAACGTCTGGATAAACGTACAAACAAGTTATTAGAGCGAAAACAACGTCTGGTCAAACGTAAACAGATTCTACAAGATAGACATAGCTCGTTCAGGAGATGTCAAATGGTTGATAGCGGAGCGATTGTCATCTCATGACGTTCATTAATGTGTAAATTATAGAGTAAAGGAGAAACGATTGTTTGGAAAAGGGCCCAAATGTATGGACCTCGGGAAGTTACCAGTTATACATTTTAAAGCATGAACTACCACAATGATGTCTCAATACAGTGAGGATTAATCGACGTTTCATTTGCTGAGGGCATTGCTGGAAAGTTAATTTCAGTGCAGAGATTTCCAGCACATATAGCAGAAAATTCATGAAAATCGAAAACGAGGAACCAGACGGGTAGTGTGGAGGATAACAATGGAGACTATATACAGACATTTTCTTCATTGTGGATAGCATTGCTCATTTGCGCGTATACATGTGCGTCTCGAGAATTATGGACCAAGTGAATGGACATTAATTATGACATTGTATTACTACTGTTGTTTTTGTTTATTGTTTTTAAAAAAAAAAGTTTATTAGAATCATTTTATTAGTAGCAATAAGCTAAAAATATTATTAAATGTATTGGTCAGTTATTTTGCCTTATGTTATTAGAGATATGATAATAAGGGAAATGTCCGAGACATAATAACAATGATCAAGGGACTGATAAAGCAGACTATAGAGATTTTTTTTGTTTTGACAAGGTTCAAATTCTAAAGAGACTTAAAATTGTTTACTCAACTGGTTTCATGCTAAGGAAAATTTTAAAAATCAAAGAATACGTAAATGAGATGTAACAAAATTATAATTATAATTTTGTTTTTTTTGGTTGATTGCTGAAATACTTGGCAATAATTTCACAACACCTAAGTTGTCGCCTGTCATGTTGATTAATTTGTTTATTAAAAGAAAACCACCTTACGAAACAATTGTTGACAGATACGTGATGTGCATGACAATAAAACTGTCAACAGAAATGATTAGGTCGCGTGCTTAATACACAAACTACCATGTTTGGAAGTTTTTAATGTCACGAAATGTGATTATGTTGTTAAATATAGTAACAGGTTGACAGAATACTGACATGTGGTATGTATGCTCATTAATGCATATGCTAATTAGCAATGACGAGGGTCAATTAGGAAGCTATATAAACTGGGCCGATAAGAACAGATTTTAGAACGGTCGGGGGACCAGAAGCTAGCGGTCATAACTTGTTGTATGCTTGTAAATAGATTATGTTAGTGTTATATGTTGAAATAAACTTTGGAAGCATTTACTGACTGTTCTCGTTGCTTCTACCCACAACTACAACTTCGTTACAAAGAACCATATCATCTTCTCAGACACCAACGCCTGCGTGTGCGATGTTTTATTGAAAGAACGAATCAACAAACCATTGTTTGTTGAGACATTCTTACTAAAATACATGCATGGTTTGAAAAGACGAAACACCAAATGTTGATTGCAGGTTTGGATGAAGAGTAATGCAATAGCCCAATTTGTGTTTTGTTTGGCTTAAATGGATGGGCCATCACGCTCGGTCAGGTTTATAGTGATAACGATATATCAGTTCATGTTATTATGGATAGTTCAATGGTAGGACGAGATATCACGCATGTCAGTGCTTCCTTGAGATGACAAGACGAAACCCTTGTAGGCTAGCTGCCCTTGTATAGAGGACGTGTCCTATTTGTATGCTGATGTGTTCTTCTAGTTTTTAACGAACCTTAAAATTGAATTTAACCACTATCGACCAGGCTCACCCAGGTGTGTGTGTTTGCTTGTGAATGTCTTGTTAATATTTTAGTTCCTGATTGTTGACAGATAAACTGGTAAAAGTAAAATCATAGATATTCTCGGGAGATTTGTTCATTTATATACTTGTGTGGTTCATGACTTTGGTCATGCAATTTTAAAAGCAAGATGATTACGCAGCAAGCAATGAGGTTTCACTTAGTTCAACATAGTTAAGTTCCACACGCCTTGCCCGCTGAAATTGTAATTTGTCCGAAATCCTCGAATTTGTATCCAGCGAAAATAAACGATTACTGTAAATGTTGATATTTGTGAAATGTCTCAATGGATGGTCTCCCAATCTATACATCGTACGTGTGTCCACTGATTGGAAATGTTAATGTGACTGTGGGGATCAAAGACAAATGATTGACAGTTCAATCATTATAGCGTGATTCTATGACTGATAAGCCATATGATTATTGGAAATACATTTTGGTTCATTATTAATGAGAGAATCATCATGTACTAGTAGAGTGCAAACAAATTAACATTGTCCTCGAACATTTTATAAGCAGGATGTTTTACTTCTTGTTTCAAAGTATACATAAACAAAAAATGAAAAATTACTTCAACCGTAGTTTTGATATTTTGAGAGTGGTAAGAATATGAACGAGGTTTACTATGAAAGCTATCTAAATCACCGATTAGCCATGATATAGATATATTAGATATATGCCACATAAGAAGATTAGACTATATTCTGCATAAAGGACGAGGATCAGGTTAATTTGTTCGAACTTTACATTGTCATTTCATTTACTATCGGTAATATCTAAGTCCATGTAATTACTATACCTGTACGTGTAACCGCTTGCAATGGAAATAAAAAAATATGGATGCAATATCATGCAATACAGTCTGTCTTAAATAGTCAATAGAGAAAACATAACATGTGCTGAGTGGTGGAAACTGGACAAATGTTTAAATGATATTAATCATTGATGAAATACAAATCGACCTAGTTATATTGACATGTGACCTTCTTGATAGACTGGACTACTTGTATATATCTTTATTAACAAGTCATGTTTGAAGAGCAACTAAAACATAGTTAAGCAACAAAACTTTGTTCCATATACGTATGTCAAATACATGTAAGCATGTTTGTGTTATGAGGTGTATGAGGTGTGGAAGGTGTCGCTTCATTGCGTGTACGTATTTTGAATTGTACTTTTAGTACTCCAGAAACTCCGCTATCAAAAAGTATGAGGAAACCAGACAGAGAAGGTAGCACTCAACCTAACCAGCCGAGCTCAGAACTCAGAAACATCACAACACAACTACACTGAGTAATGCCCACACATAAACCAAAGAAACAACTAAATCCAAATCCCCACCGAAAAATGCAGGATGACCCAATTCGATTACACACGTCTGACCATTGAGATTTCCATGTGGTGTGTGGGCATCCATATGGTTTGTCATTTGCCTTTTTTTTCTTGCTAGCGATTTTTTGTATGATTGAGTAGTTTTGTCGTGTTTTTGTTGCTGTTCAATATTCTGATGAGTGAAGCCTCACCTATCTTAACAATGTTACATTTGTGGTAAAAACAGTGATGTAAGGCTTACTAAACAGCTAAAGATCTAAAATTTTGGTTTTCATCAGGACCCTACCACATTGGTCAACATTATTTAAACAAGATACATAAAGAAGATTCAAGAAAACAATTTATAAAGAATAAATTCTCGATCGACACATATCACCCTGTGACGATAGTTCACCAAGTATGAAAATACCTATTATCTTAGGTTGAATAAATATAACAAGGTATACAGGTAAAACCAGGCATTTAAAACAAGGAAGATATTAACAAATTAACGTACAAAGCCCCAGGATATCATCCTAATGAGAAGGAATCCGTTATATTACCGCACATGAACACAGTTAAACAATCTACTGTAAAATATAAATATTCACGATTGATTAAATTTCGTTTATTCCGCGGATTTAGTGCATTTGTATTACGAAATTAATCACCCTCGAATAAATTACCTAAAAATATGTCACTTGATATTTTTCTGTGAATATTTCAAATCAATGAATTTAATAAACTAACAAATTACCATTTTACTATACATTTCGCGGATTTTTAGTAAATTGGTAAACCGTGAAGATAAATTATTTTACAGTACTTGACTAAATTTGTATTTTTGTTTGTTAATTGACAATCTAATCGTAACTACGAAATACACGGTTGATCAACTTTACTTGTAATACGTCACAGTAATGACTGATACACCAATACTTGTGAATCAACACCATTAGTCTACATTGAACAAGCAAGTATTTGCGGTAGTAACGTTGTTCACCAACAGTTGTAGGGATATACGAGTAGTATTCTAACAGTGAGGGATTACAAGTATTTGCGGTAATAACTATATTCATAAACAGTAGAAGGAATATTGTATTCTAACAGTGAGGAGTTCCAAGCATTTATTCATTATGGCTGCCGAGGAAGGTACGTAAACGAGAATAATTTTTTTCATATTATTATTGATTTATGTTCTTCTAAGACAGTGGTACAGTCATTTCAAAGTCGAATGAGAGCGGTTGTAAATATACTCGTCCGGCAGGTAAACTATGTTGTATACCGAGTTAACAGTATTCACTGCTATTCTTTCGATTGGGCTAGTTCCCTCATTATTAATATTACTTATAGAATTCTACTATAGTGCGTGGCCATTCGGTTTTACCTCTATACCCCCGGCCTCGAGGTTCACATTATACAGTATATGAGCTCATTTGTTTTAGTGCAGGTGTCCTTGCTTGAGATGCATCTAACTAGAAGTATATTGATAGCGGAAAATGATTCATTAAAATATTTTATACTCAATTTACGTTCTCTATTGAAATCGACCGGTATTTTGGTACATGTATGTGTAGGTATATGTGCGTGTATTTAGTTGCCGTTCTGCCTGGCGGTTAGGTAGCATGAAGTCAGTAGTGGCCTGTTGGTCAGGCAACTTCAAAGCCTAGTGGTTACAAATTTATATGGGATTGCAAAGCAATCTGTAACTGTTTTTATGTAACGTTTTCATATGGAAATCCCGCTGATCAGGGCGTTGGTCCCGAATATTGTCCTTTACGTACATGTATGTTAAACCCTATCAATACGAAAACCCCCTACTCGGGACACCAGTCGAATTATTGGGACCTAGCCATACCGGCATCTGCTAAAAAAATCACCTATCCGGAGTTGCAAGTCTATGTAGACAATTATAGTCTACTTGGGGGTATTAGAACGAACCTTGTGTTCCTAAAGCGGCATTGTTATTCTTAACATGTTATACCTATGTTACAGCGGATTTACATTTCGTCAGTAAACTGGATGAAGCAAGCAAGAAGAGAGTAAAGGAAGAATTGAATGAACTAAATGATGATGATAGAATTATTGCAGTACGCACATTAAGACAATGGATAAACGATCAAGATTGGCTCACATCACCAACAGGTGCGTGTTTTTAGCTTACTTTTTATAGTGTGTAAATTGAAATAAATATTAAAATATATGACATCATTGAAGTCAAATAGTTTGAACTATAAACTCAGTCACTCACTCAGTCACTCACTCAGTCACTCAGTCACTCACTCAGTCACTCACTCAGTCACTCACTCAGTCACTCACTCAGTCACTCACTCAGTCACTCACTCAGTCACTCACTCACTCAGTCACTCACTCACTCAGTCACTCACTAACTCACTCACTCGCTCGCTCGCTCGCTCGCTCACTCACTCACTCACTCACTCACTCACTCACTCACTCACTCACTCACTCACTCACTCACTCACGCGAAAGTCAAAGCCTTGTCTGTTGAGTGTTGAAAGGACTGAATGGTAAAACCTCGTACATGTATTATACAATGTGTCCCTGGTAAGTGCAACTGTTTCAGCAACACTATATTTGTCTTGAGGTAAAACCTTGTTCCAAATTTCAGATTTTGAATTTCTGTTGCGATTTCTTCGAATAAGAAAATTCAGTCAGCTGGGAGCTCGAGAAACTATAGAAAATTACTGGACAAGTAAAACAGTGGCCCCTGATTGGTTTCACGACGTGGACCCTAGAGACCCTATATTGTTAGACATATTCCGGTCAGGGTAGGTAGATCTAGTCTTTTTACTGTTCTTGTTTGTGATTTTAGTACAGCTTGGAGTTGGATATCATTAGCAGATATCGTACACATGCACTGTTAATCTATAGTGTTAGTTTGTTCTCTTCTTTGAAACTTACTGTAATATTCTTGTATAGCTTGGCCAATTTGACCAGAGTCTGACCTTTATGCAAGAATATATTACAAGGTTCTTGCTTTGAATATATCAATATCCGCAAGCCAATCGTGCGATATCGGTATTTCAAATTTGTGTTTGTATACATCTCAAGTGTCTTCGTGATACTCACCGATTATGAAAACATACAATCGGTGTTGTATCGTATGTAATATATCGACTGTTAAATTATGCTAATCAAAAGGTCATGAGGCTCGTGTCTATACGGAAAATGGAATCGCACGAAGTTTCTATTCTACTGATTAGGTCTCTAATTTATAAAATTCAAACTTGTACGGAAAATGGGATTGCACATAAATTATATACCGATTAGGTCTCTAATTCAATAAACATTTTGCTAACTTAGAATAAGTAAATTAAATAAGCTGGATATATACAGTGTACTATTTTATCTATATGTACTCTTTCAAATTTGATTCTTTACGACAGACAATCAGGATTCCGTAAAGACCACTCGTGTCAAACTGCTTTAATAAGAATTATTGATGACTGGATTTCAGCTGTAGACAATAATGAAATAGTTGGCACACTGCTCATTGATTTAAGTAAAGCGTTTGACTTAGTAAACCATGATATTTTACTACAAAAGCTTTCATTATATGGTATTCATTTTTCAACATTAGATTGGTTTAAATCCTACCTCAATTTTAGAACTCAAAAAACATTTATATCTGGCAAATATTCTGGCCCTGGTAATGTTTTAGCAGGTGTTCTACAGGGCTCAGTTCTTGGCCCGCTATTGTTTTTGATATATATCAATGACTTGCCTCTGTCTCTTTCACATTCTATTGCCGACATATTTGCTGATGATACCACCTTAACAACTCACAGCAAGTCTTTAGATCATGTAATATTTTCACTTACCAGAGATTTATTGCATGCTGATCAGTGGTGTAAACTTAATCAAATGTCTATTAATTCTAAAAAATCCAAGGTTTTATTTATAACAAGTAAACGAAATAAAAAACAAATTGTTGAATCCAATATCAACATTCCTTTTCAAGGTAATTCAATTGAAGCTACTTCATCAGCAAAGCTATTAGGTATCACAATTAACGATAGCCTATCTTGGGCAGACCATATCAATAATGTGATAAAGAAATGTAATTCCTATTTGTACCTCTTATCTAGAATTAAAAACTTTCTTTCGATTGAAACTAGAAAACGTTTTTATAATGCATACATTCTTCCCCATTTTGACTTTTGCTGTATTATATGGGGAAATTGTACTAGCAGTCTTGAAGATAAACTTATAAAATTCCAGAAAAGAGCGGCTAGAGTAATTCTTGATAGCGATTATTCTACTCCTTCAACTGCTCTATTTTCAAAACTTAAATGGATGACATTTCATGAGCGTGTTATTTATCAGAAAGCTATCCAAATGTACAAGACTCTCAGAGGAGATGCACCAGATTATCTTCAGAATGCATTTACATTTACTACAGATATTCATTCACGACTGTTACGTTCTTCTTCTACATACCAATTGTACAGTCCAAAACCCAACACCGAGTTATTTCGCCATACTTTTGTTTTCTCTGGCACCTCAATATGGAATTCTATCCCTCTTTACATCAAAAACTCTACTTCTATTCAACATTTTAAAACTTTATATCTACGCTGGGTGAAGCCATCATACTTTGAAACATCCCATGCTATTGCTACAACCTAATGACTGGCTAGAAAACTTCATGCAAACATTACTATTGCAGGTATAATAATCTATATATCCGTCTGCATAATTATTCCTTTGTGTATTATGTTTTTAAAATGCCATTGCTTTAAGTATATTGATTATGTCGTTCACATGTATAATGATACGCTGGCTCCTATGGTGTGTCTATATCGGATTAAGCGTTTTTGTTTAATTACAGCTGTAGATATTGTCTTGATAAAGTTTCTATAATTATGCATAGGTATACCTTCTTTTTTTCAAATCCTTTCACTGACACTCTTTTATGAATTTTTCAACTTATATTGTGAGACATCATAGGGGCCAAAATATCAAAATATCTAATATCATTGTTTTCTTGGCATAGTTATTTTTCTAGTTCATTGTTCATTGTTCATTGTTGAGGATCTTATGGAAGATTGATTGTTTCGTATATATATTGTCAAATAAGTTTCCTCGTAAAATAAAGTCTTTATTATTATTATTATTATTATTATTATTATTCGTTCGTACTTGTAACACATTAAGTCACCAGGCAAAGAAATAAATAACTAAGTGTTAAATCGCGTTTGCGTCTAATAAGTGAGCATCAAAGTAAGTGCTGTATATCAGCCGTTTTTGTTCAACAGCGTATTCTTCATGTTTTTACTTAACTGACCACTTTATACGATGGCATTTGTGAATTTGTAATATTAAAACTACTACTTGATATGCTTACATTCCCTTATTTTTAATAAACACTGTCAATGCAAAACTAGATAGAGGTGGGGATTTATTTATTTATTTACATTCAATTACAGCTACCTTGTAAGTCCCAAAGTGTATGATAGTAAGGGAAGAAGAACAGTGTTTGACAGACCAGGTGAGACAACACAGATAGATCTTATACAAGCTAGTTAAATAAAAAAATAGGAGAGATCAAGCTAAATATGTCACAATATGCACTTAAATGTGATTTAAAAGGGATTTAGATGCGTAAACAAGGAAGGTATTACATGTATATCTAGTGGTTATAAATATGGGATAGAAGATGATAAAATGAGCAAAATGCATATTTGTTCAAAGTTATGTGAACTTGGAAAACCAGCAATTAACAACGAAAATAGGAGTACCTCCACTTTAAAAGGAGTGTTTGGCAGGTATGTGTTAAGCATAATACAATATTGATTGTAGATACTATGTTTCAAGCTGCTGATTGTGCCTTGTTTCGTATTTCTACATGAGTTACTAAAACATGTTGCACTAGATTTAATGTTAAACCTCCAAACCGTCAACGGCGATATAATAATTTTCAACTTTCAACAATCAACCAATTATGATCATTTCTCTCATATCATATTGTCGTTTTCTCGGGGAACAATTCCACACAGAACTAGCAATTTATACACCAACCATGACACTGTGGCTTAATATGTTCACTTATATTTACCTTGTTTCGATGTATACCGTCTTGAATGAGGACGCCCGAGTGATAAAAACTTGTACTGATAAGTTGTACACATTTACCAATACCTCACATTTGATCTCAAATATTTCACAGTAGTAACTAGTGGGGAGCGGTGGCCTAGAGGTAGGGCGCGCGCCTCGGGGTCGAGAGGTCCCGGGTTCATCCCGTCTGGACCACCGGTAAATATCTCTAATTATGAATAGCCGTCATGAACCACTCCACCAATGTGTAAATTGGTTCCAGGGAGGACACTGTCTATTCCTGGGCGCCGCAGATCGATGTTGGCTGCCACACCCACAGGAGAGAAATAGTCTCACCAAGTCAAAATATCAAAGGGTGCTTGAGCTGAAAACAGCTGAAAAGAGCCCTAGAAAATTGGTAACTTAATTAGTATAAAGTATGGTATAAAGTACAGTGTAGTCAGAAATGCTTTGCTTCCAATTATTTATCTCCATTTTGTATTTGTCTTTATTTTAAGGTTTCATCGACATTGATGCCGCTAAACAGAAATGGGGTTTACCTAATATCTATAAAGCTATAGGTTTGTTTGTGGATTGGGTCAGTATGGATGAGAACGTCCAGGCAAATGGTGTTAATGTCTTTGTTGATTGCACCAATGTCTCTTTTTCTACCATGTCAACTATCTGGTCTGTGGAAACAGGAAAGATAATTTTCAAATATTTCTCGGTACGTATATATATCCTCAACCTAGTAGCTCCTTATAATTTTTTTTTAAAAATTACTTTGCTTTTACGAAACTAATGCATTATCCTCAGACGGAATTGAGACGTGCATCCTAAGCTCCGTCAAACAATAGGAAAACTGTAAAAAAACTGTTTCTTCTTAAAAAATCTTATTTATTTCAGCATTCGGTGCCTATTAGAATCAAGTCTTTGAACATGTACAACGAGCCTCAGTTCTTTGATACACTCTTCACACTGATGAAACCCTTCATCAAACAGAAAATGGTTGACAGAGTACGTGTTTTAATGTTTAAGTCAAATTAATTTTCTCCATACTTATGTTCTGGCTATCTAGAATAAAAGCTGCATTTTAACTTACCAATATCGTATGCTCTTAACTTGACAATGTTCCATGCCCAGCACAGGGTACGTGTATTAAATTTAATGTTTAGATCAAATACATTTGCTCCTAACTTATTTGCTGGCGATCTAGAATAAAAGCTGCAACTTATCTTGGAAGTGTCGTATGCATTTAATTTACCATAGTGCTTGCTCAACACAGTTATATTTATTGCGTGTTGCATGGTAGTGTGTTTGTGGAATAGTAAATTTGTCCTACATGTGTATCTTCGGTTATTGTATTAATCCGACGACTCTATAAAAACAGGTCACTGAAGAATTGCAAGTAATTGCAAGTCCACTACCAGTCTTGCCTCAGTAAAATGCTTTATTCTATATCTTAACAACACCTATGTGTGGAGCGATGGCCTAGAGGTAGGGTGCGAGCTTCGGGATCGAGAGGTCCCGGGTTCAAACACCCTCTGGACCACTGGTTAATTTCTCTGAGCAAGACCACATGTTCCACTCTACCATGGTATAAAATAGTACTTGTGAGGACAGTATCTATGCCGATAATGGAAACAGGCACAAAATACATAACCTTTCAAGTGTCGTCATTTTCGGATCTGGCTAGAACAGCAGTATCCTGGCTAACACATATTATCGGTATACACGGGGTGATAACTAAATAAACATGCATAAACAACAGAAAATTAAGTGAAGATATGTGCCTAATGTTTACGTTTAATTTAAAGTTATGTACCCATGGTAACAGCCTGGTTGGACTGTACAAAGTTATAGACAAACAAGCACTTCCGGTAGAATATTTACCTGACGATTATACCGGTCCTAACGCTGGTACAACCCAAGATGCAATAGGTAAACACAATGTGCAAATTTATTACTTTTTAGCTCGACTTTTCGAAGAAAATAAATGAGCTATTGTTGTGACGGGATCGTGGGCGTCTGCTTTGGTTAAGTTTATTGCCAGAGTCATTTTCTGAAAGACTATCAAATATATCCACTTGAAACTTAGCATGGTTATTCACCATCACATCAGGAGTCCATACTGACAAAGATGGTGACTCTGTGACCTATATTTATTAAGTTATCTGCCCTTGTTTCTATATTATAAAAAACGAGAAAGTCGAGCGTCCATCACTCGTAGGCTGTGCTCTTGTTTATATGAGAGCTATATACACATCTAGTATTTTGCCGAGAGTTGCTGCGTTAGTGTCAAGCGTTGTTGCTGCTGTCGTCGTTACAGAAGACGTCTACGACTTGCATGGAGCAATGGATTACGTTTTATCATTTTTGACTGTTGGGAGAGGGAGAGTTGAGTTGATAAACTGATCAAATGTAAAACGCTAGACATTGCTGGTGACCAGTCGCTTGTTTAAGAACATGCCAGTAGTGCATGCTCATGAATGAACTAATCGTAGTCCTATTTTCACCGTGGAAGACACACAGTATTGTCATACAAACCATATATTGTGTTACCCTTCTTATTTTCAGAGTACATGATCGAAGACATGGCAAACGATACATTTATGGAACATATCAAGAATATTTCCTGTGGACGGTACCGTGTGGATCTCGCTAAACGCAAACATTGTAATACACAACAATCTCAATCCTATAGAAAACTTAATGTAGATTAGAGTTCCAGATGAATGTTGATATTGTTGATACATAGACAAATTGTGCAATAAATGATTCATGCTTCTTTTTACAATTTGGTTTCGATGTTGTGATAGTTATTTAGAAGTGTGTACACGGCGTGGGCTGTATTTGTTATATTATTTGCTGTTGTAGTGAAAACACTCATGGTTTTTTTTGTACGTAAAGAAATAGATAATCTATGTACATTGTTTTCGTGGATTATTCACCGAGGACGCTACATCGCTGGCTTAGAACCAGAAGTTCGTAACTACAAAATCTATATATTGAGGTAACAAGAGAAAACTGTCTGTTATTTATTCTTTACCTATGGGAAAACACGGTTTTAAAACTTCACTTTGGTCAACATGACAATTTCCGATTTTCATGAAAATAGGCTCATAAGAAGCGCCTTGTAAAGCAGATTTCAAATATGTATTAGCCTTATAAGGTCGTAAGTAGTAGTTTCGACCTTCCTGTTCTAAGACATCGACACGTACAATGAGGTGTCTATACATTTAATTATTAATATAATGCAACGGCGAGTACATGATGCCAAACATATAATAATTAAAGCAGTATTAAGTACGTACACTTTTGTTGTTTGGCACCATGAACTCGCCGTTGCACATGGCGTTTGACTCCCTGATTAAGAGACAACTGCTCATTGGAACCCAAATTCATCTCTTGGTTTCGATAGGGGATTGGCAGCCATAAACTGTTTGTCGTGTAACAAATATTGGTTCCTCTGAATTAGCAGGTGAATCCTAAACCTGTACAGATGCAACATAATATCTTAAATAAATTATTCTTAATTCTTATTACCAGCGTATATAGGCCATTTTCTTTTACATTTTTTATACACTAAACTTATTTCTAAAACATAATTTGCAAATGCATCTTACCTCTACTATTTACAATGTTATGTTGAGAAATATATTCTAATTCACAGTGCCTATTCGCAGTTAATGAAGTTCATCCATCCATTGCCAAAACATAATTAATTCCCGCAGGTTTAACATTGATGATATGGCATGTATTCCAAAAAGATAATCTGTATTCTAGTATACTTTATCAGTGGGCCGGAGGCCTTAATTTTGGCGCAATACAAATTTGAGTTTGATTCAATCATAAACGAAAGGACACAGTCATAGGGTACATCGTCTATTTTTAGAACCGGAAAATCCGTTACTCGGGGCGGCTTATTTTTTTCCAGTTTTTCTTTTTATAGCTAGTTTGCGATAGAAAAAAATCGTGTTTTTGTAACATTTCTGAAAATCTATTCATCAGATTTTGGTAAAAAATTACACAGAACTACAATAACTTCCTACCTACTCCCATTTCGAATTTCATAATTTTTAGTCACCTATTAAAATACATTTATTCTTTATTATATATTGAAATTACATGTTAAATTACAGTTTAACGCAGGGAGGTAATCTGGTATTACATTGATGATTTATTATCAAATATTTAACCGTTACACTCCGTGATCGTCGGGATTGACATTACTGTTATAAAGACGAGACTTAAGAGGCCCGTACAATTCAGTTTATTTAGGTGTGCCGCTTGTAAACAATGTACAACAATAACGTGTATTTCGTCAGATTCACAGACGGGCCTCGTATGTGTTATATTAAGTAGGTTGCAAATACGTAAATATACCGTTAGGTGTATCACATGACCGTAAAATTGGCTGTTGCAAGTAGCAAGTCTTCTAACTTGATATTTCATACAAAACTACAAATATGTTACATAGAACTTATGAACAAAAGTTTTTTAACTGAATTCTGATGTTGCTGAAATTTCAGTGTGTATTAGGTAGATATATTTGATTTATTCGTGCAAAATGTCATACATGTATGTTTCGTAATTACAGAGAAATGTTTAAAAAACACGATTTTTTTCTATCGCAAACTAGCTATACCACATTGTTATCCATAAAAATAAAATATTTTGTTCAATTGAACAAAATAGCCGGTACCAATTTTTCAGTCACAAAGAAAAAAAATGTTAAATTTTGTTTTAATTGAGGAATATGTTCAGAAAGAATAATGACTCTCCGAACGTGGCAACCCTTAATGTATACTCTACGCTACATGACTTTTATGGATCACAGTGTGGTAGAAAGAAAATCAAACATTTACTTTGTCAAAGCTGAAAAACAGCCTTTCAAGTAACTGATTTTCCAGTTCTAAAATGGACGGTGTAACCAATGACAGTGACAAAATAATCGTTTGTAAAATTTAGTTATGAAGTCTAAAACGCTTACATATGGAAGGGTGACTGCAGTGTTACCGTCTAGATACGGACAATAATTATCTGTGGGAGTTTAAACTATTTGAAGGCTTCAACTAATATAAGACTAAACCTCACACGTACAATTTAGACAACAAATATGGAACCAAAGACAATGTAGATAAAAAAATTTCAGTAATGAAATACCCCCTAATCAAAAGAAGACTATGGACACCCACATGTTACACAAGAATAATAAACAAGAAACTTGCATCAACATATAACAAAAAGAGTATGTTACATACCTGTCATAGCAAAACGAGAGTAAGAACATGAAAAACAATGTCACAGACAATCTTGAACACCTGTCATCCTAAAAGTTTTATGTTAGACATATTCACAGAGACTTAATAGGAAGAATGATAGCGAACTGTAAATGGTCCAAATCACTAAGCATTCGCTAAAATTCACTAAGTGTCATATAAAAGAAAATAAGAAAACACAAATAGGTATGACCCATCATGATTCGACATTCATAAGTAATACCATCACACTAGTCAGGTTGAGAGAGATGTTGTCGCAAAGAGTATTTGATATAATACCATATTTATACCGATGCTAACGTCAAGATCAGTGGTGACATGCGAAGTGGCCTCAAAAGACAACCATCCACCAGAAACTTTTCGGAGCAATGTCAATGACCTGAGACAGACTTACAAAGCAGATACTGGCGTGGTCGTGCAGAGCAAACACCAGTAAGTAATTAAGTATACCATATTTATGATATTTAGATTAAAAAGCGGTAATTCAAAGTTTTTATTAAGGTTACGAAATGTATGGGAATTGTAATATTGTTGAAGTAACTTAAAAGCAAAACAATTATAACAATCGTTAATTCATCCAGATTAGAACAAACTCTTATTTCCCACCCCATTCCTACGAGAGATGTTCAATTTATTTATGAACCAAACATGAACGCCGATTTTGCAATATAGAATAAAAACAATTGAAATATCTCTTTCAAACCATGTGAGAAAGTGTTTTAAGTTCAACATATGATCATTATATAGTGTGTATTTAATTTGGTGAAAGCTTAAAACAACAATTTTGTAGATGATGTTGTTTTTACTATTTTGAAGGAAAATAGCCCTTGTATAAGTATCAAGAAAATGTTGGTAAATTATTAGTTTGCAATTTTAATGAGAAAATTAGTTATATTTTCGTAAGAAGGTTTATAAGAGTTCTGTTTTCAGTAATGGTGAAATGGCACCAAAAATTGAAAATTGCCCTACATTGCCAACACCTACACTATAAAATTAAATTGGTTTTATGATGTCTATGATGGATCCATTTGCAAAACGCGGAATAGTACCACAGAGCAGTGTGTCCATAAAAACTATCAGTGAAATTATTTGAAAAAGTTGAATGCATAGTTCCGGGAAAAAGCGAAGCTCCTACGCTGAAAATCAAGAAAAACATGCATTGCTGCCAAATGTATTGGTGTCTAGAAACGCGGAATAAACAACATTATGTGGAAAAATTGTTTCGCTATGGTGAAGAAATGCTGTTTCTTAGAGAATGTATGATACATTAGGGTAAGCTATTTTAGAAAAAGTCACAAGGATAGGGAGAAGTTGGTGTTTGTCCAGCTTTGTAAGTTTGCGGGCAATTTTATGGAAGGGCATTGTTTTGGTTGCTATGGAAGTACGCACGTCAAAATAAATATCAAATTAACCCCCAATTGAAAGCTGTGGTCTACGTACAAACCGTTTCTAATCAGGTTTTTAACAAATAAGTGTTACGCATCTTTCCTAGTGACTGTTGCAAGAACATAATGTTTCATCCAGATTTTGCTTCAGGTCACCAAATACAACGCTAAATAAAAAACTTAAGAATAAAACTTTGATATATATATATTATAACCAAACAGTGGATGTCGAAGTCTAATCATGGTTTAACAATACAATTTACTATCTGGTTGATACTAAAAGACCAATTAAAGAAGGAAAATTTAAACAAAATTATTTGGAGTTTTGGACCTTCAAAACGCAAGCAACAACACCCTCTACACAAAAGCTGATTACGATTTAACTGTAACGTATTGGCAATTAACAATTTTTATATGTACTTCTTGATACACTACTTTACACAATATAAAAGTTTTTATTCAATTTCATTGTTAGAGTAACAAAATATCGATGTTCATTTTCTGTTTATAAATAAGTGGAACACCTCTCGTGCCTTGCCCATTATATACACTAGGTCAATTCGTAGTTGTGCCTCTTTAGGTCGCATAACGTTAGGTCACTGTCCTTAGTGTTTTATAATAGGTCACGCCCCGGTGTTGTTGTGCCTCATTTGGTCGCCGTTTTGGCATGGGTTTGTGTGGGCACTGCTCAGGGTAGTTGTTTCGTGGTGTTTCTAATTTCTGTGCTCGGCTGGTTAGGTTGGGTGCTGCCTTCCCTGTCGGATTTTCTCATACCTTCCTTTCAAACAGTGATTCATTTAGAAGCGTAAACCTTATAGCTTGTTATGAATTGTCCCCGGGTATATGAAAAAATCATTTCTTTTGTCATACATTTTGCAAACATTATTTCAACTATACGTATGTTAGCCCAACCGTTGTAGTTAAGTTAATTCACAAATCTTGTTCATACAATCAAATCACCTTGAGCACTGATGAAGTACATTTATCATCGAGGTATGACGATGAAGTAAATCAATAATACTACGTGTATATTGGCGAACAGAAACAACAGTAAAAAATCACCAGCAGTGTATTGTCAAGATTTAGTGCCTAGAAGTTGAGCTGTTAAGGAGAGGACATACTAGTAAGACAGAATGGCTGCTGAAGAAGGTAAAACATTCTTTTTATGAATACAAAAATGAAAATGTTCTGTCATTATGGGTGTGTTTTATAATCACAATTAAGAAGGCAGTTTTTACATCTTAAAATTCGTTGGTTTCAATATAAACTTTATTGGAGAGGTATTTGAAAGATTTCGACAGAGTTTGTGTCAAAGTGACTTTCAAAATTATTTTATCATGACTATTAAAAAACATATATTAGGTTTTGCTTGACCACATGCTTACTAGTCGGTCAATTTACAGATGGATATTAGGATTAATTTATATTATCTATGGGTATACCAAACATTGTAGTTGCTAGGAATATGTAAAATTATTTCCCACCCCATTCCTTCCTTGCCCATATTTTAACTAGGTCAAGTCGTAGTTGTGCCTCTTTAGGTCGCATAACGTTAGGTCACTGTCCTTAGTGTTTTAACCTAGGTCACGCCCGGGGTTGTTGTGCCTCATTTGGTCGCCGTTTTGGCATGGGTTTCTGTGGGCATTGCTCAGGGTAGTTGCGTCGTGGTGTTTCTGATTTCTGTGCTCAGCTGGTTGGGTTGAGTGCTGCCTTCCCTGTCGGATGTTCCCATACCTTTTTTTAAAGCCTTTCAGTTAGTTATGCATGTCTATGTCATGTTTTGTCGTGCCCCTTGGACGATATACATGTACTGTTCTCTTGTGCTATGACTTGAGTGCCCTCTTGACCCATGTGTTCTGTTAATATAATGTCTCATGTTTTATATTATTTTACAACCCTGTGATCTTTTGGGGTAGGGATCATTATGTGATGGGTAGCATTTATTTACACTGTCCAAATCCGTTGGGTTGACAATGGGAAGTTTTTCCATGCGTGTAAGGTTTGGTACATCGTTAAAGATTAACGAGTGTTATGTTAGCTGTATAATTTCAAAGAACAAAAATAAATCAAAATGTTTTCCCAAGCGCTTCTTGGCATGCCAATTCTGTTTTTACATATTTTATTATAACTTATGCTACCAATCTCACTTCCAAAATCAGGTAAGGAATGCATCTTTATAGTGTCCGTGACTTAACAGTTACTAGTATGTTAGACTGTTGGATGATGTTTGCTTTCAGCAATTTGGTCTACTTCACCAGATCAACCTACGGTTATTGTCATTACGGTAGTTGTTAATCAATATCATTTAAATCAGTTTTAACAGTAAAAGATCATCACATGGTTCAACGGATCAGCTTGGCAACCTTCACCGAGTACCTTTGTCAAACAATCAGGCGGGGCAATCTCTGCTATGGCGTAATGACATGTGGCATAACGCCAGAGCCGAGATCGCTACTCCTGGTTGTTTGTCGAAGGCTGCTTGGCTTTTGGTTTTTATGTTAATCCATTGAACCATGTGGTTATAATTTACCGTTAAAATTGATTTAAATGGTATTGATATATAACTGACGTTATGTCAATTGTTTATCTCATGCACATTTGGCCGTTTACTTATTGCACTAATTTTGTTCCACAAATCAGGGTGGATACTAACCATGTGACTGCTTAGAAAAGTCGACAAGTAAATATATCGCAGGCTTAGAATGAGAAGGTCGTAAGTGCCTTATAAGACAGACTAGTGCATATTTAAAATCTGCATCATAAGGCGCTGCTAATGAGCATATTTTCAGGAAAATCAGAACTTGTAATGTTGACCAAACTGAAGTTGAAAGAGCTTGTTTTACCATAAGTAAAGAGTGAGAATCGGACTGTTTTTCTTGTTTTCTCCAAATATTGATTTTGTAGTTACGACCTTCTCATTCTAAGCCATCGATATGTCAGCAAAAAGTTATAAACAACCGTGAGTATCTTGTTGTCTTTTTTAACTTTTTGTTCACATAGTGGTATTTCTACTGTGAAATATACACCCACAACATTTGCAATTGTCATGTTGTTAACTTCCGCAAATTTTACTACTCACGAAAATAAATTAATTTTCAATACAAATTAATAATATCAAAGTGTCTCTACCGATCGATTTTCATTTATACGTAAGCTCATTAAAACTATAAATATGACCTAAGGGGACATGGACGAATCATTATAGTGTGATTCCATGACTGATAAACACCCTGATGATGGAAAAATACAAGTTTGGTTCATTATTGATGAGAGATACGACATGTTCTAGCACTTTTCATTAACCTACTATCTGTAATATCTAGGTCAGTGTTGTGTTTGTACTTTTAAACAGAAAACGCTGATGAATCCATAGGTAAATGTTAGTGTAAAATATAACATATAATATACATGCAGTTTATTAGGCTTGTGTAAAATATAACATATAATATACATGCAGTTTATTACGCCTCAGTTTATTAATACTAATATTTAAAACTGTGTTAAGGATCAAATTATTTATTACATGTATTTAATGTTATTTGATAATATAAGCTTCTTTAAATATCATTCTATGATTGATCAAGTAAATACATCTAAAATGTTTTTATAAGCTATTGTATCTTATATATACATAACACTATTTTAACACCAGCTATTTTTAACCAATCTACTAGTACTGGGTTCATACGAATCAGGCATCAATGTTAGGTAATCTTTTCCAACCAACCAATGAAACACGAAATGTAAGAATGCAAGGGAAAAAATCCACTAAATCAAAGTAATAATAAATAAAACAAATCTTATATATAAACCAGACATTTATAACACTGGTGGAATTAACTAATCTTTATATTAATATCAAAACTAATGGAAAAACGTTGTTGTCACTTAGGATTTAGACCCCATATCGCTTGTGGCACGCAACATATTTATTCTATGTTCCTTTACAAATGTTGCGCACAAATATTTTTATAGCACACGTATGCTAAATTACCACACATTGTAGACCACCAAAGTGATGAACAAACACTTCTGAATTTACTAAAACGACTTGGATTTTTTATTGTTTCTTTGGGCGTTTCTTAGGGTAGTTGTGTTGTGGTGTTTCTGATTTCTGTGCTCGGCTGGTTAGGTTGAGGGCTACCTTCCCTGTCTGCTTTTCTCATACCTGTTTTGTATTCGCAGAAGGAATTATTATAAACATTAATGTGAAAGTGAGGAAGATTTATTTTTATTCATTATGGCCACTGAAGAAGGTAAGCTAGAAATAATTTTTCATACTACTTGTATAAAACAAGAATATTTGATGGTGATATTGTGCTTTCTTTTACTAGGTACTAATCTTGATACACCGCTTATCAGTTGAGCCAAGGAACTGTGCTGTTTCCATAGGATGAAACACTCAGATGGAACTCATATGTCATGTGTCCTGAGTAACGTTAGGGCGTTACATCGAGTTTCAGTTCTGTCAGAGCTATATGCACCATTGAATGTTGCTCTTTTGAGATGTATATTGTAATGACTGTTTTGATTGTTGACTATCGAGTGAAAGTTATAAGTTTTAACCTACGAGTATTTACTTGTATGCCCATTATATACCGTCAGTTCTTAAACCGAGCCAACCGAACATTACAAGATATATTATTTCAACTTCGGAAGTAGATTTTTGTTCATGACTGTTGAAAGCCTTAGACAAATACCAAACGACTATTAAAGTTCCAAAACCACTTTCATCTCTTTAAAAAGTATTTGGTGAAGTAAACAAGTTTGTTCTCTGTTCTGTGGCGGCGTTATACATTATGTGAAAGAGGAGTGTTTGATTCAAACTTCAATAGCAGTTTTTACTATGAATGAAATCCAAATTTAACTTTTACTATGTCCGGACTTCACTCATAATTCTTTGTTTGTATGTTGCAGTGGATTTACATTTTGTGAGTAAACTGGATGAAGCAAGCAAGAAGAGAGTTAAAGAAGAATTGAATGAATTAAATGATGATGATAGAATTATTGCAGTACGTACATTAAGACAATGGATCAATGATCAAGATTGGCTAACATCACCAACAGGTGCGATGTGTTTTGTTTATTAATATTTCCGCTTTAGTAAACTGTTATAATAAGAAAACAAATTACTATCATGAAACAATACATTTAGCAATGGAACGTAAATTAAGAGGTTTGTCTCCACAAGTTGTACCTCGATGCTTTGCAGCAGCCATAGCCATACGTACTTCAGAAAGGAATCATATACTTGTTTGAGTTGTGTGTATCCTGCAAACTGAAATTATTGTCATATAAATAGTAAGGTACAAACCAAAGCCACACAGCTACGGCGGCAGCGCCTAGCCACACACGCAAGAGTCAGACATAGTACAAGCCATCCACATGACACATTGCGGACTTTGAGTTTTGTGCATAATTAGCAACAAAGGGAGGTTTCTCTTAAAACAGTTGTGTTTGAGGCATTTCGAGAAACTCTATTTTCAATTTGATGACATACACCAAACAGATGGTCAGTTGCGTTTATGAATCAATATAATGTTGTCTCGAGTACTCGTTGTTTCTACTTATATGGCAACAGAATATGTCTAAATTGACTAGTCTACATTGAAAGTATATTTGGAAAATTTGAATGAGAAAGAGAATAAATGCGAAATCAAGAATTCCAACAATTTAGATTATCTATTTATGACTACAGAAGATGTACTAGCATTGTTGAGAAATGTATTTACGTGTTGTAAATTCCAGATTTTGAATTCTTGCTGCGGTTTCTTAGAATCAGCAAATTCAGTCAGTTGGGAGCTCGCGAAACTATAGAAAATTATTGGACTTGTAAAACAGTTGCATCTGATTGGTTCAGTGATGTTAACCCTCAAGATCCCATTTTGTTAGAAATATTTCGGTCCGGGTAAGTAGATCAAGTATACTTATTGTTAAACTTGTTTTTCTTCTTCTTCTTCTTCCTCTTCTTCCTCTTCTCCTTTTTCTTCTACTTTTTCTTCTTCTTCTTTTGTTATGATTTGCAAAGCTCTTTGTTCACAATTAGGGGCGTAGTTAGAAAAATACATGTAGCGCATAACTAAATGAAGGCGGATACATATACGTTTATACTTTTACTCTACACCACGTGAAAGCAATGAGTTTATAATTGATAATACTTAAATAAAAAAAATATGTCCCAGTTAACCACAAACTATTCATAGCGGTTATAATTGGGTACATGTTACGGATCAATATAGATGATTTGGGCGAAAAGTTTTGTGTGTCATGCATGAAAACGTGTGGCTAAATAGTTTTTAGTACATGCTACTTTGTTTATACATGTATATTAAATTTATTGAAGTCAGCCTGTCTATCTTTTATTACACCGGTTATGACAACCCCATTATAAATGATATGGAGATTCTTTATACACCTTAGTAAGGGAGGCTATCGCATTAGAATCAATATTCAAAACTCAGAGGTACAGAAAGTGTCGAAATCTAATACATCCGTTTTACGTTTATTATAGCTACCTTGTTTGTCCCAAAGTATATGATAGCCAAGGACGGAGAACAATCTTCGAAAGACCAGGTGAGTATTACAGAATATTTATAAATTCATTGCAGCTTTCGTGCGGTCTGAAAGCCATATAGACAGCTTTCATGTTTAAACTACTTAGGCGGAAGTATGGAGTCATGCTTTGTTGCTGTTCTTTTTCCTTTTTACTGTTCATATTTGTGTTTGTCCATACTGCTTGTGAATACCGTTGTGATTTTCTGTAATCATGTATGCTCATTTTGGGCTTCACTGTTTCTTTCATTGGTCTTTGTCCTAGTTTCTTGTTTGTTTCAGCTGTATGTGATCCTTAGGTAGTTGAAGTCCGTAATTAAGCTGATTTGTATGTTTCTAATTAGCATGTACTAGTACCTGTGTGATTACCAAACACTATCGCTCTTATAATGGATTACCCTGTCGCATTTGGTGTAGGATTATAATTATTATGTAACCGTTCTCGGATTTGATATTTGTTTGTTATTGCATGGGCTGTGCATCTGCAGCTTTTCTCGTTAAGTCTTCGATGTGCTTCTTTTGCCTATGTTGTTTTTGAAGAGTGAATAATCATTTTTATATAGCAAAGCATAACATATTATATACAGAAGCATATATATTACACAACGTTCTCGTATTTGCAGTTGTTGTATATCGTCAGTCTATAAACTGAACTAAGCAAACTGTGGATTTCCTTACATTATAGTCCGTAATAAGTACGTCAAATATTGTCTATATATTTTAGGTTTCATCGACATTGACGTCGTTAAGCAGAAATGGGGTTTAACTAATGTATACAAAGCATTGGGTGTATATATTGATTGGGTCAGTATGGACGAGAACGTTCAAGCTAATGGTGTCAATGCTTTCGTTGATTGTTCAAATACTAAATTTTCAACCTTGTCAACAATCTGGTCAGTGGAAACTGGAAAAACAATCTTTAAATATTTCTCGGTATGTATTCATTCTTACCCATAGTATTTCCTTCTAACGTTTATTGACGTTGACAAATTTATATAGATAGATTATTCATGACAAATATCACTGGGTACACCCTCTAGTTTTAGAACTGGAAAACCCGTTACTTGGGACGGGTGACTTTTGGTTTGGACGAAGTAAATATTGATTTTATATCAAACATCTTATATTCCATAAACCTCAACTAGCGCACCGTATGCCTTAAGGGTTGCCACGTACAGGTAGTCTTCATTTTCTTTGGAACGATTCTCCAATTAAGCAAAATAGCCAGTACCAATTTTTTATCTGATATTTAAAAAATTACACAGGCTATTTTATTTAATCTGGGAAACTTTTCAAAGAAATTGATGAACACCTATACGTGGAAACTCTTTAGACATACGGTGCGCTAGTTGAGGTTTATGGGTCAAAAGTTGGTAGATAGAAAATAAACTATTTACCTGAAAATCACCCGTCCCAAGTAACGGGTTTTCCAGTTCTAAAAATAGAGGGTGTACCCAGTGAATATACTAGAATCTACGTGAAATAAAAAATAGAAAAACTACTCTTTTTATATAGGCACAGGACTCTCTCTCTCTCTGTGGCATCGACTCTTTATGTAAACCTGATATCTATGTAAACCGTATACTTAAGAAGCCTTATATTTAAGAAGCCTTATATTTCAGCATGCGGCTCCAGTTAGAATCAAGTCTGTGAACGTGTATAACGAGCCTCATTTCTTCCAACCTTTATTCACTTTGCTGAGACCGTTCATCAAACAGAAAATCCTGGAGAGGGTAGGTTAACTGTCTTCAATGCTCAAGCAAAAACGTATCTATATATAATCTGTCTAGGTTACCACTTTAAAATAAGGTTATTAGAAATCAGACAGGGAAGGCAACACTCAAAGGACCAGCAGCACGAGAAATGCACACAAACAATACAGAAACCAAAAACGCACAAGAACATGTCATAACGATGTGAGAACAACCTAACACATCCATGTTATGTTTATAAGATTTGTTTTTTGGCTAAATGATAGTTTCAAAAGTCATACAATGTGTCTTATGCACAAAATTCAAAGTAGACATTGTGTGTTTGATTGCGGAGTGAGTATGCTTGCTCGAAACATCCATTTTTGGGAAAGTGGATGGCTAGGCACTGCCGCCGTAACTTGTGCCGCCGTAAGACGTGTGGCTTTGAGTTTTCTGTGCACTAAAGTATTTATTTATATATTGTGGGGTTGTTATAATTCACCAGCTTTACGTGGTTGTACTTAAAAAACTATCTACACGCCAAATACTTTATATACATTACTACATCAGAAATACGAAGTATTTTAAATATAGATAGGCCTACATTTGAAATAACATATTGTTTCTATTGTGTAAAAGAGTTCAGAATTATGAAGGAATTTATTGCAATTCTCATTATTTTAGGTACGTACCCATGGTAACAGCCTAGTTGGATTATACAAGATTATAGAGAAACAAGCACTTCCGGTAGAATATTTACCTGACGATTATACCGGTCCTAACGCTGGTACAACCCAAGATGCAATAGGTACAGTGGTCATGTGGTATTTGTTCTGTGAAATCAGTTTGCATCTTCTTTGAGAATTGCTATGTTTCAGTCAGATTTCGTGTTCTAAATGTTTGTGACCTTGGAGAAAAATGACATACTGGAAATGGTAGAGTTATATATTCGATGATATGTAATGAATTAGATGCAATGTATTATATAGGATTAATCCTAGTGGACACGATCGGTGTGTGTTTGCCATTCCAGTGCCATCGGGGTTTGTTCATAAACTAAATATACTTCGATCTGCCCATGTTGGTGTCACACCGGTGAATTTTCTGCCATTGAAATTAATGCAAAATGACCCAAATTCGCATCTCTCCCTCCGTTTCACTGACATTTCGGGTGATTTTCTGTGGCCGTTTCCATAAAAAGCAATCCCTTTATCCAAAATAAGCTGGAGAAAATGGCATATCGATAGTTTCGTTTTCGAGCTACTGCAGGGATTTTCGAAGGACAACGCTATTTTCCATGCCTCAAAAGCTGACTTGACCGAAGCACACATACATTGTCAGTCTTCAGCCAGGGAAAGATAATTCAGAAAAATATCAATTAAACACTCTTAAAAGTTAGCATGCAGGTCATTTTTGATCTACATTCATGTAATTTGGTCAACAAAAAGCATTTTCCACATTAAAACAGTGCTTCAACAGACATATATCAAATTTTTGAAAGGGACTATTTTAGCATTCTACGACCCGGAAGTATCATAATTTTATTATTAAAAGCTTAACAATAAATTAACCATAGGTAAAGAATATCCCATTGCAAAATGTTTCTTCATACATAAATGAAGACAACAACATACCAACCATATAATTTATGTCTCCTTTTATTTTCAGATTTTATGATCAAAGATATGGCAAGCGACAAATTTATGGAACATATCAAGAATATTTCCTGTGGACGGTATCGTGTGGATCTTGCCAAACGCAAACATTGTAATACACAACAAGCAGAATCTTATAGAAAACTTAATGTCGATTGATATTCTAGATAAATATTGGCAATGTGGATAAAAAATTGTGCAATGAATTATCATCTAATTCATACGTCAAGCTTCTATATTAGTCATCTTAGTTTTTATCCCATGGTGTGGTCTTCATTTTCAAAGAGGTTGTGAATTTTAAGAGAATATTAACAATATTGTCTTGATGTGTGGAAGAAACGTTTTTTTAGTTTGTCAATATAACGCCATTGATCATTCACGGTACATGTATAGTTTTATATTGTTCATGTCTCTTTCAACTACGACACTAGTTTGAATGGTTTACAATTTCTTATAAAAATATCCAATAAATACATTTTCCAGTACCAATCCCTATGTTATTTTTCATGGCACAACCATTTCTCCCCCTGACTTTGCACATTGTGAGTTGATTTAAAGCTGAAAACTGAAGTCTGAACTGCAATTCTACGATGACTGTTTTACAGTTTATGACTAATAGAAACTACAATTAGAATTTCAGTCAGAAGCCTAAAGTTGAGATTGAGACAGAACTACATACTCATATATTTTTTATCTGGACAAGATGCGTTTACAATACTCTGTTGTACTAACCGCAAACACCAAATCACTCTTAAAAAGAAACTGAAGTAAAATGAACAGAGGGAACATTCTTCTAAACTATTTTGCGCATGGATATACAACACTTATAAAGTTGGCAAGGTCATATCCATTCCCTGAAAACACGTCTTTATGCCGAAGCCAATGAGTATTTGGTCGATCATCTTCTGTTGTTTTGATCTAAGAGCAAGCAATCGTCATATTATTGTTTAGCCCAGGTATGGCCGTGGACGGACCCATTCCATGTTCCGTTATTTCGCTCACTGTGATGATGTTACATGGCTTGGAGCTTCTCGGTGAAATGGTGATTCAACCAGGACTGAACTCCACCGATGTCCTGGAATACTGCCAATGATGCTTGTCAGTGGTGAAAACAACCCAGACAGGAATGCTGCCGATGGTCATCAATGCCGTGGAAACTTGTTTCAGGAATAATAATAATTATGAAATTCAAACTATTTGGACAAGTTAACCGGTTTCTACCCATACTTTCGGTATGTCCAGACCATAAATTTGTCACACATTGACCAATCTTGCTTATATTTTGGTATGACTGTTCCCCTCCGTGTGCAAGAAAGAGTGTCACCCACAATCCTAGGTTTCTATCTCATAGGTCAGGGTCAAATTAAAGTTTGTCTGGACCATTCCTTTTTATGCATATGTCTATTTTGCTTATATTTGTTTTCACCTCCATGAGACGGATGCTACCTCAAAAGTCAATGCCACAGTACAAATGCCGCAGCAATGTGTTATGTTGGCGTTGTTTCGATTATACTTAGAATAACAATGGAAAGTTGAATCTCTTTTCAAATAACACCAGGGTATGACTATCCCGATTAACTAAAATTAAAATGTGTAATTAAAGGGACAATTTCCTCGTGTAATTGAGCCGACAAAAATGTTGCTGCAAAATAACATTCCAAATAATAATCTCGCACACGAAGGTTTAGAGGCGCTTGAAAAAGAAAACGTAAAAATCACAAACCTTCTCCGGCTAAAGGAAGGGGTTTCAATGGACTGGTTCATATCATATGTAAAGCAAAAACCCGTGTACAACGATCGACATTTGCAGTAATTAAACTGTTTTACTTTAGAAAGGTTGTACTGTACTCTTATTATAACATTAGATCAGGTATATCGCCCTCGGGTGAGGCACGTAGTAAAGTTATTTTACTAATGGTGTACTACTCATTCGACTTTGACAAACTCACATCGTTATCTGATGTGAACGACGGATCACTGGAGCATGACGACAGTGTAAATCAATAAAACATATACATGGCCTACTAAAACAACAGATACAACACTAACAACAGTGATTGTCAGGATTTAAACCTCAGCTGTGAACGGGAAGGATATAAAATACAGAATGGCCGAAGAAGAAGAAGGTACACTATTTTAAAGTTTAATGTATTTTACCTAAATGTCTTTGTGAACAGTAATGTTGAAAATAACATACATTTGTATCGTTGGTAGATTTCATATTAAAGTTAATTGGTGTGTCTCAAAATGGAATGAAGGTAAACGATATAAAGGGTGTACTGTTTTAAAATGTAAACTTTAAGTTATAAGAGTTTTAACAGTTTTGTAGTTCGATAGATTAGATTTTTAAAAATATTTTTCTTACGAAGATTTTTCCAATCAGTACGTGTTATCACATTGTCTTTGTATCCATGATCCTTTCCTATTTGATTTGTGCTGCATTGGACAGTGATATATTTTACGGTATAAAGTTCTTTTGGCAATTTTGATCTTTGTAAGTATTTTTTTCCCTGAGTTCTGTCATGGTTAGCTCCACTATAAGCACTTGCACCAGGCTACGGCCATGACATGGCCCGATGCTTATAGCATATTGTTATATCATTATAATAAATTATACTACTACATAAATTTTATAGTCGTATTATTTAAAAAATGTAATTTTACACCAAAATCGGAAAGAATATTAATACTAGCCCTACCGAACTGGAAATATTGCAACTATCAATTGTATTTAGAAGTTTGAGGTATAGGTGCCTTAATACGATGTATGGCGTTACTACTTCTGTGGTCTATGGTTGGATTTAAACATTTCCTGTAATCATTACAGCTGATTTACATTTTGTGAGTAAACTGGATGAAGCAAGCAAGAAGAGAGTAAAAGAAGAATTGAATGAACTAAATGATGATGATAGAATTATTGCAGTACGTACATTAAGACAATGGATTAACGATCAAGATTGGCTTACATCACCAACAGGTACGTGTTCTGTATTATTAATTTATTATTTTCTATAGATAAGCCGTTATTCGATATCTTTTGAATCTGACACTATAAATGTACGCTATTTTACTGTAAGTTTCATTTATTTCTGTTCTGTTTTATGCGTAAATTGCCGTGTGCTGTTTGCTTGTGTTCTGTGATGTTTCTATTTTTCTACCTTCCTTTTCATGCCTTCCATGCTCTGCTATTTATGTTTAGTGCTTCCTTCAATGATTGGTTTGGTGGTTATAAATTATCTCATTGTTTGCTTTTAAATGGGTATAATTCGACAGCGGAGAGGCAACCAGGTATTTTGTTACTTTTCAGATTTTGAATTCCTGTTGCGATTTCTTCGAATAAGAAAATTCAGTCAGCTGGGAGCTCGAGAAACTATCGAAAATTACTGGACAAGTAAAACAGTGGCCCCTGATTGGTTCCGTGATGTGGACCCTAAAGATCCTATATTGTTAGAAATATT
Source organism: Spisula subtruncata (assembly GCA_963678985.1). NCBI lineage: Eukaryota > Metazoa > Mollusca > Bivalvia > Venerida > Mactridae > Spisula > Spisula subtruncata. The sequence goes on from OY787667.1 coordinate 9,308,505, forward strand.
CCGATCAGGGTAGGTAGTACGTGTAATGCGGATTGACAATGAGTATAGTTATTTAATTCATTTATCGGAAACGCTATACTTTTTATGACAAAACAATACAATCAACTATGAGTAATATCAACATAATTGAACAATAATGACCATGTTCATTTTGTTATTGTATTTTTACGCATTACACTTTATAATTATCATGTAATTGTATTTTTGCGCATTCGGTCTAAACAAACTTTGGAATATTGTAAAATGCTGCCCATCAGGTTAGAACAAGAGCATATTCTGGTAAACTAAATGCATACAATGCTGATTATTTGAACGTAATTATTGTGTTGGCTACAGTCCACTACATCATGAAAATGATATGATTTCGTCTATACATAAGACCTTTTAGAAAATTGCTGAAGCTTTTCAGATCATCTGCACATTTGTTAGCATGTGTTGTTCATTCCCTTAATTGAAATGCCTAAAATACAATATAAAATTCTAATCTTCGCAGATATCTGGTTAGCACAAGGACATATGACAGTAAAGGACGAAGAACACTCTTTGAAAGACCGGGTGAGATGTTACATGGTTTCCTGTATTTAAGTGTGACATGTATCTGGCCCAGACCTCCATAAACATCTCAATCTGAGCTTAATTTCATCTCAAATGTTGCCGTGTGTCTTTTAGCAAAATTCCTTGGAAGGCTGGAATCAAGCTTGGAACTATAAAGTACTATTCTTAGTTTAGTACATCTGTGTGACAGACTCTTGGTTTTGTATCTTGTGTCAATGTGTTCTTGTGGTGGTTATTACAGAGCATCTTCAGTTTAGAAGCATTGTATGGAGAGCTACTGAGCTACATGTACATTTTTCCTTTAATTTGTTTTTCTTTGTTTCTTGAGTTTAAGTACAGCTAAACTCTTAAATTTAAATGCTTGGTTAAAGTGTATAGAGCTATATCGGAAGATATTTTTTTAAAAAGTTTCAAAAACTGAAAAAAACCAATTTTGCTTGCATATCCATTAGATCATTTTTCGCTTCAGTTTTAACAGAAACTCTCTCTGTGATTTATTGGACATGCGAATTGTCCATTTTCATACGAAAGTGTTCTAGAACACACTATGAAACTATAAGAATCGTCTATTTTTCGACGATTAAGTCAAAGTACATGGAACCCATCCAAAGTTTTAATTTGCAATTAAGGTAGTCTAGTATCATACAAAAAACGATGCAAGAAATTATTTTGACATTGAATGACTGCTAGAATATAGCTATATACACTTTAATCTTAAAATGTACCTGTAAATTCGTTGTGTTGGTTTGTCATAAACTTTCTCTCTTGTGAAACCTCGTGTATGTATCAAAATAGTATGCCAGAAAATGCCCAAAATTAGAAATAAATGATTATAAAAGTATGTTCTGTTTCAGGTTGCATAGACATAGAAGTAGCTAAGAGGAAATGGGGGTTACACAATATATATAAAGCTATAGGTTTGTTCTGTGACTGGTGCATTATGGATGAGAATATGCAAGCTAATGGTATGAATGTTGTAGCAGATTTTACTAACGTTTCATTCGCTACTCTATCAACCATCTGGTCAGTGGACACAGCCAAACAGATATTTCAATTTTACAATGTACGTATACTAAAACATAACGAAAAAACATCGGTCTGGTACGGCCGCACTGAACCTCACCAGTCGAACATAGAAAACACAAATAACATCACATTATAAACTAATAAGCCAAACTCTCGATTCCCACTTGTACTTGATAAGGGGACCAGTTGTTAGTTGACGACTGCATAATTCTAGTTTTGGGTGAAAGTAGCATGTGGTACAGTGTTGTCATACCTAAAGGTAGAAAAGGTCGCTATTTATTTCGAAATCGTCTCAGATGCTGGTTTCAAATAAAACAATCACACTTGGATAAAAACATATTTTAAAAGTTTTGTGGCTGAGCGTCGATGATACGTTGTTAAAAGTGCTCGTAGAATAAAATACTGACGGTTATTTGCAACTTTTTGTTGCCATATTTCTTCTTGCGCCACAAGTCCCATGGTATGGTCTTTTTAAATTCTCAGCATTTGGTATATGCTGTTTAATCATACATACCTTATTCGCGTTCTAGAATGTCATTTTTTATTCAGATGCATTTATATTTTAGCCTGAAGAATACTGATTGAAGAAAGTTAATTTGAATTCGATGTTTGTTGTATTAAATGGATTTTATGAATTTAAAATAAATGAATACTATCAGCTCAATTCAAAGCCTATAATATGGCATTTATTTCAGTACTCTGTGCCAATAAGAATCAAATCAGTGAGCATGTATAATGAGCCTCACTTCTTCGGTGCCATCTACGCTCTGATCAAACCATTCTTGAAACAGAAAATACAGGCGAGGGTAAGTCAACTTATTTTTAAAAAAATTACGGAAATGATATCAGAAGTGCATGTTTTTAATTCTTTTCACGTAAAATTTTACGGCTTTTGACGCAAATGCATTGGTGAAAATTAGGTTTTGTTGTGCCTCATTTGGTCGCCGCTTTGGCATGGGTCTGTGCTATTGTCGCCGTACAACGGGGCCTTGATGAACTTGATTGAGTATTGGCTACGTTTCATTCGGTCTCATGCAATAACCGCTGTTCTATAATTTATTTGTCAAGTTGGGTCATCCTGCTTTATTTCGCCGGGGACTTGGAATTTTATTGTTTATGTGTGGGCATTGCTCAGGGTAGTTGTGTTGTGGTGTTTCTGATTTCTGTGCTCGGCTGGTTAGCTTGAGTGCTACCTTCCCTGTCGGATTTCCTCATACCTTTTTTACTGCAACTGCTCGACAAAATGTGTTACATCTTTACAACGTGTATTTTGTAGGTTTCAAATCTTTCAAGCATATTGACGTCTTAACCATTTATTGTTTTTACATGAAAATAACACAGTTGTGCAAAACATTTGTTTCTCTTTAGAATGATATATAACACTATATAGATGCACGGCGGATAAAAAACAGAATCAATGTACAAGTAAAAAAACGTCGTAAAAGTAATAGCTCCAACTTGTGACGCGATGTCTAAGTATTCAGGCCCGGTGATTATAAACATTTCCCATTTTTATACTAAACTCCGTAATCCATGCTCCAACTTGAATTTTTTTTAAGAATTTTAGCTCAAAACCAACACCAACTTGTAGCAAATGATCTAATTAAGAAAATGAACCCCAATTCCATATATTTCCATTCAGTAATTAAGAAGTTACAGCCGTTTTTGTAACTTAGAAATGCTCCAATTGGAGTACGGAGTATGAGTTTGAGCATGGAGTATGTACTTGCCATTTGAGTATTTCATTTTTATTTAAGCGTATAATTTTCTATTTTAGACCTGTGTTGACTACAATAAATGCATCATCGTTTTTGTAGTTCTTTTATTGTGATAGGAGTAGCTACGTCGTAATTATAATAAGTTTTTTTTAATTTTTAAACAAAGTTCGCCATTTATAGCCACCTTAGATTGTCGTACAAGAAGATGCATGTACTTGTAAACTGATAAAAAGTCTGACAAACGGTCTCAACACTTGGCGGCAAATACTAGTATAAAAATTATTTCGTATATCTATATTATATCTTCATGTTTTAGACAATAATCAAATAAAATGTGTCATTATTGGAGAAGAAATCCATTTTTTTCTTATATCGATATTAATATTTTAGACGCGTTTCCATGGTAACAGCCTGGTTGGATTGTACAAAGTTATAGAGAAACAAGCACTCCCGGTAGAATATTTACCTGATGATTATACCGGTCCTAACGTTGGTACTGTACAAGAGGCGATAGGTAGTGAACATCTTTCTTTCTATTTCCAATAGGCTATAGTCTGGATTATCTCCCCTAGACCAATACGTTAAATTAAACTCAGTGGTACCACCGACTACTTCCAACATTTTCGCGCTGGATAGACCCTTAAGCAATCTTCAGAGAATACTATTTTTCTCTCTGCGGCGGCCCAACTAACCTTGTCATCACACCACACGTCAATATTCTTTAAGTTGTTGATTGTCTCAATGTTTCCTTTGATCGGCCACTATTCTTCTTGCTGCTGAGGTCCTCTTTATAGCAAGCCGATGTCATACATGTCCATCTTCGTCTTTGTATAATTTTGGGGATCGGGATAGTGCTGTTTCTCCCGTGGAGGTCTTAGATTGAGATCGTCAAATCCCAGTAGAAATATAGTATCCTCCTTTTAATTAAGCATCGTGTCTACGGAATGGTTACACTCCGATATAACGTCTCGATGTTGACTTTCATGATATAATAAGACTTTTTTACTTCCTTCTTCAATTACTTTTTTAATAAACGAAAACTACGCTAACAACTTATCATCTGTCTTCCTTTCAGATTACATGATTGAAGACATGGCCAGCGAAAAATTTATGGACCATATGAAGCAAATTTCCTGTGGACGGTATCGTGTGGATCTCGCTAAACGCAAACATTGTAATATACAACAATCTCAATCTTATCGAAAACTTAATGTCGATTAAAGGAGTGTCACGCATTATTATGACAGTTGGATCAAGCAATATCCGTGCTTCGAGAGCCATTCTATAAATATTAAATAATGACATGTGTTTTACTAAATCTAACACACTTTACATCTTCAGGAGTTGTCTTTATAAACATAGGGTATGTTAGACAGACCCTTTATACTTTGATGCAGCTACACCAATGTCCCAGTTAAGTACCCGACTCTGGACTCTTTCTGTAAACTATGGAAGCTAGAAAGTACCATTATGCATGCTCACATGCATATGCCAGAACCTTTAGATGAAACGTAATTGTCTCATTTATGTTTTGTATTTCTACTTGTATACTAGTATGATGTTTTTGTCTTGATGACGGATGGATATTGATAAGATTGGGATTTGGGACGATTGACAACGTTCATGTAGAGACGAAAGTAGACGTGTAGTATGCAAGGGTGCCCTTCACATTCTTCATATATCACAAAAACTAAGGCACAGATCCAATGCGCCGTTGGTTTTGGACATAACCATGTTCGTCTCTTGTAACTAATGTAACTATTGAAATCCTCTGGTCCAAATGTAGGTGGTATTTTAGTGTGTTTGGTGTTTGCTCAAGTTAGAGAATAAGCTAAATGTGTGAATTATAAATAAATACTTTGTCTTTATAAAACTTATTCACATGTCTGTATTTTATCCATCGTTACGGATTATCCGCCTTCGGAGCTAAATATCAAAGATTCAACTCCGGTAGGGCTTTGTTGTAATATACTAGTAACTGGTGTACTTGGTTCCTGTATTCATTTTGGTTGCCGAATGTATACCAACCTTGTGTCTGACATTCAATCATATTAATAACAAGCCCACTGTGACCAAAGCGAGTAGAGGTGTCTCATAAGCTATATATTGACTGGCCTTTCAATAGGGGTGACACTAAAATTGTATATTCTGCATCCATCTACATCGACTGCTGTACACGTATTGTACTGATATCAACTTTCTGACTGACTGGTACATGAATTCCTTACAAGCTCTGGACTCATCAAGTTATGAATCCGCCCTCACACAAAATCGAACTCGAACTCACGTTTTGTGGATCAAGATTCAGTCGCTTTAAGACGCAGCAGATCTCAGTGTGATATTGTAACCATAGTAGGTCACCACATATTGAGCACCAATACATACAAAGTTGTCTCCCTTTGTTCTCTCTTCTCTGATATAAATGACGTCACATCTTCAGAAAATATCAGCATCAAGAACGGAAAGACCCGAATTGTGTTCGGACCAACTCTAACAGGTATTTGAGTCAATTAGGTCAACAACAACAACAACAGCAGTAGCAACAACAACAAAAACACCAGAATTATTTTTTTTGTTTATTGAACACTTAGTTATCAAAACATATTATCCTTGCAGCGGAATATAATCATTTAATATCCTATAGTTTGCCTAATACAATACATATAACTAAGCTACGGATTATTGTAAACGTATTAAAACAGAAGTAAATAACTGACTAGGATTCGGTAGCGATTGATGCTGTATAATTGGTGAAAAGAAACAGGGTCCGTTACCTAAAATGTATGAAATAAATTCCGTAACCTTAAATGTATGAAACAAGGCCCATTAATAATTACCTTAAAACGGTTACACAATTTGGACCTATAATATGCGATAGTTAAGTAAGGAGAACCTGAAGACCAAAATATGATTGAAAAAGCAAATGACTTAGACATATTAAAGCTGCCACCAAATTGCGATAACAGTATGTTTAAAATCGAGTTCTGGATATGATTTAAATGTCTTTTGAAATTTTCGTAATTTTGATATTCAGGGTATGTGTGTTGTGTCAAGTCGAACCGCCAGTGTGACTTGATGTATTACAAGTATTAAATAATTAATATGATATATACAAAATAATACATGCAACGGTTTATGACATATAGTTAGGCAATATACATTTACAGATAAAAAAGCAATGAATAAAAAAAGGAAAACGAATGAAGCGAGAACTGACTACAGAAGGAGGTATTTTCGTTCGCGTTTATACAATAACTTCTTGCACTCTATAATTTGTAAATTGTAGGGATAGGATAGTAATTTCCATTCAAATATAAGTATATCGTTATATTAAGCACTTGTACTTGATCCATTCATACATTAAGAAAGTTTTGAAGGCATGCGGGGTACAGAATTCTTATATTTAGGTAAGGTTGTCTTAGATAGTATATCTTGGTGTATCTGCCAAATTGATCGACGTAACACCTATGACGTCATGTTGGGCTCCCCGACGCTCAAAGTGTCCATGTAGATCTAGTTCCGTAATGTTTTGATGTACTATTAGCAGATATTGAACATGACGTGGTCGGGAAGATACAAAACCATAAAACGGCTATTAAAAATGTTCCCTTCGCTTTGATTAATTCCGTACAAATAACAACGATGTTAAGTGAAATGGCAAGAATTAACAAAATATGATGATGATGCAAATGATGATGATGATGATGAACAAATGACACTGGTCATTATAATGATGACGATGGTGATGATTTTGATGACAATGATGAAGTAAAAATTGTTGACAAAAAAAGAAATTTTGAAAATAATTGATCTCTAAAATAATTGAGTATATTAAACAATGCACATTTGTCCTCGCCTGTTTTAAACATTATAATGTAAAAATATGTTACAAATCATTTATAATAATCAAATATCAAAGAAAAATCCATTAAAATTTAATATTTTAGTAAATTAAATTGTCATGTGATTGTTAAAGCTCCGCCCACTAGCATCATCCACTTGGCGTTTCCGTTCACGCATGCGCAATTCACACATTGTAGTTTACTCCGCCTTCGTTTCAGCTTGTCCCGCCTCCTCATCGTCTTTCTTCTCTTCTTCAATCTTTTCCATTTCTACAACAGCGTCACCTTCAGTGTCAGAGGTAGGAGCCTGGAAATGTTAAAATATAAAGGTATAGTAAAACGTCGTGTGATGGGGTTTTTGTTAAAAAAACATAACTTTGCGACCCACAAGCGGTCATAACTCATGAAACAATACAATACAATACAAAAGTTTATTTCGGCATTAAACAATTATTAGTTTCTAGCCACTAAATTCTATATACATACATGTTATTATTTGATATGAAACCAGCATAACCACCGAGAAGAGATCGTCCAGCCTTCTTGTTTGTCGAATGTGTTTGAGTCATACAACCCTGTAGGGTTGGCATCATATGAAGATGATGATTATTTTCTTAATATCTTTTCAATTTTGGTCATTTTCGAGTGTTGTGTATATTTTTCGTCCTTCTCGACGACTTCTTTCACGAATTCCTAAAAGTTATCTTATGGGACGTCTATAACATGATTACGACAAAATTCAACTAAGCCCGCATATACCCGCATTGAAGAGAATGATTTTCAAGGGTGTAGATAATACGTATAGAGACAAATTTAATATTTTGAAAATCATATGCGCCGATCGTTTTTGACATACTTGAGAATTCATCCTACTAGTTCGGATATGGAACTCTATATGAAAACAACACTTCTGTGAAGATTGAGCTGACCAAAACTTATAGTTTTGTCAGAAATTATAATTTTAATGTTAGATATTTTCAGTATTTCGGCCCGGTAGCAGGAATATTCACATTACTGGGTTCTCGATTACATGTATATATTCTACTTTGATAGTAACTTACCTCAATCAGACCGGCTTTGCTGCTGTTGAGTTCGTCACTGTTTGACTGGTTCTTTGCTGGTTTCTCGGCTGGTTTCCTGTGTTTAAGAACAAATTTTCTGGTTCGTGAGAAGCTGGCACCAGCGGCAAACACATATTCATACATCAAAGCGGCAACCAGACCACCGATGATTGGTCCTACCCAGTATACCTGAAATATACATAAAACATGACATATTGAATGTTTGTTCAACATGGGAAGCAACTCTGTATTGAAAACATGCATCTATATTCATTATATATTTGCATTGTCTCCCTTAGATTGAATTTTTTTACATCAACATATTATTTCAGGTTTTTAGGGGACCAACTCTTTGAGAATAATTTTATATAGAATGTAGATTTTTTTCACTTCAATTGTATTCACATTAGTTTAAATCAATTGCAAAACAACTCGCATTTTCCGTACACTGGACGAACCAACAGTTAACTACTTTGGCATGTCGCTGTCATGGTTCGCTGGGTCGGAGTCTCTCGCACATCACACAAAGCGGATGCCCGACCACTTAAGTCTAGCCTAGCCTATCGAGGCGGTCCCAGTGCATTACATATGACCACAACATTAGTTACATTACTAAGTAAATGTTGCAATTTATACAAATTCCTAACATTTTTCTGAAACTAATGTACATCATTTCCGCAGTTTTCGACCATTATTTTACTCGCTGCTCTTAATTATCTCGTCAAGTTCGAAGGGCAAAGTTCACCACGGGATGCGAGTGTAAAACAGAGCGCGCTGAATCCACGTGACCTCATAAATCACGCGCTAATTCGACTCAAAAGTGGGCTAATGTTTTGTTTTACCGCCATATAGAATGAGTATGGGTATAATTGAGTGTGACACGGATGAGGATTGCGACAGACAACAATTTTTACTACAACTATTAGTACATAATAGTAAACGGTGATATCAAAACGAGTCTGGGAAACACCATAATATAAGGAGGACGAGAAAAACGCGCGGAATTTTTTAATGCACAGAAAAATAACAATTTATGAAAATGCTCTAATTTTGTAACTTCTGGAAATCACAACGAATCATTCGGTTTGTACTGTATAGTCCGACTTTCTTCCAATAAATCATACAGTGATTTGGTTAATACGCTTTAGTATCTAATGCTTAACTTCATTTTCAAGCGGGACAATTTGATTTTAGTCTCCCAATACATGAATAAGCCACACAGGTTTTCACGCTGTGGGTTTTATTCGGGTTTGACCGTACTTTAAACTAAACACACACCTCCCTTTCCTGACATCTCATTCAGTAATGAAATCCTGACATTTACTGCACATCTGTTTAACAAGTTCCTAATCTAATTTACCCCCAATTTGCCACAAATTGCCCAGGAATGTGAAACTAGCTTTGATACAAAATTATAGGATGTGTGTTTTCAAAGGTTTTCGTTCATAAATAGGCAGTTGTAAAGCCACGTTTACAACGTACACCGTACGATGAAGCCGTGTTAACACTGATGAAAATTAAATTATTCTATTTTTGTTATTTCGTTTTGCACTTAACGTAGCGGACCCATAATGACGTTGCGTCGAGCTGCGTCGATGTCGGCCGATGTCGGTCAATGTCGGTAATCTACGTTAAATTCTAAACAAGAATATTATTTTATTTTTGCTCTGAATTTCACTTAATAGTTTAGTTTTAATTACTAATCGGTTCGTTTAATGTAATACCAACCGTTTATTTTAAAAAACAAACTCGATTTGAGAGCTCCGCTTTGGGGATTCCCTGGAAACGGAAGAATAACTGATGCTAAAAATAGCACACTGCAGAACTCCGTCAACATGTAAACATGGATGTATCGAGAAAAATCTGGGATGTTTCGTCAAGTTTGCGCATCTAAACTACCGTACAACGTGTCTTAAGTAATTGGAATGGACCAGAATAATACCGACAGCTGCTCAGTCGTAAATTGTCGTTGTGTTTGTCATTTGAAACCTGAAAAGTGCATCTCGTGAGCGACAGCCAACCTGCAAGTCTAGTTGACAATAGGAAAACAAACCTCCAGGAAGCGAAAGTAACACCATGCTTTGATAAAAACAACCTACTTGGTACATGTATGTATATTTAGTATCACAGAAATGAGCATAACACTTAAATAACAGTCCTGATCAGTCGAAGTGTATCTTAATTCGGACGAAACCTACATTTTGGATACTGTCATTTACAATGTAATCTGGTAGCCTTATGGTCACAGGAGTCGATGTGCCAGTTAAATAACGTCTTGGAATGCTTCAATAAGTACCACTACCTACAGGACAGCCTCTTAATTGTATTGTTCATCCTGCTACACTAGTTCATACTTGTCAGGTAGCCCCTTCACTTGTAAACATTGCCAATGTGATATAAAATATAATAAGGCATGTATTGAAGCATCACATTCATCACAGATGCAGCTTTTTATATCAGGTGTAAGTTCTTTACACCTTTCTTCCATGTTTGTTTACATTGAAATTAAAGTACATTAAAGACTATTGTTGTAACATATATTGCGTCATGTATGACGTCATGACCTGTGATAATATTTAATTGTCCAAGGGACACAATCCCTACACTTTTCAGAGGATGGGACGTCTTTTAGTTATCTCCCTTATTAATAATATCAATCGCCACTCTAAAACGTCATTATGACGTTCATTTGTGTCACGACGTTATACTTCCTGATACTAATTTATAAATATACATGTATCGTTATGCATATAAACTGAACTCTTCCATATTCATATTTCAGAGCTTGTGATACAGTGACACCTGACGGAAAAAAATGCTGCGGTGCGCCGGAAGTAAAACCTTAAGACAGCTTCTGTGTATTTCTGAAACTCAAGTTATGCTAGGATTGAAAGTCTTCACATAAACGAATTATGCAGCTTGGATTCGATGTGTTTATAATCACTCATACACAAAACTGACTTTCCAGTTATTTTGACAGCCAAGGAAAAAACGGGATTCCTTCTTTTTGTGTGTGCATGGTGGAACAGACAGTCTTAGTGGGACCATTGATATCTCAAGCAATATAAAATAAAAAATACCTCATCACATATCTGAACATGTTATATATAAGGACAAAGTTTCAAATGCTTTTCACTTAACCATGACAATTTCCTAGTGTATGCCTGAAACGATATTTTGTGAGTCAAAATACCAAAAATGTACATAACTTGGGGGTCAAATCTAGATCTATGCTGCAGTTGAGCCTAATAATGACTTTTGATACAATTAAATCATTGAATTATTTGTTACTTACCTATGTTGAATAAAGAGAACTGCAAAACAGAACCCAACACTGTTTTTTTGTAATTTCCTTTGTGCTTTTTATGATGCAACTTCAATTTATGCGACAGTATTTGTTGCACCCCAGGTAGCATTTGCAGCTCTAAGTTTGTTAAGAACATACATATTTTCATTAAGTTTATATTTCCTTACTATGAATCGGTTCAAGTGCATATCATGAACTATCTCTCATTAATTTTAAGTGAAATAAAGGGTCAAATTAAGACTTTTTAGCAAAAATTTGCAATTTTCGCATTAAGAATTGGTTGCCATGGCAACCATAGCATCATTTGATTTAAGACCTTTGGAAATTCATATGATGAAAATGTATGTATATATTACTTATACAAATGGACATTTTCAAATGAAATAGTAACACCTTTTTGAAAAATCATCAGGTTACCATTTCCCATGCTTTTTGACCGGCATCAGAAGTGGGGGTGGGGGTCAAACAAAATGTTATATCTTGATAATTTGATGGTGAACCTATATTTCTTTTGGCTTAAATATATGCATTATGGTCAGATGAAAATTTTGGGGTGATTTAAAGTGCTATTTGTTCATTTATTTGATTTTTTTTAGGATTTTAGAAATCATATGTTTTGTAGACTAAAAAACAAATCTCGACGTTTTACAACTATGCTAGTAATATACATGTTCATAGCTATCTTATATCTTATATCTTACTTGTAATTGATATAGTTTTCATTGTATATGACTATTAGGCACATGTAAAGTTAATTTGTTTGAAAATTGAAATAAAATTGGATGATTTATTGTCTTTTTTATCAGAATGGTCCTCCATTTTTTCATACAAATTGCAATATGGGAGGTGATCAGACCAAAAAAAATTTTTTTTCAAAACCTGTGGTTAGAATTTTTTTATATTTCACATTATGCTTCCTAAGTATTTTTAGCAATAAAAAATAGCAAATTGATCAATTTTAATTTTTTTTGTATTAGGGGCCCACTGCCTTAATATAAACAATCATGGTTTGATTACGCCTAGCATCATGTATCAAAGTTGATGTTTTTTACATTTTCTTTCCAAAGGGGACAGGGTTACCGTGCAACAAACATCACCTAAGTTTTCAAGGTTCGTTTCACTGCGGTATTTAACCGAATTTTCACCGCGTGAATACCATGTTCATGTTATCAATGAAGGCGGCTGGTTTTGGCACTCAAGTGTTCCGGTGTCTGAAGTTCTGGACGGAAATTACAACTTTACTGATTTAACTTTTGGTTATGTTTTCTGAACGCCTACAACGATGATTCATTTCATGGTTTTACTGAGTTCTGTCTTATCGTAATATGTGTGTATATGAGTTCATCAATGTAGCATCGTTTTTATGTATCTTTTCTCAACAATTGCTGAGTCAGATTATTGAGTAGCAAGTTGCCTTTGATACACGACGGTGAGTTGACCAATTTAACTTTGCAGAAATAATTTTAACAGCCAAGAATAACTGGCACTTTCATATTCGTAATGTTGGATATACAAATATGACAATAACCCGTATGTGCATGACCATTCTCTCCCCCATTGGAGATAATGGCCATCATATCCGTGCAATGTTTATTTCAAACTTCTTTCATTTTGAGCTTATTGGAAAGACTGCACGTACTCACACCAAAACGTAAAAGAATATGTTTTAAATCAGATTAAATCAAGCAAATTCAAAACAGACGTTCTTTGTCGTTGTTCCAAAAAGGGGTATTACCAGAATGCGAAGGCACAACACAAACGATACAATATCGATTTTTAGACCAAGGACGTTGCGACAGCTTTTTGAAATGAAAGAACAAGAGCCTGTGAGTTTGTGTAAAATAACAAAAGACAGTTTGCATCACTTATATTTAAATCCTTGAATCCATTGTTATTTCCGACTTCAATGAGAAGCAAACGCTTCAGTCGGTTCGTAACGAACTCTCACCATTTTAATGACAAGTTTTTCTAAGGTTTTAACTTCTTTCAACTACTGGCAAGCGTCGACCCAATTGTTACAACACGCGTGGCATTCGTTCTGCCATTATTGTGCGTTTGGTACATGAGTCATAATTGAATCCCTATGACCCCAAAGGGGCCACGCTACGCGTCAGTAGAAAGGGGCTTATCATCACAACCATCTGCTACTCTTCCAGAGAAAATTGTTTACATTGACTTGTAACGAAACCTTGTGAACTTGAAGTGGCATTTGATACGCTTTATGCATAACCATACTCCACAAGAGAACTACTTTGAAATGTGTATTTAATTTAAGCCAGATCCATTTGAATTATTTTTAGCAAGTGGGCTACGCTTTAATGTTGATATCTTGTAATGGCCTTGCATATTATCTAATTCCTATTTTTCTGTTTGCTTTTTCCAACGTGCTAATTTCGCGCTATATCTGGTTGAAGACGCAACGGTTTGTTTTGAGAGTGTGTGTTATAGTTTTTGTGGCAGCGACAGAGGACATTTGATTGCCAATAATAACCGCCAGTCTTATGTTAACTATTCCTATGAAGTAGGAACATGTTCAAGCTTCATAATTAGTGACTGTACGGTTATTGTCAAGGAACGCATGAAACATAATAATTATCTTATGCCCATAAGCTTAACAGTAAAGCACATAGCAACACTACGTACATGTATAACGCGCGTGAAATTCCAATCAAGTAATGAGCTCCGGTCACAAGTTGATACTCACAGATTCATTATTATTGGTACGTTTTTCATGCATGATATGTTCACATTATTTATGTATGATCTAATTCAGGTGACAACACAATGTCAACCGCAGGGTCGGTAGAAACAGCAGATAGCGACCTAGGGGGTCTATCCATTAGAAGAATTAAATTGTCACATAATTAAATTATGGCAATAAATGATAACAGCAATGGGACATCAAAATACGTATTCGTTATTTCCAGTCACTGGTGTTAGTGAATCAAATAGCAATTTCAATGATGAGGCCAGGTCACGTTAACGACCTTATTAGTGAGAACTGTATGATTGAACCGGGTAATGACATTAGTGAAATTGTTATTTCATTGGACTCCCGTACAGGCGGAGGGGCGAATTCCGTATTTTTTAAAACATGTTTTAGGCATTTTTTGAAGTTGCTTTGTAAAGGTTGGTACTGTATGTACATAGCAATGGCTTTGTGGCTACTTTCACTAACTCGAGAAAGAGTATTAACGCTGGTCCAACGCAGCATATTCTTTACGTCATTTGTGCGTGCTAAGGTTCTGCCTCCAAAATATCATGAATAAAATGAAGACATTTATTGTTTGAAAGGCTGCACGTGTTACTTCACATGGTTCAAGGTTTGTATATCCAGTGCCATGGAAATATTTATATCAAAAACAAAACATAACGTTATGAGGAAACCAAGCTTCAGTTAAGATGGGATATGAATATTTAGAATCTTAACAAATCTTAACAAATCGAGGCCTTTATCCTGAAATCTACATGGCGCTACCAGGTGCTCTTAGCGGTGGGTCAGTCATTAATGTTTGTTTAAAACCATATGATAGGTATGCTTCATTCATCTAGAGGTTGGAAAGCTATCATTATAAAGAATTCTACACTGACAGATAGATATACATACAGCTTGTATTGTTTACATTGAACTTGCCATACGCCTATTGTAGAAACATTCTACCTTAATCAGTTCTCGCAATTAACCTGATTTGACCTGATACGTCAGAATCACTTCCGTGTTCGAAGACATTGTACAATCATGACTGATACCTTTATCATAGGATTTAAAGAACATTTGTTGTCGATCACTGATATCCGATCTTCAGAAATAACTTGAAAAAAGCATCGAAAGCCAACTTTGGAACTATCTGATGCTACAATAGATCGTTTCATCGGCAATAATGCAGCTGCACAGGGACTTCGTAGTAACCCTTTTGTAGACACTCGCCTGAATATAGACTGAGAAGCACAACCATTGACAGTGTGGAGTAAACAGAGGTTGCTTAAACGATGTTATCGAAACATGCCATCGAAGATCTTATACCTAGAGCATCTCCATTATGAGCTGGGCCCCTCTCATCTCATAAACTTACAAGGTTGGTCAATAAGATTATGCGTACCGCACGTACATTATAGTGATTATATAGTCGCAAGTCGGTTAATTATTTTAATGGTGGAAACAACATGCCACAATCAGGAAATGGCCTCTACAATCTGGATACATTTAGGTTTGATGTTCAGTGAGGTTACAATCTAAGTGTGCCATCCACTTCATATAGTAGATTCCACTCCCACACATAACACTCTCAGAAACCACACTAACGTCCGCTTTAAGGCGTGCACACTGATGCTTAACGCTGACACGATTCAGAAGAAGACAAAATATATTATCGCTGCGTAAGTTGAAGACCAGTAACGTTATCCATGTATCGTTTCTCGTCAAAATATTTTGTTAAAGCCGATTTGCTAATTAAACTTGAATCACACAACGCCGCTTTTTACTATTGGCACATAACGGGTTTGAAGCTTGTAACTCAGAATAATCTAGAGATGTATGGTCCGAAGAAATTGACTCGAACTTTTGAGAAAAACAGCACAAGTTAACAACCGATAATTTGTCTATATTTATTCCCCGTTGTATGTGTTAATACGCGGGCAGTATATCACGAGGACTCTCGAGTTTTAATACAACACAGTAATCTAAAGAATTTATATAGTTTTTGTGTCCCACATAACAGTTAACAAGAATTCGGTGAACACTAAGTAAAAGATGAATGTTTTATAAGATTAATATGATACTTCAAAAATAAAAAAATAAATCACGAACGCAAAACAATGCTCGTTTGTATAACGCCGAAATTATGGTACAAAAAAGTAAAAAAATCATTTTCTATTTATAAAATGTTCGAGTACTTGGGCTAGTATTTTATGTACGGGTAATTCTATATATCCCTAATCTACGGAAGGTCAGACTCCCACTGAGGCTCAAAGTGAATTTCAGTGATTAGAATTTCATATGCGCTTCATAATTTCCTGATAAGCCAAAGTATGGTAAGTGGTACTTAGACTTTACGACTGACTATAGGGCTGGAATCTATCTTATAGGCCAGTTATAAGAACCCCAGGTCGTTAAGATTGGAATGCAATACCAGGAAATATGGGTTATTTATACACATGGTCATTATAATTTAAGTTCTACTAAACTCGTTCTAGTATTGCATGAAGTACATTTGTTGATATAATGTCAGTGATATAAAATTATCAATAGGTTTTGAAATTTTGAAAATTCGTTTAAAATCGGTATAACCATTTCAGCTACCGGTATATAAAGTAGGCTGAACGTGAGTTTAGGTTGTTGCAACTTCGCAACCCGGAACAGCGAAAATATAGTGTTCGGTAAATTGTCCACAGTTTACAGTACTGACGAGACTCTTCATGCTGGGAAATAGATTAGGGGCTAATTAACATACTGGGCATCGTGGCTACTTAAAGGACTGGATGAAGCTGGAAAAATGGAATGTTAATTTGTAGAGCTCAAAAAAGCTCTACAGAAATGTTGATACATGTTAAACTTTTCATTACCTTTTCCCTTTTTGCTCCTCATAAGTTAGAAAAAACATTGGCATCTAATTTAAAGGCTTATCTACACATGTTGAACCCTTGGAAATAAATGCTTCTTCTAATTAACGATAGAAAAATCTTATCTTAATCTAAAACTGTGCTTATGATAAGTAATGAAGTTAAATTACTGAAGTGAGAAGACGCCGTTTATGTGTCATTTTAAAATACACTCCACTTCTCCAGAACGACCCTCGCATTAGCACTAAGTGCTCATGGAATAATTGAACCAATGTCTTCGGATATTTTACTACCATTTTGAATTAATATGTCCGGGTGATGATCGCAGTTTAAGGCACACATCATATTTATAGTACTCCTTAATACTATATATGTATACCCCAATGGTCGCAGAAGAGGGTTTGGGTAATTATTCAATAAAATTGTACATTTTTTAAATGCAGTTTCATACGACATTCTGGGACAACTCTCATATTTAGAGATTAAAACGTGAACTTTTGTCTTTGAAATACCGGTAATTCTCGTTTGAGTTTACACCAGTATACACCGTTCGTGCCATCAATGACCCATTTTCAGTTTGCAGACGTGCACTTGTCTATACATTCAGCATATGTCCATCTTTCAGTAATGACCCTTGGTGTGTCTGGTTAGTCGTGCACAGACATCCACTTGTCTGTGCCTCCCAGCACGTGCCTATCAACTAGTAATGACCCTTGTCCAGTATGGTAAGTTTGTATAAACATACAAGTAGTCTGTATATCAGTTAAGTGCTTAATGTCTCATTATGGAGCTGGACCACATTCTGAGAAAACATTTGCATCGTACAAATATTTGTGTTGACCAAGACTGCAGGAGCTGATGTGTATACATGTATTTTACACTCAAATTCCTGTGTTGATAGTGCTTGAAACACGATATCTAGGGGAAATATGGTGAATTAGTAGACGTGTTCAGAGGAAACATGAGTGAAACTGAGACAGTCTATAGAACAAACCTAAAAATTGCAAATTTACGAACAAAGGGAAAATAAGGAAAAATATGCTAACTCGGTTAAATTCTGTTAAACTACTAGTATATATTTTCTGGCTAGAATGTAATTATTATGTGTAGCACGTTGTTTTAAGTATTTTCATGGTAATTCATAAAGGAAAATAACGTTTATGCTATTTGATTGTTGTTAAATGTTAAGGTTCAATGTTAGCAAACATACTAGTAAGCCAACAATAATTGACCGGAAATATGTTAATTTTGACGTCACGTGGCACATGCAGATCAAGTACTGTGATTTGTGTATAAAATTATAAAATCATGTATGTATCTCATTTGAGTCATTTTCCGCAATCAGACGGGCAATTATCATTGTCCCCACGTCCCATGGGGCTAAATGTCATTCGAATTAAAATCCCTCAAATATGGACCAAAATTGACAAAATCTCGTTCACGACGTTATTTTGAACGCGTTTTGATTCGTCGCGCGGTCGTGGAAGTCGTTCAGCGTCTCCCATTATAATTATGCATTCATTATTTTGGTCATATAAAGCTTGAATTACCCATATATAAACATCCTGAGGCTAATTTAGACGAACACAAACGAGTGCAACATCAATTTACCAACAGACAATAATTATGTCACGTAGGTGAATAGACAATTCAGGACAATGTTTGTGTCGTCTGCGGATCATTAAACTGAATTGAAAAAATGGTAAATAGTTGGTAATTTGAACTAATTTACATTTTTATAGCATTTATTTTCATCGAAAATGGTGATTTTACACTGACTGGCGGCCAAAGTTTGAATTAAACACTGTTATTATGCAGTGGCATGTCAACTTAGAGTGCACGGCCGAACTAAAGGTCCCTAATTATACGTAATCGTACGGGCACAAACGCTATAGGTAAACTGTAGAACTTTAATAAGTGTTATCACAGTTTGTCAGAGAGTTGTATACTTAGGTTACTCAGAACTAATCCATCAAAGGCATACTATATTACTTATTGACATGAAAAGACACCCGGACATGAATTGGAAAAAAAAACCATAAATTATAAAATGATAAAATCTACAATTTTTGGCAAATGCCCTGCGGTTTCGAGGAAAAGTCTTCAAACGTTTATGTGACATATACACATGACAATATGTAGATCGCCTCTGGGTTTACAACCAGTTCTAGTTGGTTGGGAAACACTGACAATTTCAAGCGCCCCGATCGAGATTTGAAACCGGGACAACATTATTGGTAGTCGAGATCGTTAGCCACACAGTGGATTTGATAGCTGAGCATTTAGGAGAAGTTTTGCTGTAACTATATCCTATGTTGTTAACAACATTTGTCTAGTGGTATATGCATAATTATATACTCTAAATGTACCGATTGAGGAAAGTTTTGCATCCAGTGGTATTCATGATAAAACCAATCATTTATAGCCTGTGCAAGCATATGTATACTACAAACATTTACAGAACTTATGCGGATCTGTACACGTAAACATGCAATATTTGGAAATATCGTAAATGTATGTAAATTGTGACCATTCTGAGTACATTCAACCCCTGCTTATAAAGAACATCTGGTAACAGTAATTGTGTCCTAATGTTATCATATGTTATGTATTAACAAGTTGAGACTAATGCCATATAAATGACCAGAAAGCACAAAAAACGGTGGCTTTTGCAGATGTAGGTGTCGTAACAGAGATACATGATGCAGGTGATGCAGTTGCTTCAGGGAAACCACATATTAAGCGTTCCTGTTGAATTTCTTGTTGGTTACGCACCTGTTGGACAAAGTTAAACAAATCAAAAGTGGGTGTGGCCAAAAGAGAACGTGGCAAATTCACGATATATATACATACCCAATGGTTTGTCCAGTTTTCTTGTATAACAGCGGGTCCAAATGTTCTGGCTGGGTTCTGACTGGCCATGGTGTAGTTGTACTAAAATTAATAAAAACATAACATGAATACCTCACACAGTTAGTCGCTAAACCAAACAACCTTTATACAGCGACCACCTGCCTAATTACAAACAAACATGTAACAATATACCACATACACAGCGATCATCTAACATTATGCACATATTTAACTGTTAACCCTCGAAACAACGACCATCTACTGAACAACCCTCAATATCTCTAAAGTATGGTGTTACTGCTTATTTTTTTAATCTCTGTACATCAGTAACCTCATAGAATCAAGAAAATTGGAATGCAGTCCCAGGTTGGTGCGACTCAAAGCATCAAAGTTCGCACACGGTGAACTGTGGATATGACATTTGGTAATCTTTACATCATATGTGAATGTATTCAACGCTAAAATTTAATATGGATTATTAGATATGGTATAAATCAAACAAATAGAAACAACGACTATTAAAATCAGATTATAACGGGAAAATAAATAAATTATGGATAAAAATGACAGGTGCTGTTTTCATTGATATCGTAGAATCAGGTGTAAAAAATCACCGATCGATTTGCCATTAAATCGGACCAAGATTCATAAATAGCTCATTATAACTAATGAAACCAGTTCATCGCCGATCAACATACAATTGGATTTAATGATAACCGATCTTTGATATTGATTCTTTAGCTTCAATTAAACGCATCCGCTATCAAGACGATACGGTTTAGAAGTCGATTAACCAACCATCTCTTTGTCCCTGATGTTCGTGTTGCTACTATCGTGCGACGTTCGTCGAGTAATATTGACTTTCTCCCTATCCGAGAGATCCCTAAAACTTCTCTCATTAAGACAAGTTGGGGACAATGGATGACAAATAGCCGAATGAAACCAAACCGTTGCTATAGAAACGATTCAATTAAATGTAATAATGATAATGCGCATGAATCACCGCATCGCTTCAATGTTAAACGATTCTTAATCGAGTAAAAGCTACTACTATCAAATCAACGCTCGGGGACCAAAAGTGGCAATCGGACACAAAAATGAAATGTCAAACCTATTTGCAGATAGAATTGATTTAATTACGTCCGTTTTAAAAGCCAAACAGAACGGATGCATGAATAAACAGTTTTATTTCGGGTTGCCATAGGAAGTAAACGCGATTCTTTATGGTAATATGGTACATTGTTATACAAGTTTTGAATTTGAACAATTGAAATAGAGGCAAACATCGAAAATCGACAATGCATAAAAACGCGCTTTGCGTTTTTGGTGACCAATGAAAATCTTTTAGAAAGTGTATAGAGTTACTGGTTCTTATTTCACTTCTATTACATTCCATATTATTTATATACAAATTAGGGTCCTTGCCGCCACATTTAGTCTATCTCAACAGGTGATCGGTTTACGGAGGTGTGTGGTATTTCACATATATACAAGAGAACTTATCACCTAGCCAGGGGGTCAAACATTCCCTTGCAGGTGTATGACCCCTACAAAGATCACGTGATTTCATAATGAGATATAAATCAAAGAGTTCTCCGCGGGCAGCCGTAAATATTGCCTTATTAGCTTCTAATTAGCTACCGATATTTACTGATTTCATTAATTTCGCGTAAACCAAGTCAGAAATTAGATAGGGGCTTACCGAACGTTGATGAAATACAGACGCGGAGTATTTGAAATACGAGAATCTGATTGGTTGATAGTAAACCAGATGCTGCTCTCACACGGAGAGCGCGGAAATCGAACGTAACTGCTTCGAGTTTTTTTTTGCGAACAAAGACTAATGCGATAAAATGGTATTTTGCTTTGTGTTGGTTACAACGAATTTCTTAATTTTCTGACAAAGCGTTTGATTGCATTTTAAAAGAAAAACAAGAAACAACTAATACTTATTTAAAATAAAAACTGAACTGATTAGCACAAGTATTGAACAAATAATAATAGAAGAAAATGTAGCGAAGGTGACTTTAAAACGTTTTCCTGATCAGATATTGATGAAAAGACCAAGTTATTTAATCAAATAATAAAGCCATTTTCTTTTTTTAATAATAATAATATATATTAATTATGTAACATTGTATTAGTACAAGCGTTACAAACCATGAATTTCCTTTGTCAAAGAGTTTCTTTTGTAAGATCTTTGCTTTGAGCAGGCAATAATTAATTGTGTAATCATGGTTAAACCTTTTTGATATGCTATGGTCTTGTATGAGTATATATTATATTGTAATTGTATGCCAGTAATTAGCCTTAATTGCAAATTAAATAATTATATTCTACACCAATCGTCTTAGTCATTTATAGTAAATTGACTACTAGTAACACAGGGACCGTAAAAACGTCTATTTGTTCCTGAATAACTTTACCAAAGTTAGACTGTATTAATCGCACTAATAGCCAATAGAGAAAATAACTACAACATAAGCGCTTATATAACATATTCCTGACCACAATCGCAATATGCCGGTTACATGAAAACTAACAAGTAATGAATTAAAAGCATACGTCAATAATTTGATAACTGAGCCTTTATTTACGCTATTTTAAAAATATTGAGAACTTTGTGCAATAATTAGCAATTTTTTATAAAAATACTGTAAAACAACTTACGGCGTATAAATGTCCAGCAACAACAGCTAGGGCGATGGTGAGTGGAGCCGAACCTCCGAGATCGTTTCTCTTATCATCAGTAGAAGCCAGAACAACAAAGACTAGAATGAAGGTGATAAGAAGCTCGATCCCGAAACCTTGAGCCTCTGTCAGGTCTCCTTGTATGTTGGTAACACATCTTGTAGAATTATCAGGTCGAGCGCTAAGTCCTTCCAGAATACCAGCTCCAGCGATTGCACCAACGCATTGCGCAAGAATGAACAAGATTCCTCTTACGACGGACGCCCGTCGGCACACCATAGCAGCTACGGAAACTGCTGGGTTAAAGTGTCCACCACTGACATGGTTAAAGCACCACACCATTGAACCATACACAAGTCCAAATGCAAGAGCGATTTGCACAACTCCATTTCCAGCGCCGTTATTTTCAATTGCACCACAACCGATTAAAACTAGAAATAATGTCCCGAAGAACTCTGCTCCAACAGCACGCCAAAGAGCGGGCTTGCAAAGATCTTCGATATTTTCCTGCATGATTTTATTCATGTTCTCGCATCCGACGCTGGGAGGAAAGTGCCTAGAGTGAGTCTTTGAAAATCTTAAAAGGGCGCGGTTTTGTGCGCGTCTATAGTATACCCTGGCTTGCTGAAAGCTTATTGGCGAATGATTCAAAATTCTCTCAAATTAGCATACACCGCGCATGCGCTAACGCCGTAATTGGAACTATAACCTTTGACCCCGCGGCGTCCTATGAATTTATCAAGTCGCGTACTACACATAGTAACACCTTCCTGACGGCGTGCAATCAGAGCGCGGAGTATTTTCCTAAGAGGGAAAAAGAATGGGAAAATATAAAGTGGCTAGGGACATAATTCTGGCTAAACATTGTTAAACCATTTCGCTTAATTGCGTATAATAGGCTGTGATGTTAAAACATTGTACATTTTGTAAACGGACCACTGTGTTTATTATGTTTAACTTTGATACTTTACTTTAACATAGGGGAAGCTGCTTTTGTGGTCACTTAAATTTGTACGTTAGATGAAAGTCGGCTGTTACGGAGCTTCATACAAACGTACTTATATATGTACTAGTATATGAAATACGTAGGTTTCTAAAGATGCAGCGGCTTATAAAATACTTAGTATCACATATTACATTACGTAATAGTTGTTACATAATAAAATGATAAAAACCTCATATAGCCGAGGTAATGTACACAAGGTTATGTCATATAAGTATGTGCAATGTGGCCTACAAATAAAAAGAAAATGATTAGAAAAGTCCACGTATACTAGTATATTAACCCTTGTGCACTTGATTAATTATGGTCATGTCACAACCTGGGTAATTTGCAACTGTTTAATTTGAAACGTAATAACATAGGCACATATTGTATTGCGAACTGCATTTTGGTAAATACATGTAGTTGTATATTGTATACTGCAATGAATTCTCACTGGCCTTAAACACCATTTACCATTTATTGATAGCAACTCGGCACATAAATAAACTTTAAGCCATTTACATAGAAAAAATGGCCTTGGTAAATCAAGAAATAAAATAAACATAAACTGTATAATTCTTAGTAATCATTTGAACAAGCATTTAAATTCCACCTGCTTTTTACACCGCCTACATACGAGTTTTAATACATACAGTAAAAAAGCACATTCGAAACGAAAATTGCAAAAAAACTTCCTCAAGATCAGTTTAACTGATGAAGATAAGAATAACATGATTTATAAACTTCAAAAATAACTCAACAATTCATATCCAGATAATTATCATAAAAAATATCAGAAAAGATAAAAAATGAAATTACCCAGGAGGCCTATTTTTCTGCCACTTAAAATATTCAAGATTTTTATCAACGAAAAGTCGTGTTGATTTGTATACTATGTCAATTGTTCGGTCAGACAATCCGAGTATTGCATAGTAAAATATTTCACTGTGCATTGTTTTATAAACTTTATCTGATTTTTTATCATTAACCTGCTTTCATAAATGTGTCAGCACGTCAAGTCCGTAGAGATGAAATGGTTGATAAGACGGTAAATCATGTACGGTAGATCTACCTATCGCAGCTTAGAAATATCACGTCGGAAGTACAAACATGCCGGGGCAAAGCTGTCAGAATACTACTCTTTGCTTAAAATATAAGGAAAAGAATTTTCAATATTTCTCTGTTGGTCAGCATGCCCATTCCGATTTTGCTAGAAATAGGTTGGTACGATGAGCCTAGTGGTACAGATTTCGCATGTACACCAATGCATCTGTCTTATAATATCACAAGTAACACTTATGAACTCACTATTCAAAGCCAGCGATTTATATTATACGTATTATTCCTGTTGTATTTTTTCCTCATTCGGTCCGTGATTCAGTCGGCTTGAGTCATTGAAATATTATCCTGCATAGATGGAAAATATACAAACATGTACGAGGAAAGATTGTATAACTATATCATTAGGTACAACAAATGCATGTACTTCCCTGTGTTAAATGACATCACATAAACTTTCTATGAAAAACGTTCAAACAACTTCTAGCGTCACTTTTTTATCGAATAGTTATACTATTTTAATGGAATAAAATTGTTTTATGATAATTTCGCACCCCCTTGAATGACCAGTCAAATTACTAAATGTAAATACAGTAGGTATTCGCCGGACTAGTCTGTCGTTTAGAAAGACAACTCCTCAATCTACTCTTTTTCATGAAATTATTTCCCTTCGCTTCCTCAAACATAGGTATCCAGCCCAGAATAAAATCTAGCTTAAATTGAATAAAATTATGCTATTTGATTGATAAATATATTATCTATTCGGGTGGCCAAATTGACCTACTGACGCATGTCATTGCATCTCAGAAACCGGGATGGTAGATACATGATGGCCTGAATGCTTGCTTCCCTGCTACCCTGTCCACAGCCTGCCGTATTAGAGCTGACTATGTCGAGATTTAAACCTTCGACCCCACTACAAAGGTGCACATAAAATACCTTCACGACTTGATCACAGGTGACGATAAACATTGCACCAGATTTCCAAAACACACGGTTTCATCAGTTTGCCATTTATTAGAAATATATGGTGGCTGATTTCTGCCATTACATATCTTCGTGTGTTCGCCCCCAAACGTCGAAGCACGCCGACACGAACACACGACAAATTGATCACTTGTCGTGTCTTCGTCTTCGACCTTAAAGGGCGAACACATGAAGACACGAAATATTGAATCGGAAGTAGCGAAATTTTAATAGGCGAACACACGAAATCTACTCTAGTTTCGTGTCGACGGGTATGCAATCGTCGTGTCAGCGCCACCTATTTGTCGTGTGTTCGTGTTTTCGCATGAGAAA
Organism: Spisula subtruncata; assembly: GCA_963678985.1. NCBI lineage: Eukaryota > Metazoa > Mollusca > Bivalvia > Venerida > Mactridae > Spisula > Spisula subtruncata. The sequence goes on from OY787667.1 coordinate 9,334,460, forward strand.
AAGCAGTGTGCTGAGACAACCAGGCTCTTTTACCCCCGGAAGACCGGATATGTAGATGTAGGGTAGGTGGAGGAGAGTCGAAAATACCGTCGCTAGGCTCCTATCTTGTGGCTGAAAGAGGGGCCAGATCCCCAAAGTAACCAAACTAGCAGTAGGTGACTTTGGATGGGTTCGAGCCAGAGTAACGCCCAAACCATGCTTTGTGACCCCATAAATACCGGGTATACAGACGTAGTATATGCCCGAACGAGTTGAACGAGATCCTCTGTACGTTCCTATCTTTAGGCTGATAGGGGCTAGGGACAGGACCCCGTAGTGCCTATAGTTGCAGTGTATTGAACTTTGCGTTTCGGGCCGGTTTTATGCCCGAATAGAGCCCAAACCAGGCTCTGTGACGAAAGAGGGGTCAGATCCCCAAATTAGCCAAAAAAAGTGGTATTTCTTTTTCTACTTTGGACGTGTTCGAGCCTGTTTGCCACCTATGCCATGCTTTGTGACCCCAAAAGACTTGGTATACAGACATAATGTATGCTGATAAGAGTAGAAAGAGACCATCCGCAAGACCCTATCGTTAGGCTGATAGGGGCTAGGGCCGGACCCCAAAGGGCCTATAGTTGCAGTGTATTGAACTTTGCGATTTGGACCGGTTTCGGTCTCGAACAGAGCCCAAACCAGGCTCTGTGACCCCGGAAGACGACCGTGAAGGCACTTGTAGGCAAGGCGGATGAGAGTTAAAAAAGACAGACGTTATTCCTCTATCTTGGGGCCGAAAAAGGGGCAAGTTCCACCAAAGTATCTAACAAGTAGTACATTGTATTTCATTTTTAACTTTGGATGGGTTCGAGCCCAAACCATGCTTTGTGACCGCAAAAGACTGGGTAAACAGACGTAGTGAATGTTAATACGAGTCGAACGAGACCATTCACAAGTTTATATCTTGGTGCTGATAGGGGCTAGGGGCCGTATCCCGTCGCGCCTATAGTAGCAGTGTATTGAACATGACGTTTTCGGCCCGTTTTCGGACCCGAGCAGAGCACAAAGCAGGTTCTGTGACCCCGGAAGACCGGGTATCTCGAGGAAGATCTGGATGTAACCCTATCTTTGGGCTGAATAAGTCTTATGCGACTTTGGATTGGTTCGACGCCTTTTACAACTCCAACAAGGCAGTGTTACCCCCGAAGGTCAGGTATGCGCAATGTAAATGTAAGTCTGGCTAACATTAGTCGAAAAAGATCGTCGCTTAGTCCCTGTCTTTGGGCTGAAAGGGAGGTTGATTTCTGCAGTCACACGATTATGCTTTATGCTATAGGCGACTTTTGAAGGAATCGAGCCCGTGTACCACACAAACGAGGCTCTATGGTCTATAACACAGTATGAAGCTATAGCATTTGCTCTTAAAAATGAAATGAGACCTTCAATTAGGTGGCTGGAATAGGTGTCAGACCCTCTATGTAGCTATAAAACAAAATAAATGTACCTGTACAGACGGTGCTTTTATCTAGGTTCAAGCCCTGTACAGTATACTACCCAGACTTCGTGAACTTATCTAGGAGTGAGTATACAGTCGTAGCCTAAGCTCAGATGAAGTAAAAGAGGCCATCAATATGATGCTATCTTAGGGCTGAAAGAGTGGTGAGAGCATCAAAATTGCCCTAAAGTAGAGCACCATACTCACTACATGATGTAAAATTGGCATTATTTCACACTACAAAATTACACCCATAAACTTCATGTACTACGTTTATGTTTGTAATTTGTTCGTATATGTGTATTGACTCTTTCTGTGGTATATATATTTCTCAGTTACAGCAATTCCCGAGTAGTAGATTGATATTACATAATTATGCCTAAGACAACATAATCTGAATCATGCAACGTCATACTGGGTTTTCCGGGGTCACATAGCCTGGAGTGGGCTCTGTTCGGGCCCGAAACCGGCCTAAAACACAACATTCCACTAGCCCATATCAGCCTTAAGATAGAAAGGTGCGGAGGGTCCCGTTGACTCGGATAAGCATACGTTACGTATGTATACTCGGTCTTTTGGGGTCACAAAGCATGTTTTGGGCAGTAAACGGGCTCGAACCCATCCAAAATTGCCGACGGCATAACGCTATTTTGGCTACTATGGGGATCTGTCCCATCTTTCAGCTTCAAGATAGATGTCTAACAACGGTATTTTTCGACTCTCGTCTACCTAACCTACATCTGCATACCAGGTCTTCAGGGGTCAAAGAGCCTGGTTTGGGCACTGTTCGGCCCCAAAATCGGCCCCAAAACGCAAAGTTTAATATATTGCTACTATAGGCACTACGGGGTCCTGCCCCCAGCCCTTAGCCCCTGTCAGCCCCAAGATAAGAACGTGCAGAAGGTCTCGTATGCTCATACGAGCATACACTACGTCTGTATACCCGGTCTTTTGGGGTCACAAAGCATGGTTTGGACGGTACTCGGGCTCGAACCCATCCAAAGTTGCCAATGCCATCTGCTATTTTGGCTACTTTGGCTACTTCGTGGTTTCGAGGCGAAGGCACGAACACACGACACATATGGGGCGCCGATACGACGATTTCATATCCGCCGACACGAAACTTTACAAGAGTTGATTTCGTGTGTTCGTCTATCAAAAATCGTTACTTCGCCTTCAATATTTCGTGTCTTCGTGAGTTCGCCCTTTAAGGTCGAAGGCGAAGTGATCAAATGCTCAATTTGTCGTGACGTCCCGTCTCAAGTTGGAGTTATTTTGCGTAACGTCAAAAACGCCGTTATTTTAGCTAAATATGACGGACATAAGGCGTACAATTGACAGAATTACTAAATCATGGGCGTACAATAACCATAAACACATAAGTTGTGTAACTATGTGTAAAGGGGTATATATTAAGCATCCTTAGGAATTACAGAACTCAGATTTAGGCAAAATAACTTGTAATTATAACCATAATTATTTCTGTAATGTGTGCATTTATCCATTTGCTCTTTGTACAGTTTAGACATGCTTGGTGTAACCCCAATGAACACAATATGCAAAATAAAAATCCCTTTATGAAAAAAGTACTGTATACATTTCCTAGTATAAAAAAACATTTTCAAACCAATCTTTAAAATTTCGATTTCAATTTTGCATTGAATTATCGAAGCTACAACATAAACACTAAGATATTTTGACGTTACTTAGTACGTAATTTTGCTGGTGGGACATTTTGTGTCGACATTGAAAAATACTAATAACTTCATCGTATATTGAACGATTTTGATAAATATACTATTCAACAGCATGGAAAAAACGTATTTTATCATTTCCGTAACGAATGATGTTTTACAGAAATGTTCACGTTCGATCAAATCGAATTTCATGTTCAATTCAGTTTTTAGTTGTAAGCACAGGGTGAGACATTTTATGTCGCAAAGAAAATTTGAAATTATTTTTGATCTCTTGAATCAAATCTAAAATGAATACCGTATTTAATGGTATATGAAAAACGTATTTTTCATAGGAAATTTCAAAGAGAAATTATTAAAAATAAATATTGCAGAACAATTTTATCAGTGTAATAACAACTTATTTTCCCGTAGTTTTGAAATCTCTACATAACTGTTCCTGCAACACAGAATCAAAATATTTGACTTTATGATGATGTCACTTTCTTTTACGTTAATGGCATCAACTTTTAACGTTTAAGAATCATTTTTGCGCAAACAAAATAGAAAATTTGCGTATCGTTTTTGCTCTCCACACATTTTTCTCAAGCCCCACGAGATTGGATGTTACATCTCTACAGTGATATTTCACCGTATTCTGGTTATTTCGAAACCTGAAAGTGTGGGATTTTGTAATAAAACTCAAAACATATACAGTCAGGTCGATTGTGCTTATTTTCTTCGTTCGATTGATATATAACATATTATATTTATTGAAACAAACATAATTACATTTGCACCATTTGGCAAATAAATTACGCGAAATCGAAAATAGCTCCAACTTGTGACGCGACGTCGTGTGTTCTTGTCCACGTGCTTCGACTTTTGTGGGCGAACACACGAAGATATGAAATGGCAGAAATCAACCACCATACGGTATTCTATTATCAATATATGATCGTACGTACACGATGTAGGCCTATTGTAATGATTATTGGCATGGATCAATTGATTAAATAGTTAAAGAAGCGAATCATCTTTTGTTGTATTTAATTTTGGCAAGGTTTAATGAGATTTGCAAAATAGATCATTGTATTACAATGGGTAAAAAACCACTACAATACATGTGTGTACATTTTGTAATATAACATTTATAGCTACCATATATTAATCTGCCAAATTTATGATTGTGAAAAAATCTGGTATTACGACGACCACGATAGGCGGTTGGAATTAAAATCTGAACGGTATCAAAATGGCGGACATATTTTCTGTGCTGGGATTGTGTTTAATGTTTTATATTCAAGGTAAGAATGTTTATTAAAATAACCTAAAAGGGTGGGTAAGCTAAATATTAAGGACATAATATTTAAATCCCCGTTATTTTGTTCTGTATTAATGGTACATTTGTACATTGAAGTTCTACGTCTTTCTAGTAGGCTTTGTTTTACAAATGTTAAAACCTGTTTGTTTCGTGTGCCAACTCTGTTGGTTAATTTATTTGGCTACAAATTACTGCTCCAATAATTAACAGATAGCCCCCGATTGTTGGAGGGTCCTGGGGTAAGAGGGTCCTGGGAGGTATAGTGTAACTTCTTATCTAGTTGAGTAACGAAGTTAAATCGTAACTGACGAGAAATTCGAACTTTGCGCGAAATTCGACTTTTTATCAACTTGAATAACGAACTCATAGCTGGATCGAAATTCGACTTCTTATTAAGTTCAATAACACACTCGTAGCTGGCTTGATATTAGACATGAGCTCGAAATTGGTGAACTGCTGGCTCGTTATTCGCGTGATTTCGAAGTAGGAAATTCAAACTTGCTGCTAACTTCTCGGAGCTATTTGCCATGTATAATAAGACATACTCATGCAACCATTTTCATTTTTCTCACACCTGTTCTTAGTGCATTTGCCCAGTTGCGTATAGAGACCAGAAGCGCTTAACGAAGGAAGGTCAGGAAGACGTGAAAGCTGAACTATTATTATTATCAGTATGAAATCAGAGAAACATGTTAAAACATGTCTCCAAAGCGATTAAAAAACATCACCCTTTTTGGAAAAAATAATGTTTAATGAATTGTAAATATGTATCCGAGCTGAACATAATGTAGTTAAACTTTTAATGTAAAAAATCCAGAAACAGTAAAACCCAGTATTTCTGTCTACAGGTGGGCAGTGCTACGAAACATGCTATAACCGCTGGCGTTATGAAACCTATGAATGTGACCACGGATGCTGTGGACACTGGAACGACTATGACTACGGATGCTGCACGCCCACTGGCGGTATTGTAGGTGGCGTTATAGGCGGATTGATATTCGTTGGCATCGTCGTGTTTGTTATTGTTTTCTGCTGTGTGAAAAAGGGAAGCATTGGCGGAATGTTTAGTAGCAGTGGGAGGAGACAGGTGAATGTAGGACCGTCAAACAATGTCACTGTGGTACACTCAGCCCCACAACAACAACCCATGCACCGTAAGTACAATCAAACACTTAATGATTTAAAGGTTTTAACCCAGAATAAAGAATGAAGAAAAAACTTGGCACAGTTGGTCCGAACCTTTATTACGCAATAACGATAACTCACAGTTGTATTTAAACTTAGTACTATAAAACACCTTGAATATTTTATAAATTATAACCCAAAATGAACAATACTGATAAGTCGTAACCAAGAATAAGCAATATAGTCGGTATACCAGTGGAAAAACCCCAAAAAATAGTACGCACAAAATGTTTTTGCATAAAATGGTCCTTTGACATGTACCTACAAAGAAACTGAATGATGCAACTTTGTCATCATTGAGCATTTTGAAATATTCAAGATGGCCGCCAAGATGGCCGCCAAAATAATAAAAATTGTATATATCTTCTTTTTTGAAAGTAAAATGGGTAATTTTAAACATATAGATAGAAAAGTATGTATTGTAAGACATTCTAGACAAGTATTCGAAATAAAAAAGAGGGTTGAAAATATTCAAAATGGCCGACAAAATGGCTACCAAATAGGGAAAATGTGATATACTGTTTTTTATCATTATAAACCACATTATGTTCAAAAATATGTATATATTGGTTCTAAAGCATGTTCCTACTTGGGCAATGGGCAACTTAGGCATTACTGAGCAAATGAAAAATTCAAAATGACTGCCAAGATGGCCGCCAAAAATTAAAAAAAAAATACATATCGCTTCTATATTGTAAATTAGCAAAATAATGCTTAAATATATGTAGTATTTTATTGTTATAAGTTCTGGACAAGTATTTAAAATGCATTTTGAACAAAAATAACTTTGAGAATAACCAATATGGCTGACAAAACAACCAATAAATTGGAAAAATGACAGGTAATTTATTTCGAAAACAAGGCAATATGTCCATGTTTTCATAAACACTGAAAGCCAGACATTGGCACCTTGTTGACCATGTCTTCACCAGGAAGGTAGACCATGTGTGGTGCTGAATGATGGACAGACAATAAATATCCTTGTCATTTCTAAGCTATACATTCATCTCAAACCCAAGCGAAGGCCACAGGGAAAAACGAATATGTAGCGTACAGCTCTCGGCAGCAGATTCTCTGACGTTCACTCAGTCAAAGCGATAAGTTCACTTATCTTGACGGGAGATCCTTGACCGCACAATCAAGAAACACGAGACTGAAATTTCTGGGTTACTGCAAGAAACGCATCGCATCTATTTGGCCTATCAACGGGACCACAAATCGGCGTTAAAAAACTGTTCCAAGTACCTGTGTTGATATAACAGCCACAGAAGGCCGAGAACCAACCAAACAACAAGCCCAATGAAAGCTTAGAGGCATGCAAGACCAATGGTTAGTTAGTGACAAGTCCTCATAAATACAGATGTTTGCTGACACCCATGACGCAAACGAGTCTATGACTCACTAAAAACAGTCTATGGGCCCCAATCCTCAGGCATCTTACCCCTCCTGAGCTCAGACTCGTCAACATTTATCACTGATCTGTCAAAGATCCTCGATAGATGGGCTGAACACTTAAATGCTGTACTGAACTGACACTCCTCCAGTAACGATGAGGCCATTGTCAACCAAGCACAAGTGTAAATGAACTTCACCATTGGCAGACCACTTACAATCCAGGAAGTGGTGAAAGCCACTTAACAACTATCCTATGGAAAGGCAGCTGAAACATAAAAGGCCAGTGATCTGCCTGTGGCACAGAAGCCACTGGAACCGTTCACATCATGCTTGAATCGAGGCACACTTACCACAGGATTCGAAGATGCACCCATAGTACATTTTTACAAGCGGAAGGACAACATACAGAGCTGTGACAACCACAGGGGCTATCACTCCTAGGCATTGCAGGTAAGCTTCTTGTCCGAATATAAATGCTCAAAAGCCTGATACTACATTGTAGCACGCCATCTAGAAAATGGATTGCTGTCAGAAAGTCAGAGCTGAACAGTAGTCATTACAGCCTGCCAGCTACAGGTAAAAAGTCATCAGGACCTATACCCAGCCTTCGTTGACCTGCCCAAGGCCTTTGACACCGTCAAAGAGGAGGGACTTTGGGAGATAATGGTCAAGTTTGGATGCCAAGTCCACTTTGTCATCATGGTTCGCCAATTTCATGACGGAATGATGACCTGAGTCCTGGGCGACAGAGACGTCAACCGAGTTCCTAGTCACTAACTGAGTTAGACAAGGTGTGTCAACACTGTTCATTCTCATGTTCTCTGCCATGTTGACCGACGCTTTCCACCAGAAAGACCCTGGAGTAATCATCATGTACAGGACTGATGGAATGCTGTTCAACGTAAGCAATCGTCAAAGTCAAGAATATCCCTGATGAAGCTATTTATATCCTTTTAAGGTCCCAAGGAATATAGACCATGTACAAAACAACGCCTATGAAAAGGTACCAATTCGGAGCTCGGTGGAGTGGAGCATTGTGTGTTAGTATTGCTCAGTGAAATTCAACAGTAGCGTAGACTGCAGACTAGGTGCCTCTTTTATGCAAAAGCGCACACCCTGTCATAGAAACATGACGTATTCAGAAAGTGTAAACATGTGATGCGACCTCTAAGACGGCAATGTCGACTTGAATTTACTTCAAAACTGTATGAAAACGACGAAACATAACCCGACCTCTTACATCATATCATAAACATAGGCTTAAACAAGTAAAGGCTCATCCACTCACAAGGCACAATCAAACTATTACATTCCGTATGGCGTACAACATATTTTGGTCTATAAATGAAAAGTCAGCTGTATGTCAATCGGGAAAGAGTAGTTCTAAGTCATAATTCTATATACTAGTACTGCAAATATTCCTCAATCAGAAGTAAGCATGTTAGAAAGGTTAGATCAAAGGTACACCATTGAAGATGCCGGCAATTAACCCACAAGAAGACAATTTTGACAACTATTCATTGTGACTACTACCTGACTAACTGCAGTGTGTCAAACATATTCTGGTAACTACCAAAAAAGATTGACAAGTCAAAGTAGAAAAGCGTAACACGTGGACAAGACAGGTCAATTTAATATCTTTTATTGAGCATAACCAACGTTTTAACTATGCCATCTTATAGTCTTCATCAGGGTTGATGTAGACGAACAACATCATTGAAATATGACAATGATTCTTGTAGTGGTTCAGAAAAAAAATCTCGCGTACAAAATAAACTCTGAAAAACAACTTGATTATTCTTAAAGAATACAATATAATATGCTTGTGAAACTTACATGCCTAATTTTCAGCCAGGTATTCAACAGTGAAGGTTGATCTACAAAATGTACTGAATACAAAATACACACTAGTATGGTTCTGTTGTTTTTTTTCAAATATGCTTATTGATCGTCAGTCATTTGGTCTATTCATGTATGTTAAAGGTCACTGCTACCCTGGCCTTTGACAAACTTACCCCAACATCAAAAAGGGTTATCTGCTGACCAATATTTGCTTTCATACTAAGGATCCTTATGTCAAGCCTAATTGAACAAAAACCTTTAAGCCTACCGACTGAGGAATCGACGAAGATCACCAACATATACTAAGTAAATAACAATAATAGTATACTTCCTCATCAAAGATAGGGGGAAAGTATGATAACATCCACCTTAACAATGACTTAAAGCTTATTTTGGATAATATATTATGTAACTATTACGATAATTGTTGAATATTTGCGTTATAAGATATAAGAGTGATAAAAACAATAAAAATATCACTTTTCTCTGATTTGGCGGCCATTTTGTCGGCCATTTTGAATATTTCAAATCAATATTTTGTCTAAATATATGTAAACTCCTTATTTAACATAAATTACTAAACATACGTGTTTTATACTATTGAAAACATCGACAATTGTATGAATATGAACAATTTAGATTTTTGGCAGCCATCTTGGCGGCCATCTTGAATATATCAAAATGCTCAATGATGACAAGGTTGCATCATTTGGTTTCTATGAAAGGACATGTTAAATAACCATTTTATGCAAAAACATTTTGTGCGTACTAAATTTTTGGGTAAGGCCACTTTTTGGTACTTGGCATACTGACTAATACGATAAACTCGCAATTGTCAATAACCATGACTTATTTTACGGGATCAGAATAATCAATAACGATAACTTACACCTGATTCTTAACGCAGAGCAGACTAACTTTACCTCGCAATTACGGGTCTAAACCCATTGCAGATTAACTTTAACTCGCAATTTCGGCTCTTAACCCAGAGCAGACTAACTTTAGCTTGCAATCACGGGTCTTAACCCAGAACAAACTAACTTTAACTCGCAATCACGGGTCTTAACCTGGAGCAAACTAACTCTAACTCGCAATCACGGGTCTTAACCCAGAGCAGACTAACTTTAACTCGCAATCATGGGTCTCAACCCAGAGCAGACTAACTTTAACTCGCAATCACGGGTCTTAACCCAGAGCAGGCTAACTTTAACTCGCAATCACCGGTCTTAACCCAGAGCAGACTAACTTTAACTCGCAATCACGGGTCTTAACCCAGAGTAGACTAACTTTAACTCGCAATTACAGGTCTTAACCCAGAATAAATTACATTAATACATATTTCCTCTTGTACATGGAATCAACAGAAGGCGGTTTAAAAAAATATTTAACCTCGAAACATTAAAAATGCACGATTTCCGACGTTTGATAAATCTGCAGGCTCGTATGTAGTACACGTATCTTGGGTGATATGACGATAAGGCGTCATTCATGTTCATTGTTTTTATATTTGTATGCTTTATATTTTTGTACATTTAGAACCATACGGTAACCAAGGCGGTATGCAGATGGGACAGGCCTACCCTGGACCACCACAAGGACCTCAAGGATATGGCATGATGCCACCACCTCCACAGCAGTATCCACCACCGCCTCCTCAACAGTACAACCCAGCTTATCCACCCAAATATTAAAGTGGCACATGCTGAATAGAAACTATGCATTAAGTGTCTACTACAGTGTCAAAGACCAAAAAATAAAACAACTTGTGCTGAAATATGTGTGTCATGTGTACTGGTTGTATTGTTGATACCCGTTAGGGATATCGCTTGAATTAACGAAGAAATGTTGACAGCATGACGGTTGGTTAAAACATGGAAGTAAGTCGTGAAATATGAAACACCGGATGTAGATATTGAAAACTCGTTGTTATTCGTATTTTACCATCGTACTTTCGTGTATTAACAATTGTCCTTGAGTGTTTTGACCATCGTATTTTCTGTTTCACACACGGGACACCTGTTATACTGCGGGGTCGTAAATTGACAAGCAACTTTGATTAAATGAATATCCTATGCAATTTATTTCCGGATGTACGATATTTGAAATGCAGTGCTATTTCGTGTTTTCACCATCGTACTTTTGTGTATTAATCTTCGATCGTGAGTGTACTTTCATGTTTTCACTTACAGGACTCCTGTGATACTGTAAAGTCGTAAATTGGCTAGCAACTGTGATAAAATGATTTTCCGTATTTATATTGTGAATAATCGCATTTTTATGGGAACAAAGATTGCCCGATGTCCCAAAGACATGTGTCCGTATCATGCAATCTCATTAAAATCATATTCTAACAGTTGCTCCATTAATTTGCGCTGTTAGTTAGATCTGACAACACAGCATAAGAGGTCACGTTTAAATGACCTCTCTAGTGCATGTTGTATTATGGCTATTGACCTATACGTGTGGAGAGTGTAGCTTAGCTTAATCTCTATGTAAAACGTTTAAACTTCTATCTGGTTGTAAACTGAAGCAGAGCTTCTCTGCACTTTCAGATTTGTAAAAGTAGCGATTTGATTAACACAACCACATACGAGGTGTCGCCAGATTCTATATCAGTGTAAAGTAGTGGAGCTGATATGGGTCTGATTTAAATGAGATTGTGAATCGTGCTGTCAGGGCCTTTCAAGTATATGGTGATATGGAGGGTGGAAATGGATGCTCGTGTACAATGCGGTGTTTCTATGTTAAATAAAACCAAAGGCCAGTTACCCGTGATAACTGTTCACATCTGCTAGAGTAATACTTTCTTAGGTCAAATGTAAAAACCGCATAACGATTGGTCAAATATAAGGCAGGATATTGTGTCTTTACCTTAGCTCCATTGATCTTTTTCTTGCCTTGATGGTCAACTTTCAGTGCTTTGATTCATTTCAATTACACGTTTGTATACGCACGTATGTAATGAGCACGCTCGATGTACACGTTTTCTCTTATATAATATATTGCAGTCGTCTATTTTTTACTTTGAATCTCAAGTCTAGTGTAGTATAAAAATATCCATAAAAGGGGATCACAATATCGTTTGCAGCCGTTCTGTATGAATTTGTGATAATTAATAATTTTGTTAACACTCTTTTTTTTGCTTTGAAAGGTACCATTTGCTTTTTTATTAATTGATTAAAACAGCATTAATGCATTAATGTATGTCTTGTTATATTAGTATAGCAAGTAACTAGATCCTACTGACTGAATTTCGGTATTGGATACAGTAGACAAGTACATTTTTCGAATAATTGTCATACAAATACCAGGGTGGGCATGAGACGTAACCTATTGGCTAAAAGCGCAAGTTGAAGTCAGTCAATTTTTTTAAACTGTGACCGATTTTAACGAGACATAGTCCATGCACAAGTCAGATTTCTACTTGATTTCTTAGCCTAACAATCTCACAAGTAGTAGTCTGTCAAAAATATTTTTAAAAACAAAACGTAAGTATTTTATTCTTTGACCGACTTTAACGAAAGCGTTCCATGCTCAAGTCAGATTTCTACTTGCGTTCTTGTGCTATTTCCAACAACTTTACCTAAACATTGTATAGGAGCAGAGCTTCATTATTTTTAGAGTTTTGTAATTTTTGTTATGTTTGTATGTTTTAATAAATAAAATAAAGTTAAAGCTAGAATCTATATGCATCGTGTTATTCATCTTATACCAATTGCTTGGTTATGTGAGTTTATTTGAAGTTGTTTTAAATGATGTTCATTTGCGAGTGTTCAGGCCTAGTGATTATAAACATTGGAGTACGTACTCCATGCTGTAACTCATACTCCGTACTCCATTTGGCACACTTATTAGTAATAAAAACTGCTGTAACTTCTTTATTACTGAATGGAAACATATCAAATGGGGGTTCATTTTCTTAAATAGATCATTTGCTACAAGTTGGTGTTGGTTTTGATGCAAAATTCTCAAAACAGCTCTTTTTCAAGTTGGTGCATGGAGTATGGATTTTGAATATGAGAATAAGAAATGTTTATAATCACCGGGCCTAATGCTTTTATACTTTGTATTAATTGCTCGGAAATGGCACCGATCTGTATGTGTTCTGTAGAGCAACAACCTCGTTTAGAAGGTTTAAACGACCATTTGTTGAAGTTTACTGATGTATAAATAAACACCCGATCTGAAGCAACACATTGAGGAAAGCCCACAAAGGGGCTATATGTTAATTGTGTGACATCAGATCATCGAGTCGTTTATCAAATTCTTGAAATTCCAAATTGGCAATACAAATACAAAATACAAATACAAACTAAGGGTATTATCATACCTGTATTGCTAATGTTTCCTAAACTAGTTATTTCTTAACTGCGCTGTATGCCGTGCTTCTAAGGGGAGAATCACGTGAGCGGTAGTACATAACATGTATACTACGATGGCGGACAAAGCCAAACAATGCAGGTATGTGCATAGTTAGAGATTGAATCACAAATGCATAATAGGCGCAGAGTACCCGCATATCAAATCGATTAACTTTGATGTGTTTCGTTTCGCTGAATTGTGCTTCGTTTAAGCCTGAAACTCGACACAGTATTTTATAGTTTTAGTACAAGAAAGGGGCCTAGCGACGGTATTTTTCGACTCTCGTCAACCTACCCAACATCTTCATACCGGGTCTTCCGGGGTCACAGAGCCTTGTTTGGGCTCTGTTCGGGTCCAAAACTGGTCCAAAACGCAAAGTTCAATACACTGCTACTATAGACAATAAGGGGACCTGCCCCTAGCACCTATCAGCCCCGAGATAGGAACGTGCGGAGGGTCTCGTTCGACTCGTATAAGCATTCACTACGTCTGTTTACCCGGTCTTTTGGGGTCACAAAGCATGGTTGGGTGGTACTCGGGCTCGAACCCATCCAAAGTCGCCTATGACATCCTGGTATTTTGGCTACTTTGGGGATCTGGCCCCTCTTTCAGCCCCAAGAAAGGGGCCTAGCGAAGGTATTTTTCGACTCTCGTCCACCTACCCTACATCTACATACCCAGTCTTCCGGGGTCACAGAGCCTGGTTGCCTCAGTACTCTGCTTTATACCCAGTCTTATTGACGGCTAGGACATTTGGTGGTGTTTAACCTATTAACATATATCCTCATCGTGTGCTGAACTATTGCAGGCTATTTATCGCAGGCTCGCTTGAGTTTGGTTCATTAGCATATGTGTTATGTTTCTGCGCATGTCTACCGGAAGGCGAAGACACAACGACACGAAACCTTGCACATAATCGTGCGAACACACGACAAATATTGGGCGCCCATACGACGATTTCATACCCGCCGACACGAAACTCTACAAGAGTAGATTTCGTGTGATCGTCTATCAAAATTTCGTTACTTCGCCTTAATATTTCGTGTCTTCGTGTTTTCGCCCTTTAAGACCGAATTCGAAGACACGACAAATTGTCGTGTGTTCGTGTCGGCATGCTTTGACTTATGGGGGCGAACACACGAATAAATGAAATGGCAGAAATCAGCTACTATACGATACACATTTGTACTAGTTTAAAAAAGTAGTCCGGATCTTAGAAGTACATGTAATTAATAGAGGATCTTACGTGAGCGAATTTTCATATTGAATTTATTAAACGAGTAGGATAAAAATGAGTTTAATAAATTTTATATGGAAAGATACAAATGTAAGATTCTTTTTATCACATAAACAAAATAAGCCATTTAAATGTAGAAAACTAATAATATTAGACCCGCTTCCCCTTAAGAGAAGAAGATTGAGGTGAGTAATGCGGTTAAGAATAAATGAGCATCTAAACATAGTGCAACACAGTGACTGTATTTCAAGTACATTTAGTTCAATGTCGAAAACATCAACAATCCGGACAAGACAGGACAAGACATGACACTGTGTAGCTCGTGAAACAATACTGTACAATAAGAAGTTCATTTTACATTTTGTTAAACCAGATGCCTATATGAATAAACCGTGCATATTGAAGTATAAATGTAGATCTAAGTATGTAATAGATTCTTTTATGAATTAAGATAGTTGTGTTAATGATTTGGTTCATCATACGTACGTGTAAGTCATTTAGACCGATTGGGTGACTAATGAAGCCAGGTGTATATGTCAGTGGGGTTATATATTAGAGTAGTTCGAATAAGCACAATACGAATCTTGATTACGATACATCTCACTATCAAACATACTAAAGATCATAGAAGTTTATATCTACTCCCAAGTCTCTCTTGCACTGAAAAAAAACCCAGTTAGCATAACTATCATATTAGTGAATCAGAGACCGAGAAGTCGATACATACTCCTATGCTAATGACTGCAACAAACAGTAAACAGTCTGCTTATTTTGATTATAATCTTGACTTAACATATAAATATGCATCATTAGTGTATACAGAGTTGTTTAAATCTAAAGTGTAACTAGATCTTCAATTATTCTCATACCTTCTGATACAAATTTTATCATATTGTATGATCATTGTTTTCATTTATACGTGCATCTCCGACATACACTGTAATTAGGCAACCATTTTAATACATAAAGTCCCAATAGATCAATCAAGCCATGAGCTTGATCTTTATTATTGTAGAACATATTCGAATTTCGAATAAATCTAACTACCAAATCATAATTACGATTGGGCTTAGTAAAAATCACCCTTATTACAGTTTTAGTGACCTCACCTAACACAGTGGACCCATGAGAGTATTTGGAAACCCTTGGTCCCAGTTTACACGTTTTGTTTTTATCTCTTCCCTCGAAGGTTGAGGCCATCGGCAAACTGGACAGCTTATTACCAGACGAACGAACGAACGAACGAACGAACGAACGAACGAACGAACGAACGAACGAACGAACGAACGAACGAACGAACGAACGAACGAACGAACGAAGGGACGGACGGACGGACGAAACAAAACGAACCGAACGATAGAACGAACGAACGAACGAACGAACGAACGGACGGACGGACGGACGGACGGACGAAACGAAACGAACGAACGAACGAACGAACGAACGAACGAACAGACGGCCAGAGGGAGGCGGGCAGGTGGGCGGGCAGGTGCTATCGGGCGGGCGGACGGACGGCTTCTACAAGTTTGCCTCTTGTGCTATGTGTTGGTATAATAATAGTTACCGCACAATTATTCTGTCATGAGATTTGATTAGCATTCATTCGGACAATAATTGCTAAATGCTACCTTACTGCAGACACGTCTCGTACATTGTATAAATGACATGCATTCTACGTTGTTTTATGACCATTTAACATCTGGTAGGACGTTTGTATCGTAAAGGAAACAGAGAAAACAATAAAGGCTATAAATGTTATTGAATCATTCCTATAATGCTTATTTTATTAATAACCATACCAGGGGATATACATAATAACTGTAGCTCAATATATTGCAAAAAGTACGAAACAAGAACACACAGATAAATGTCTAACGTTACACGAGAGCATGGGAGGTATAGTCTGTGTTATGCTGTATTTTAGAGCTTACTTATCTACATCTTCATCGATAATCTAGTGGCATAGCGTACTCTTTGAGTGCGGCTATTGGTAAGGCCGTGTCATACAAAATACGTTAAAATGGTACTTGTACGGGTATATCTTCAAATATTGACTCTTAGTTTATTCCAGGTAATTGCTGGTTCAGATTAATATGACAGGGTGATCCCTGTATGACTAAACTACTGTGGATTTTGGGGACTTACTAGAAAGCAACTGTTATACACAGTCTGTTACTAAATAACTTACTATACAAATATCAATATGGTTTGCAGCATTTATCATATATAGTCGTCTGTATCCGACGATGTAGTAAATGAAACAATCAACGAAAGGTGAAATTGCTGACAGTACTTTATGATAAAGTGTAAGGAACAAACACACGCTTGTTTGGAACAAGCGCTCCTGTAAGTTAGCAATACACACGTATCCTATTTTTATCATGTGATACTTATCATGGCGCTCAACTAAAATCACCAAACTTGCCGAAACGGTCCAAGGAATAGAATGGGGTTTTATTCGCGTTATCATGGTAATCTTTTACCGCCATGTTTCCCGGCTGACATTCATGAGATAAAGTCTAGTCATGAAACGTGCACCTTGCGTCAGGCATGTACAATAATATCACATTCATATCGACCAAGTGACACACCATATGATCAAGTATGTAAAATGCGAACAACAACTGACCAAAGGTTGTTTTCTAACTTTGTTGCAATAACTAGGTAACTTCAGTTTTTGTCATTATTCAACCAAGGTAGCGCTTATACATTGTGTATTCATCGCAGCTCGTTATGTTATTAAACTGAAACTTTTTGCAACATCATCAAAATTGCTGAAAGTTTTCTTCTAAACATATGTGATGTTTCAAAACGTTTTTTGGTTGGGATAGCATATTGTTACCACCTGTGAATGCTATTTACCAACACCGTATTCTTGGACCGCAGAGTGTTGAGTGAGAAAATTAAGATATACTCCGACACTTATGGTTCACTTACGCATCATTAGACACACCATTGGATTGGAGAGATTTTCACAAAGTTAAGATATATACGAGGGGTGATCAAACAGTCTCCCGGACATCGTTCAGCTGATAAACTGTGTAGCGTATTGTCATCCTGTACAATTTCGTGTAGCTACCCAATAGCATACAAGTATCCAGCTCCAACGCTTCGTAATACCAATTGTATTTACATAGTCTTTTGGCATGTGTTTTGTCTGCAGAAATCGTCAAATATTGTCGACAGTTTGGAGTTGGAGATTATGATATGGGTCTCAAAAGTTCCTCAATGTTTAGTGCGTAAGAAATTCTTACAATTGAGCATACACTGAACATGTAAGAAATTTACGTATGTGGGTTTTAAATTAGAATATATAGATGATATACCGCGACAGAAATCAAACATTGATGAAAGGCTCTTCTAGTAGAAACAATGATGTAAGTCAAAACCCGCACCCATCCCATACCAGAACATGAGGAGCGGATTAATATATCAGATAAAATAATACAATAGTACAATAAAGCTCTTTTATTCCTTGATCATAATTGAAACTTTGTATTATAATCACTCTAGGCATCTTATAACGAAGGCTCATTCACATTTCTATCGTAAGTAAGCATTTTATCATGTTTTCCATACGTTAATGTAACGGAATGAGCGAGATAATGGCTGCTGTTTTTTAGTGGATATTATATAGGTTCTGTCTATGAAATCAGTAGCTTTGATATATATCTTAACCTTTCAACAGTCTGCCTGACATACTTGGTGTGCGTTTCATCGGTTAATGAGCGATGTTGTTACTTAATGTGTTTATTTGCTACATAAATTTTTGCGAACAAGATATCTAAGTTCCTGATCAAATACATAAAACATACGATACACATTCTTAAGAATCGATTTTAAAATATCATAACTCAGTTAGGATTTCTAAAACATTACAGGTCAAAATAGCGAAAGCACAAAGGCTATGAGGAAATCGGACAGGGAAAGCTAGTTTGGTAAATGGTCACATTTATATCAAAGCAGCATACTGTTCAAAATTGTATTCTAAATGTTTCTATAATAGCGTTAGTCAAGCGACTGAAGATGAGTTTCCCTCTTAGCTTTGGTCAGAATTTTTTCGTTATATCCATTATCCTTTATCCTTAATTCGCACTTGGGGTGGAAGTTGGAAGGTCATTATCAAAGCAGTGCTCCATCATGATATTACCGACTATATGATCCGCCTGGTTACCGCGCGTATCTTGTTCTGTTTGGCAATCGAAAACAAAATACAATGACTCATTTATGACACGACGTCAAAGTATACTAGTATATATTTTTGATACAAACATCGTTATAAAGGTATATAAATGTGTCACGTTACATCAATCGGTAATCCCCTCCCATCCCCTGACAAATGCTGACGAAACGAACCAAGATCTAAATTTCCGTAATCTGTTAAACATGTGTATATAACATGCTAATGCTCCCTTCATGGAACGATGCAGTGCCATCTATTGTGATAGAAACCTGACTAAGATCATGATGACATTGTGATTGCACCCATACCTTTTTATTTTTATTGAGAGGTATATCATTCCACAATCATAGAAGTAGCTCCATCGAGAACCATGATGTAAACGAACGTATAATGCTGAATACAACACTCTCATAATTATGCTCAGAATGTATATAATGTGGCCGAGCTTGTTATTCTATAACAACTCAAGTTCTTAATCACAATATTGCTCCTAATTATGCAATATGTAATATGTCAACATCATTACGTTGCTTTGTGTTTACGTGTTGGCGTTTTTATAAAATGTTTGAGTCGTGGCTACACTTGGCTGATACACTCTCTCTTGGTGGTTTTAATACATGTGTTTAGTGTTTTCATGTTTATCTGATATCTACATCTTAATGACTGAAGAATCAAAAACCTTGAAATGTCTAGCCTTACAAGTAATAGCTGCTGTATTGCTGTAAAGGTTTCTCAAAAGTGAAACAAAATTTGGACATGGAAGGCCGCATTCGCTTAACATAACTTTTCATTATCATTGATGCTGTAGAAGAATGTAAGACAACAGGATAGTTGACACAGATTACAACGAATGAATGTACAAAGGGAACGTCACATTTCCGTTTTCAGATTATGAATACTAGTAATCGTACAGTGTATATTGACGGTGTTTGTTTGTAGATTTGATGCATGTAGGTTTGTTATAAGAAAGGGAACAAAAGCTTAGAGGCGCAATGTCACCCCGAATCATTGGCCCGCTACACAAATCGAATTTCTTGTGGTCTGGTATTTATATCTGCGCACTGAATCAGACAATGGCATTGCCGCTTGTATCATGATGAACACGAAGCGTCATCACTTTCAGTAGTTTATTTATGTGAAACATCTCTATAATGTCGATACAGTCAAATCGCCATGCATAAAACGAACACGTCATTGAATGCACCATACCCAGTTATTAAGAAGTTATTTAGAACATGACATGGGAGGCTTTTTAATGTGCACGAAGCTCCACCCTGTATGCTAGCGATATTTTTCTAGACATTAGAGTGAATGTTAAAGTTATGTGATTCCTCTTGATTTGTTATCTGTACTTTTATCTGTATTTTTATTAGGAAAATGGTTCAGAATTATACGCCCGGTTTGTCATTTCAAAGGATTGTTCTATTTTCTTAAGAGAATTGTGAACAGATCATGAGATGACTAATGAACAATGAGGCATTGTGGATATCAGTACATGTTTAAATAAATATATAATCTCATCGCGGTAAATGATATTTACAAAAATAATCAAAATATGTTTTGAATTGCCAGATCGTAGTGCAAATGTTTGTACTATAATAAACAAGGACACAGTGGGGTTATTTTCTATGAGTTTCACTATATTTAAATATGCGTAGTTTTTATGTTGTCAATGTTTTTATCATTTGACTTCAGACGGCATATGAATTATAAACATGTCATTATTTAGTCGTCTAATATAATGATAAAGATGTCATCCGCTCGGTTTTGAAGACGTCAGATATAGAGAAGACGCCACCCAATCGACGTCCGATGTAACACAGGCTTAACAAATTATCTCACAAACTACAATTTTTACTAATGTTTCATCCATGAAGTATAGCACTGTACTGTATTTAGTGGATGACAAAATAGGGAAGTAAAAAGTTTGTGATCTAACTTCCTAGGCCTATGTCCTTCCGACTGATATCCAAATCCTGTCGCTGCCCTGTTCAATAACATAGAACAAGATTGACAGCACTGCAAACATACGCATGTATCAAAACACACTAAGTGATAAATGTTCTTGTGTGTATCTCCGGAATGTCAGTCATGGATAATATCCGTATGTTTCCGTGCAACCTTGAAGTTGAAATGTTTTGCTTTGAATATCAGAGACAATAGATGCACTGTGCATGGGGCCGGTACAACAAACACCTTGCAGAAATTCTAAGTACAATAAATGAATGAGTTATGCTCGGTATTTTCCGCGTGTTTTTATTTCCATTTGAGTATATGCATTAATTAATGTCACTCATTTTTGACGAGATGTTCAGTCTTTCTCTATTCCTAATACCGTGTTTTACATCTATTACAGGAACAACATGTTTCCTAATCCGGTTCTAATCCCAGCGTCTTAACAAGCATTCAATGTTAGCTACTAGTGTACTTTCAATTCTCTGCCTGCTACAAAAACAACGAACATTAGTTATTCAGTTTCAAAAAAGTGAAAATAAGGTTTTGTCGTTTTGATGTTGGTTCGAATGGTATAATATTAAACTCTGATCTATGTGATTATAACAAATCATCGGCAAATTAATAAACAACTATTCCAGTACTCATTTCGAGAAATCCTAGAATCGCGTTCCGAGGACATTGAAAGACTTATAAATCAGTACTAATTGTCATTTGTCTTTGTTAGAAAAGTGTCATCAATAATGCGAGAGCTATTTCTTTCACTGTGTTGAAAGCCTTAATACAAATCCCTGGACGCAGTATCACCCATAATGCAAATCATTCCAGTCACGTGGCCATGTTGAATTCATGGAGCTGATCATTACTTATCAAGTTGCACATGATAGAAAATACGGAGAATACGAAATGTTCGACCTGGGGCTAAATATTTATTGACGTTTGACTTCCGGAATGCGGTTTGTACAGACAATGTTTGATATGTTCGTAATGATAACAGACAATGGACACCTTTATATTGTGTTTCATTTATAATTATACAAAAATAACACGATGCTTATAGTAAATTTGACAGTAGAGGCAGCACTTAACTTAAACAGCCTAGCACAGAAAACTATAACACGATTTGTAAGTTTTAAATCAAAATAATGTAAACTCACACCAACCCTTGAAGTTCACTATTTCTGATTGTTTAGAATAATGCTATTATGGTGTGTTGGATGTTTGACAAATGTTTTCAATTCATCCCCAAATGCAAAAGCAAGCAACATTGTCGTTTGTTTAGGTTGAAAATGTAAACAAAAGTTGACCGATATATATGGGTTATTTTACCACAGTCATAAATTTTCAATTTTACAATGTAATAAATGAGCATGACGCTGTGATACTAGTATGGGATGAATGGAAACTGTTCAGGAATGTTGGGGTTTACTGTTTACTATAACTTACATTATGTCGGTTATATACCTGACCTTAGACCTTGTCACACGCCTTTATGTCAGGTGGAACTAATGGGTGATAATTGAGCGTGTGTCATGTCGTACCACTGGCACATCATATTAGT
The DNA here is from genome assembly GCA_963678985.1 of Spisula subtruncata. Classification (NCBI taxonomy): domain Eukaryota; kingdom Metazoa; phylum Mollusca; class Bivalvia; order Venerida; family Mactridae; genus Spisula; species Spisula subtruncata. The sequence continues at coordinate 9,356,643 of OY787667.1, forward strand.
CTTGTCAGGTTTATCACATACAGTATAAAAGACGTTATTGTGGTATTTCCAGACAACGGTCCCTGCCAATTCAAGAAAAGGAATAATGCCAAATCCTTACAATGACTTGAGGATGCTACATTCTGAGCCAGAAACTGCAAAGTCCCGCTACCAATGTAGGAGTTTAAACACTAGCTGTGAGCAAATTGTGATGAAAGCCTGATACATAATGTGACCTAAATTAATCTCGACATCTTTCTCTAAAAATCATCTTACAAAATTGGAAATCGGCCATCTTGGAGTTTAGGACCATCGTCAAATATTTACTATAAAATATACATTATTGCTTTACTATATATCACACTTAGTACAAATCTACGATATGAAAAATGCAATGACAAAACGCCATGATTTCTATATGCTGTGCATTGCACGATCGCAATAAATTCGATGCTTTGTAGTTCATGTTTTCATATTATGATACTAAAGGGATCCCATGTCATGAAATGTCCAGAAATATAATCTTGGATTGAACTGAAGATCACCTTGTTCCACGAGAAAATGATACTTGTCCAGGTATAGTCATTAGTTCTTAGCACGAAACACGCATTTCAACCTCATTTGGCGATGTATTACTTGGGGAAATTTGCTTATAAAAGGGGCTTCACTGAAATGATAGAGTTAATTTGATTTGTGACTTTAAATATCCATGACTCCCTTATGGTGGTGTGTTCGAAATAGTATATTATAACATTAACGAGATCCCATTCGTCATTTATAATCTGCTAATCAATGCATGATTTTGTCGAATGGGTCGAAAGTTTTGACGTTACGTCTTTCGATCGAAACTCGGGAGTTAGACATTGTAAATGGGGAAATCACTGAGTTGAATTATGGCAGTGTGAAGAAATGTCTATTAGTAAACGCATGTTTTATTGTTTGTGTTATAATCACATATAGTACTTAGAAAGTGTCAGCTCCTTTATAAATAGGTTTTTGTCTAAATAGATGACCAGTCTCGTTAATAGGTAGAGTATGACCCGCTATTTCAGGTCATCGTTGTAATAGGGACATGCCTCAATACTTAATGTAAGAAGACAATGTATGTATATTGTTTGCGTAATCTATCATAAACATGTACTAGTATATCGTAGCACGCAGACATTAACACGGTCAAAGTGCCCTACTTTCGGATGACATCAAAATAGTGTATTCATTCACACAATTGAATCATTCCTACGCATAGATAGCTTTGCATCGCATTATCACTGTACATTACTTGGGTCAATTAACCAGATTTGATGAATGGCTTAGTATGCTTACAATGTTGACAAACATGTAGAACGATAGTAAATGACACCAGTGATAATGTGGTTTCCCACATTGTGATGGACATGTCCATCTAACGTCAAATGACAAAGGTGTACTTCTAGCGTGTTTCAGTAAATCTGTCTCCATCGCTCTTTTGTTTTATAGAGTATGAGTAGAATGCAGCCTTAAATTCTGTGAATCACCGTTGGCAACTTTATTCACATTTCAACTTCAATAAAAATGATTAAACCGTATATTTAAATACACGTCACCCCCATTATCTCTCTTATTTTAATGCACAGCAAATAAAACACGTTCAAAAGACCAACAAATATAACCGTTATCAAATAATGAAAAAAAAATGTTTTTACAGGGCGGTTAATATCATTGATACATTTGATAATTCTTGGCATAAAGTTTCATTCCCTAATTCTGGACAAAATATCCAGTGTTTCGGAATTTAAAACTTTTAACAAGTTGTTTTTTATATACATGAAGAATGGGGCTATTCAGTGTATAATATATGACAGTAATCCACTGGAAAGATAAGTAACATATGAAACACTGGAATATTACTTACATAAAACAATAAACATATGTTGTTGAGATGAAATATACAGGACCCTGTATGCAAGGTTCATTGTTGATGAGTATCATGGCGTCACAATACTCACTGTTTCTTTTCTGTCAGCAAAAGATTAGTTATATTATACTAGTGTTAAACAGTCGGTCATATTGTGTGGAGTTCCACCGCAGAAATTGCAAACGTTTCGTTTTGCTATGTATCATTGAAATACAGATATGCATGTTTAGTATTTCCTATCACTTAGTGGTGGCAAATTGCTGGTTTTCAAAGTTTCAGAATAATATGACATGACAGTGTCCGTATGATTAAGATAATGTTGGGCAATTCGTCAATATTGTCTGCAGCAAAATCAGTAGACGTCTGTATCAGTCGATGTAGAAAATAAAACAATGAACGAAATATGAAATTACTTGATAATTTGTTTGTTTTGAACAAGCGCTCATGTAAGTAAGCAATGCATACGTATCCTAATGTTATCATGTGATATTTATCATGGTGCTCAACCAACATCATCAAACGTGCCGAAACGGTCCAAGGAATAGAATGGGGTTTAATTCGCATTATAACAAACCATTAACAAACCGACAGCTCCTACTGTTTTGCCTATTGTACTATATGTTGGTAAGATATTGGTATAATAATAATTACAGCACAATTATTCTGTCAGGAGATTTGATGAGCATTCATTCCGACAATTACTACTAGATGTTACTTTCCTGCATAATATAAATGACATGCATTCTACTTGCTGCTATGAACTTGCAATAATGATAACAAGACGTTGTTTTATGACGATCTAACATCTGGTCGGACGTATCAATCGTAAAGGAAACAGAGAAAACAATCAAGATTATAAGTATTATTGGATAATTCTTATAATTTTTATTTCATTAATTGTCAATAATTGTTAGCGGGGTATATTGCATAAAGTAAGTAGACTTACCACCCATAAAATGATTACTGGTATTTGTGAATATTTAGGAGCATGTGAAGTTCATGCGTTTGTTTGGAACACGCCCTCGTGTACGATAGCAATGCACACTTATACTATTTTTATCACGTGATACTTATCATGATGCTCAGTTAAAAAAATCACCATACGTGCCGAAACAAGCGCTCATTCCTAATGTTATCATGTGATATTTATCATGGTGCTCAACCAACATCATCAAACGTGCCGAAACGGTCCAAGGAATAGAATGGGGTTTAATTTGCATTATAACAAACTATTAACAAACCGACAGCTCCTACTGTTTTGCCTAGTTTACTATATGTTGGTAAGATATTCGTATAATAATGATTACAGCAAAATTATTCTGTCAGGAGATTTGATGAGCATTCATTCTGACAATAACTACTAGATGTTACTTTCCGGTAGACAGGTCTCGTGCATATTATAAATGACATGCATTCTACTTGTTGCTATGAACTTGCAATAAGGATAACAAGACGTTGTTTTATGACCATCTAACATCTGGTTGGATGTATCAATCGTAGAGGAAACAGAGAAAACAATCAAGACTATAAGTATTATTGGATAATTCTTATAATTTTTATTTTATTAATTGTCAATCAGTTAGCGGGGTATATTGCATAAAGTAAGTAGACTTACCACCCATAAGAATGATTACTGGTATTTGTGAATATTTAGGAGCATGTGAAGTTCATGCGTTTGTTTGGAACACGCCCTCGTGTACGAAAGCAATGCATTCTTATACTATTTTTATCACGTGATACTTATCATGATGCTCAACTAAAATCACCAAACGTGCCAAAACGGTCCAAGGAATAGAATGGGGTTATATTCGCGTTATCATGGTTATCTTTTAACGCCATGTTTCCCGGCTGATATTCATAAGATAAAGTCTAGGCATGAAACGTGCACCACGCGTCAGGCATGCGCAACGATGTCACATTTATATCGAGCACGTGACACACCATATGATTAAGTATGTAAAAATAAAAAATCAACTGTCCAAAGTTTTTTCTCATTTTTGCAATAACCACGCAACGCTTTGGTCGTTTATGTAACCAAGGTAGCGCGTCTATTTTGCGCGGCCCGTTATTGTAATTAAACTTAGACGTTTTTGCAACATCGTCAAATTGCTGAAAGTTGTTTTCTAAACATATGTGATGTTTCAAAACTTGTTCTGTTTAGAACAGCATATTGTTCCCACCTGTGGATGCTATTTTACCAATACAGGATTCTTGGACCGCAGAGTGCTGAGTGAGAAAATTAAGATATACTAAGACACTTATTATTCGCTTACGCATCAAACCCCGATGGATTTGGGAGATTTTCACAAAGTTTTGATATTTTCGAGGGGTCCCGGACATCGGTAGCTGATAAAGTGTGCATTCTGGAGTAGTTGCGCTGCTACCCAATAACATGATGCTAGCAGCCAAGGTCACCATGGCCGGACAAGTGCTTTGTAATACCTTTTGTAATAACATGGTTTACCGGTACGTGTTTTGTCCTTAGCAATGGTCAAATATCGTCGATATTTTGGAGTTGGAGATTGTAACATGAGTCTTAAAAGTTCCTCAATGTTTAGTGCATAAGACATTCTTACAATTGAGCATACACTGAAAATATTAAACATATACGTAGGTAAGTTAAGTATCTTCAGATGACCGATTTACCGCGACATACATAAAACAGTGAAGAAACGCTGTTCTTGTAGAAACAATGCTTAAAGTCAAACACCGCACCCACCCCATACCAGAGCGTGTGGAGCGGATTTATATATCAGATAAAATAATACAATAATAAAATAGAATTTTTTTATTGCTGGATCATAATAGAAACTGTGTATCATAATCACAATAGACATCTTATTCCTCATCCAGATTTCTAACGGAAGTAAGCATTTTATCCCGTTTTCCATACGTTAATGTAACGGAACGAGCGAGATAATGGCTGCTGTTTTTTGTGGATATTATATAGGTTCTGTCTATGAAATCAGTAGCATTGATATCTATCTTAACCTATCAACAATTTGCTTGACATACGTGGTGTGTGTTACACCGGCAAATAAGCGATACTGTTTCTTAATGTATTTATTTGCTACATAAATATTTGCGAACAAGAAATCTACGTACTTGATCATTTAGATAAACACATTCTTAAGAATAGATTTTATAATATTATAACTCAGTCGGCATTAGGATTTTACAACATACCAGGTCAAATAAGCGAAAGCAAAAAGGGTATGACGATATCGGACAGGGAAGGCAAGTCTTGTAAATTATCACATTGTTTTCAAAGCAACATAATGTTCATAAGCGTGTTCTTAACGTTTCTATAATAACGTATTCACGGGACTAAAGATATTGTTTAGTATCTCTCTTTGCCGAGGTAAGGAATTTATCAATATATTCCTTTTCCTTTCTGGTGTTTCAACATTCGCATTGGGAGACGTAGTTGGAAGGTCATTATCTTAGAAGTGATCCCTCATGACATAGTCGATAAATAATCCGCTTTGTTACCGAGCCCCCCTCTGCAGGTTAATTACTGGTACTTTAAGAACAGTTTTTGGCAGTCGAAAACAAAATACAATTACGCATTAATGACATGTCACATAATATATACTTTTATACAAACATTGTTATACAAGTATATAAATTTGTCACGTTACATGTACATAACGTGGTTATCCCCTGCCATCACCTGGCATATGGTGTTGAAGTTATAAAACAAACGATGATCTTAATTTTCCGTAATCTGTAAAACATGTGTTTAAAACATGTTTCTGCCCTTTTACACTACGTTACGCTATCAATATTTGTGATAGCGACCAGAAACATTGTGATTATACCCATTCCTTTGTATTGAGAAGCATAACATTCCACAATCACGGAAGCAGCTCCATCGAGTAGCATCGAGTAGCATCGAGTAGCATATTTAAAGGATTTTTGACGATAAAGGGTTGTTATACTTATAGTACATACGTATAATGCCACATATACAAACACTTTCATAAGAATGCTCAAAATGTATATAATGTGGTCGAGTTCGTTGTTGTATAGCAACTTAAGTTTTTAATCACAATATTGCTCCTAATTATGCCATAAGTAATATGTCAACATCATTACGTTGCTTTGTGTTTACATGTTGGTGTTTTTATAAAATGTTAGAATCATGGCTAAACCTGGATGATAAACTCTCTCTTGATGGTTTCAATGTGTTTATTACAATATTAAGTATCTACATCTTAATGACTGAAGAATCAAAAACCTTGAAAAGTCAAGTTTTACACATAATAGCTGTCTATAATCATGAACGTTTCTCAGAAGTGAAACAAAATACTGGGCATTGGAGGCCATATTCGCCAAACAGAACTTATTTTTTAAGAAACCAGGATACTTGATGCATAACAATCCGCATAGCTTACCAGGAGTGTTCAAAGTCACAAGGCAGCGCCATTTGTCCGTTTTTAAACCATGAATATATTCTATGTTAACAAGTTTTCTTCCAAATTTACATGTATAGTGACGGTGTCTATTTGTAGAATTAATACATTAATACAGGTTTGTTATAAGAAAGCAAACAGCACATTCGATGGGCAAATGTCGCACCCAATCATTCGGTCGCTAATTGAACTTATCAAAAACCTTGTTCTTGGATTTCTTGTGGTCTTATGTTGGGGATGTGGTATTATATCAGAGAAAAGTATCAGACAATGGTACCACCGCTTGTATCATGTTTAACACGAAACATCATCACTTGCAGCAGTTTATTTATGGAAATGCCTGTTTAGATTTAGATATTGTCAAATAATCAGAAATAAAAAAAACCACGTCATTGAAAACACCATACGCAGTTATTAATTTTAAAATCTGACGTGGGAGGCATTTTAATATGCAGAAAGCTCCACCCTGTATGATAAGTACTCTTTTTCTGACGTTTGACTGAATGTTACAATTATGTAATTCCTCTAGAATGTGTTATCTATACTGTGCTATCGCGATTTTTTTTATCTTTATTTCAATGAAACATACACCCGATTTGGAATTCCAAAGGAATGTTCTATCTTCTTAAGATATTGTAAACAGATCATGTATAAATAAATATATAACCACATCGCGCAAATATGCTAGTAATGATAACAGACAATGGAAACGTGTATGTTGGGTTTGATTTATAATAATTTAAAATTTAAAGGTGATACTAAATCATTTGACAGCGAATACAGCACTTAACGTATTTAGCAGAGCACATAAACCAATAACATGATTCGTAAGTTTAAACTCGAAATTGTAAACTCACACAAACCCTTTAAGTTCAACAATTCTAAATGTTTAGAAAAATGCTAATAGTGTGTGCCAAAAGTTTGAAAATGTTTTAAATTCATCCCCAAATGCAAAAGCAAGCATCTGTGTTTTTGTTTTCTTTTCATATTGGAAATGTAACAAAAGTTGACCGATTTTCTGGGTTATTTTACGAGAAGTGTAAATCTTATCATGTTATAAATGAGCATGATACTGTGATATGGGATGAATGGAAACTGTTCAGGAATGTTTGTGTATAATGTTTTACTATAACCTTAATTATGTGAGTTATATACCTGACCTTATACCTTGTCACACGCCTTTATGTCAGATATGGAACTAATAGATGATCACCATGCGCCTGTCAAGTCGTACCACTCTCACATTATAGTAATAGTAGCTTTATTAGTTTTATCACCAGCAGTATAAAAATCATTCGGATGTATTGCTAGACAACGGGCAAAGCTCGAACCTACAAAGTCCCGCTACTATTGTAATAATCTAGTAATTAGTGTAGCCAGAATGGTACTTTGACAAACACTAATATACTCTAAGCCTAGCATGCATTACATTTATGTTCTTTGAAACGTCATACATCTGCTGGGTACGATTTGGTCTATTTTCTAGTAAACCGCGTATTGCATGATCTTAATAAATTGGATGCTTTGCAATTAATATTTTCAGAGCATGATAATAAAGGATTCCGTGTCACGAAATGTCCAGATATTAATCTTGGATTGAACTGAGGCTCACCTTGTTCCACCAGACAATGATACTTGCACAGTTAGTTCTTAGCACGAACTACGCATTTCCCACCTTATTTGCGATCACATATTTGCGGAGATTATTCCAATATAAACTAATCGATATGTTTTTTAAAAACCTGACGCTTTCCTACGTTTTTGTGCTCGAATGCCTAATGACCTCCGGGTTTGAATGAGAGTTGCTAGTTAAAGGGGCTTCAGTGGGGGATGTACGAGTTTATATAGTTTGTGACTTTGAATATCCAATATTTCCCTGTTTCCCACTAAATGCTACCTTACTGCAGACACGTCTAGTACATTGTATAAATGACATGCATTCTACTCGCTGCTATAAACGCGCAAGTATTGTAATAAGGATAACAAGACTTTGTTTTATGACCATCTAACATCTGGTAGGACGTTTGTATCGTAGAGGTAACGGGGAACCAATCAAGGCTATAAATATTAAAGAATCATTCCTATAATGCTTATTTTATTAATAACCATAACTGTAGCTCAATATATTGCAAATAGTAAACAAAGAACACACATATAAATATCTTACGTTACACTAGAGCATGGGAGGTATAGTCTGTATTATGCTGTATTTTAGAGCTTAATTATCTACATCTTCATCGATAATCTAGTGGCAAAGCGTACTCTTTGAGTGCGGCTATTGGTAAGGCCGTGTCATACAAAATACAATAAAAATGGTACTTGTACAGGTATATCTTCAAATATTGACTCTTAGTTTATTCCAGGTAATTGCTGGTTCAGATTAATATGACAGGGTGATCTCTGTATGACTAAACTACTGTTGATTTTGGGGACTTACTAGAAAGCAACTGTTATACACAGTCTGTTACTAAATAACTTACTATACAAATATCAATATGGTTTGCAGCATTTATCATATATAGTCGTCTGTATCCGACGATGTAGTAAATGAAACAATCAACGAAAGGTGAAATTGCTGACAGTACTTTATGATAAAGTGTAAGGAACAAACACACGCTTGTTTGGAACAAGCGGTCCTGTAAGTTAGCAATACACACGTGTCCTATTTTTATCATGTGATACTTATCATGGCTCAACTAAAATCACCAAACGTGCAGAAACGGTCCAAGGAATAGAATGGGGTTTTATTCGCATTATCAAGGTAATCTTCTAGCACCATGTTTTCCGACTGACACTCATGAGATAAAGTCTAGGCATGAAACGTGCACCACGCGTCACGCATGTACAATGATGTCACATTCATATCGACCACGTGACGCACCCTATGATCAAGTATGTAAAATGCGAACATCAACTGTCCAAAGTTTGTTTTCTAACTTTGTTGCAATAACTAGGTAACGCCTTTTCAATTTTTGTCATTATTCAACCAAGGTAGCGCTTATACTTTGTGTATTCATCGCAGCCCGTTATTGTAACTAAACTGGAACTTTTAGCAACACCATCAAAATTGCTCATAGTTGTATTCTAAACATATGTGATGTTTCAAAAAGTGTTTTGGTTAGGAAAGCATATTATTACCACCTGCGGATGCTATTTACCAACACAGGATTCTTGGACCGCAGAGTGTTGAGTGAGAAAGTTAAGATATACTCCGACCGTTAAGGTTCACTTAAGCATCATTAGACACCCCGGTGGATTTTGGAGATTTTTACAAAGTTTTGATATGTACGAGGGGTGATCAAGCAGTTTCCCGATCATCGATCAGCTGATAAACTGTCTAGCGTATTGTCATTCTGTAGCATTTCGTGTAGCTACCCAATAGCATACATGTATCCAGCTCCACCCACCGCTTCGTAATACCAATTGTACTTACATGTATGGTCTTTTGGCATGTGTTTTGTCTGCAGAAATCGTCAAATATCGTCGACATTTTGGAGTTGGAGATTATGGTATGGGTCTCAAAAGTTCCTCAATGTTTAGTGCGTAAGAAATTTTTACAATTGAGCTTACATTGAACATGTGAGAAATTCACGTATGTAGGTTTTAAATAAGTCTTTAAACTATTTATAGATGATATACCGCGACAGAAAATAAACAGTGATGAAAGGAACTTCTGGTCGAAACAATGATGTAAGTCAAATACCGCACCCATCCCATAATATATCAGATAAAATAATACAATAATACAATAGAACTCTTTTATTGCTGAATCATAAATGAAACGATGTATCATAATCACTATGGACATCTTATACCCAAGACTCATTCACATTTCTAACGGAAGTAAGCATTTTATCATGTTCCCCATACGTTAATGCAACGGAACGAGCGAGATAATGGCTGCTGTTTTTGTGGATATTATATAGGTTCTGTCTATGAAATCAGTAGCTTTGATATCTATCTTAACCTTTAAACAATCTGCCTGACATACGTGGTGTGCGTTACATCGGTAAATGAGCGATACTGTTACTTAATGTGTTTATTTGCTACATAAATATTTGCGAACAAGAAATCTACGTACTTGATCACATACATAAAAATATAGCAATTCAATAGAATGGATTTTATAATATTATAACTCAGTCGACATTAGGATTTCTAAAACATTACAGGTCAAAATAGCGAAAGCAAACAGGTATGAGGAAATCGGAAAGGGGAATCAAGTTTTGTAAATGGTCACATTTATATCAAAGCAACATATAATTGTTCAAACTGGTATTCTAAATGTTTCTATAATAGCGTTAGTCAAGCGACTAAAGATGATGTTAAGTTTCCCTCTTAGCTTTGGTCAGAATTTTTTCGTTATATCCATTTTCCTTAATTCGCACTGGGAGTGGAAATTGGAAGGTCATTATCGAAGCAGTGATCCATCATGATATTACCGACTGTATGATCCGCCTGGTTACCGCGCGTATCTTGTTCTGTTTGGCAATCGAAAACAAAATACAATTACTCATTTATGACACGACGTCAAAGTATACTAGTATATACTTTTGATACAAACATCGTCATAAAGGTATATAAATGTGTCACGTTTCATAAATCGGTAGTCCCCTCCCATCCCCTCCCATTCCCTGACATATGCTGATGAAACGAACCATGATCTAAATTTCCGTAATCTGTTAAACATGTGTATATAACATGTTTATGCTCCCTTCATGAAACGATACAGTGCCATCTATTGTGATAGAGACCTGACTAAGATCATGATGACATTGTGATTACACCCATACCTTTTCATTTTTATTGAGAGGTATATCATTCCACAATCATAGAATCAGCTCCATCGAGAAGAATAATTTAAACAAACGTATAATGCTGAATACAAACACTTTCATAATTATGCTCAGAATGTATATAATGTGGTCAAGCTTGTTGTTGTCTAACAAAGTTCTTAATCACAATATTGCTCCTAAGTATGCCATATGTAATATGTCAACATCGTTACGTTGCTTTGTGTTTACATGATGGCGTTTTTATAAAATGTTTGAGTCGTGGCTGAACTTGGCAGATACACTCTCTCTTGATGATGCCACTACATGTGTTGAGTGTTTACGTGGTTATCTAGTATCTACATCTTAATGACTGAAGAATCAAAAACCTTGAAATGTCAAGCCTTACAAGTAATAGCTGCTGTATAACTGCGAAGGTTTCTCAGAAGTGAAACAAAATCTGGACATGGAAAGGCGCATTCGCTTAACATAACTTTTCTTTAGCATGGATGCTGTATAAGAATGTAAGAAACCAGGATAGTTGACACAGCTTACAAAGAATGAATGTACAAAAGGAACGTCACATTGCCGTTTCCAGATTATGAATTATAGTACTCGTACAGTGTATACTGACGGTGTTTGTTTGTAGATTTGATGCATGAATGTTTATTATAAGAAAGCAAACAAAACCTTAGAGGCGCACTGGCACCCCGAATCATTGGGCCCCTGAACAAATCTTGAATTTATTGTAGTCTGCGCAATGAATAAGACAATGGTATCGTCGCTTGTATCATGATGAGCACGAAGCGTCATCACGCAGTATTTTATTTATGTGAAATGTCTCTATAATGTCGATACAGTCAAATTTTCTTAAATAAAAAGAACACGTCATTGAATGCACCATACGCAGTTATTAAGAAGTTATTTTAATTCGATATGGGAGGCTTTTTAACGTGCACGAAGCTCCACCCTGTATGCTAGCGATATTTTTCTAGACATAAGAGTGAATGTTAAAGTTATGTGATTCCTCTTGATTTGTTATCTGTACAGTGCTATCGCGAATTTCTTAATTTTATTAGGAAAATGTTTCAGAATTATACGCCCGGTTTGTCATTTCAAAGGATTGTTCTATTTTCTTAAGAGAATTGTAAACAGATCATGAGATGACTAATGAAAGGCATTGTGGACATCAGTACATGTTTAAATAAATATATAATCTCTTCGCGGTAAATGGTATTTACAAAAACAAACAAAATACTTTTGAATTGCCAGATCGTAGTGCAAATGTATGTACTATAATAAACAAGGACACATTACGGTTATTTTCTATGAGTTTCACTATATTTAAGTATGTGTAGTTTTTATGTTGTCAATTTTTTTCTTTTTTTATCATTTGACTTCAAACGGCATATGAATTATAAACATGTCATTATTTAGACGTCTAATATAATGATAAAGATGCCATCCGCTCGGTTTGGGAGACGTCGGATATAGAGAAGACGCCACCCAATGGACGTATGTAACACAGGCTTAACAAATTATATCACAAACAACAGTTTTTACTTATTTTTCATCCATTAAGTATAGAACTGTACTGTATTTAATGGATGACAAAATAGGGAAGTAAAAAGTTTGTGATCTAACTTCCTAGGCCTATGTCCTTCCGACTGGTATCCAAATCCTGTCGCTGCCCTGTTCATTAACATAGAACAAGATTGACAGTACTGCAAACATACGCATGTATCACCAGACATTTGGTGTCGAACACAAACACACTAAGTGATAAATGTGCATGTGGTTATCTCGGGAATGTCAGTCAAGGATAGTTTCCGTATGACTCCGTGCAACCTTGAAGCTGAAATATTTTGATTTGACTATCAGAGACAATAGCTGCACTGTGCATGGTGCCGGTACAAAAACACCTGACAGAAAGTACAATAAATGAATGAGTTATGCTCGGTGTGTTCCGCGTATTTTTATAAGCATTTGAGTATATGCATTAATTTATGCCACTCATGTTTGACGAGATGTTCAGTCTTTCTCTATTTCTATCGCCGTGTTTTACATCTATTACAGGAACAACATTTTTCCTAAATTCGTTCTAATCCCAGCGTCTTAACAAGGATTCCATGTTTGCTATTAGTGTACTTTCAATTCTCTGCCTGCTACAAAAACAACGAACATTAGTTATTCAGTTTCAAAAAAGTGAAACTATGGTTTGGTCGTATTGATGTTGGTCCGAATGGTATAATATTAAATTCTGATCTATGTGATTATAACGAATCATCGGCAAATTGTTTAACAACTATTTCGGTATTCATACCAGAATCGCGCTCCGTGGACATTGGAAGACTAATACATCGGTACTAATTGTCATTTGTCTTTGTTAAAAATTGTCATCAATAATGCGAGAGAAAGACCCTACACAGTTCTGAAAGCCTTAATACACATCCCTGGACGCAATATCATCCAGAATGCAAATCACTCCAGTCACGTGATCATGTTTTATTCTTGAAGCTAACAATGACGTATCAAGTTGCACGTGATAGAAAATACGGATAAATACGCCGAAATGTTCGACCTGGGGCTAAATATTTATTGACGTTTGACTTCCGGAATGCGGTTTGTACATACAAAAATTGATATGCTAGTAATGATACCAGACAATGGACACGTTTATATTGTGTTTCATTTATGGTTATACAAAAATAAAACTATGATTATAGTAAATTTGACAGCGGAGGCAGCACTTAACTTAAACAACCAAGCACAGAAATCAATAACCCGATTTGTAAGTTTTAAATAAAAATAATGTAAACGCACACACACTCTTTAAGTTCACCATTTCTGATTGTTTAGAAAAATGCTCTTATGGTGTGTTGGATGTTTGAAAAATGTTTTCAATTCATCCCAAAATGCAAAAGCAAGCAACATTGTCATTTTTTAGGTTGAAAATGTAAACAAAAGTTGACCGATATATTTCGGTTATCTTACGACGGTCGTAAGTGTTACAATCTTACAATGTAATAAATGAGCATGACGCTGTGATACTTGTTTAGGATGAATGTAAACTGGTCAGGAATGTTGGGGTATAATGTTTCACTATAACTTATATTATGTGAGTAATATACGTGACCTTAGACCTTGTCATACGCCTTTATGTCAGGTAGAACTAATATATGATCATTGAGCGTGTGTCATGTCGTACCACTGGCACATCATAGTAGCCTTGTCAGGTTTATCACCTACACCGTTCTTGGGGTATGTCCAGACAACGGTCCCTGCCAATTCAAGAAAAGGAACAATGCCAAATCTTTACAATGACTTGAGGATGTTACATTCTGAGCCAGAATCTGCAAAGTCCCGCTACCAATGTAGGAGTTTTAAACACTAGCAGTGAGCAAATTGTGCTGATAGCCTGATACATAATGTGACCTAAACCAATCTCGACATCTTTCTCTAAAAATCATCTTACAAAATTAGAAATCGGCCATCTTGGAGTTTAGGACCATCGTGAAATATTTACTATAAAATACACATTATTGCTTACTATATATCACGCTAAGTACAAATCTACGATATGAAAGATACAAAGACAAGAAGCCGCGATTTCTATATGCTTCGCATTGCACGATCTCAATAAATTGGATGCTTTGCAGTTCATGTTTTCATATTATGATCCTAAAGGGATCCCGTGTCACGAAATTTCCAGAAATATAATCTTGGATTGAACTGAAGATCACCTTGTTCCATGAGAAAATGATACTTGTCCATGAATAGTCATTAGTTCTTAGCACGAAACACGCATTTTAACCTCATTTGGTGATGTATTACTTGGGGAAGTTTGCTTATAAAAGGGGCTTCACTGAAATGATAGAGTTAATATGATTTGTGACTTTAAATATCCATAACTCCCTTATGGTGGTGTGTTCGAAATATTATATTATAACATTTACGAGATCCCATTCGTCATTTATAATCTGCTAATCAATGCATGATTGTGTCGAATGGGTCGAAAGTTTTGACGTTACGTCTTTCAATCGAAACTCGGGAGTTAGACATTGTAAATGGGGAAATCACTGAGTTGAATTATGGCAGTGTGAAGAAATGTCTATTAGTAAACGCATGTTTTATTGTTTGTGTTATAATCACATATCGTACTTAGAAAGTGTCAGCTCTTTATAAATAGGTTTTTGTCTAAATAGATGACCACTCTCGTTAATAGGTAGAGTATGACCCGCTATTTCAGGTCATCGTTGTAATAGGGACATGCCTCAATACTTAATGTTAGAAGACAATGTATGTCTATTGTTTGCGTAATCTATCTTAAACATGTACTAGTATATCGTAGCACGCAGACATTAACACGGTCAAAGTGCCCTACTTTCGGATGACATCAAAATAGTGTATTCATTCACACAAATGAATCATTCCTACGCATAGCTTTGCATCGCATTATCACTGTACATTACTTGGGTCAATTAAGCAGATTTGATGAATGGCTTAGTATGCTTACAATGTTGACAAACATCTAGAACGATAGTAAATGACACCAGTGATAATGTGGTTTCCCACATTGTGATGGACATGTCCATCTAACGTCAAATGACAAAGGTGTACTTCTAGCGTGTTTCAGTAAATCTGTCTACATCGCTCTTTTGTTTTATAGAGTATGAGTATGAGTATGCAGCCTTAAATTCTGTGAATCACCGTTGGCAACTTTATGCACATTTCAACTTCAATAATGATGATCGGAAATTTCGTGTCGAGCACAACACACTTAGTGATTAATGTGCATGTGTATATCTCCGGAATGTCAGTCAAAGATTATTTCCGTATGTTTCCGTGCAACCTTGATGCTGACATGTTCTGATTTAATTATCAGAGACAATAGATGCACTGTGCATGGGGCCGGTACAATAAACACCTGGCAGAAATATCAAGTACAGTGAATGTATGCTCGGAATGTTCTGTGTGTTTTTATTAGCATTTGAGTATTAGCAAAACGTGCTGCGCTTCCAATCTAAGCTTCTTAATTAGCATTCAAAGAGTTAGCTACTAGTCTTTTGTCAATTCTCCGCCTGTCACTTTGTTCGACTGGATTATTCCTATTTATATTAAATCGCGAAACAAGTCCATAAATGTTTTCTTATCAATTGCAGCATTACGTACTTTCCCATTTAGCGAGCTTCGACATTCTGTACTCTTTTATTAGGTTTGTAAGGAGTTCACATAACTGTCGTATTCCTGATGCTTGATTGGACCCCTTACTCTTCTCAGGATACCCGCTATATATAAGAGTATCATTGGAGACCCGAGTCACACAACCAACGTCTCTAGGTCGAGAAATAAAGGGTCTTCTATGTCTTTGACCTCTTGTATCAATTAACGCAAAATAGGTCTGAGAAAATCCGACAGGGAAGGTAGCACTCAACCAAACAAGCCGAGCACAGAAATCAGAAACACCACGACACAACTACCCTAAGCCATATGTAAGTACACTGATACACGAATCTAAATAATCAGTCATTAAAGCAAGGGTTAATAATGTATTCAAAGAATCATAAATGACTGTAAAAGCTATTGATCGTCAAAAAATGTACAAGGTTGTGTTTCCAAAACAAAGCTTCTCAGTCCCGTTGGATAATTGTTCTGTTGGACAAAACTGAAAACTGGTAAAATAAATGGACGAAACTAACGGGTGGTTCAGTCCAAGAGGTATATCGTTTTTCAGATCCGCCGTAGTCGAAATGAGGTCATGTTTATCCAGACTACTAGCGTGATTACTTCTATTTTACGAAGATGTTTACACGTGTATATCAAGGTGCACCATATTTATAAAGGCACATTAATCTGATTGTATAGAAGCTGACAGAAGTAGCTGAAAATAGAAAACACATATTCAAGCAATAAAATTCATCTTAGTATTTCCAAAGAAATGCTGACATATATTAGTGATTCACAGATCGTCTGGTGTGTTTCGTTGCGGAACATCAGACACAGTCAACGAGAACCAATGAGTATATTCGGCCAGATCTCAGATTTAGCATCTATAATCACTTCATAAGACAACCGCCGCTTGTCTCGAAATCTTTGACCAAAGTGGCAGGAAAAGTATACTACAAAAACACATTGAACATTAGTTATTTAGTTTCGAAAAAGAGAAACTATGATTATTGTCCTATTGTTGTTGGTTCAAATGGTATGATTGATGTGATCATAACCTAATCCGCGGCAAATTGATTAACAACTTTTCTAATATTCCATATCGCGATAGCCTTCCAGAATCGCGCTCTAAGGACATCCAAAGACTAATAAATCAGTACTAATTGTCATTTGTCTTTGTTAGAAAATTGTCATCAATAATGCGCAAGCGATTCCCTACACCAGGCTGAAAGCCTTAATACAAAGCCCTGGACGCAATATCACACATAAAGCGAATCGTTTTATTCATGGGACGTATCAAGTTACACGCGAAAGAAAATACGGAGAAATACGACAAAATGTTCGATATGGGGCTAAATATTTCCTGGCGTTTGACTTCCGATGTGCGTTTTGTTCTAATACAGACATTGTTTGATATGCGAGTAATGAAACAGGAAATAGAAACGTTTATGCTGTGTTTCACTTTATAAGTATTCATATTCAAAAGGAAAAAAGGAAATAATAGAAAACTGACAGTTATGCATGACTTAAACAGCTTAGCACAGAAAACTATTAAATGATTCATAAGGTTTAAATCGAAATAATGTAAACTCCCACCAACACTTTACGTTCACTATTTCTGAATGGCTAGAAAAATGCTAAGATGGTGTGTTGTTTGCTTGCAAAATGTTTTAAATTCCCCCCTCTATGCAAACGCATGCAACTGTATTTTTATTTATTTTTCATATTGAAAATGAAAACAAGCGTTGACCGATATTCTTGGTGGTTGTCCTATTTTACGACAAGCGTAATGTTTCAATGTGATAACAGATCATGACGCTGTAATACTTGAATGGGATGAATGGAAACTGTTCGGGAATGTTGGTGTTTTACTATAACCTAAATTATGTGAGTTATATACCTGACCTTACACCTTGTAACACGCATTTATGTCAGTTAGAACTAAGGTGGCAGGGGATATATTGGGGTGATGGGGGTCCCTCAAAATATCATATCTTTAGTGTAGGGCTTATTTATGGGCACCAAAAATTAAATTGGTATTTAAAATACCCAATTCTGTATTTATTTTTACCACAGAAGGTGTTTAATATTTTGAAAAATCATAGAAACTAAATATCAGTTGGCTCCGAAGGATTTGTAGCTCTTCAAAATGGAGGTTACCACCACTGGTGGAAGTTCAAATTTAGCGTGCAAATGACAGCAAATAGCAAAAAATCGGCAGGTATGGGAGACACTTTTCTTGCTGAATTAACCTAGCTCAGACATGCTATTTATGTAAAATGGGACCAAAAATAGGATTGCATTGGGTTTAAAAATACTGTGTATGGGGTGACATTCGTCACTTTTGTATTTTTTTGACTAAAATTTAGAGGGGTAGGGGCAAAATCTAAGGGCCATAACTCCACAACCCTAGGGGTTAGCCTTGCAATTTGATGTTATTTTCTATTTATGTTGCATAGGCATTGAGACTGACACATAAATACTTTATTGTCTTATTTGCTGTTTTCAAGAAATCCGCTTGACTGTTTAGGGCCTGTCAGAACCTCAAAATTGGCCAATAAAATATCCCCTGCCACCTAATAGATGATCATTTTATGTGTGTGTCATGTCGTACGACTGTCTCATCTAAGTAGCTTTGTCAGATTTACCACTTAAAGTATAATAGTCGTTCTGTTTTGTTTTTTTCAAACAACGGTTCTACAAACCCAAGCAATGGTACAAGAACAGTTCTTTTTAATAACTTGAGCATGTTAAAGGTTGAATTCGTTTCTGCTAGTAACAACATTTAAACATTGTATATTAGAAAATAATGCTGACACACGCTTTAACCAATATCGATCTGTTACTCTACAAAGCATCTTGCTATACTGGATATCTGTCATCTTGGACGCCGCCTCGGATTGCAGTACCAGCACAAAATACTTTCTTATAAAACACACTTCGTTGCTCTACTGTAGATCATTGAAGCATCCTTTGTACAAACCTACGATATCAATCACTATGTATTTTTATATAGTGTGTATTGCACGATCTTAGTAAATTGGATTCTTAACAATGAATCATTTTCCAGAGCATGATAATAAGAGGATTCCGTGTCACGATATTGCCTCATGTTAATCATGGATTTAACTGTAACTCATCTTGTGTCAAGTGAAAATGTTAACTGTTCATGTATATTTGTTTGTTCTTAGCACGAAACACGCATACTCCACCTCATTTGGTGATATGCTATTTGCGGCAATTTGCTGATAAAAGGGCGAGATGGACGAGTTAATATGCCTAGTGACTTTAAAAATTCCCTTGTTGTTGTGGGTCTAAATATTATATTTAGCATTTACAAGATCCCATTCGTCGTTAATAATCTGGCAATTTGTGCATGATTGTGTTGAAAGTTGTAAGAATGGGTCGCCAATATTGACATTACGTCTTTGTAGATATATTGTAGTGAATACGAACCCTAATCAGGATTTAGACTTCGTAAATGGGGAAATCACAATATTGACTTACGGTAGTGTGAATGGTTGACTACTAGTAAATACAATAATGTTTTATTGTTTGTTGTTAAAACGCACAGTGCACATAGAAAGTGCCAGATGCGTAATAAATGGTCTGAATACATGAACGCTCTCCTTTAATAGGCACAGTTTGACATGGCATTCCAGGCCCTCGTTGTAATCGGGACATGGCCCAACACTAAATGTTAGAATGTACGTATATCGTTTGTGCAATCCGTCTTAAACGATATGACCATGTACTAGTATAGTTATCTTGGCACATAGACATTAACATGGTCAGAGTGCCCTAGTTTTGGATGACATCAAAATGTTTTTTTTCATTTATGTAAACTAATTATTCCTACTCGTTAACAGCTTTGGAATGCATTATCACTGTACATTACTTAGGTCAATTAAGCATATTTGATGAATGGCTTAGTACATGTACCCATTCAATGTTAACAAACATCTAGAACGATAGTAAATGACACCAGTGATGATGTGGTTCACCCAGAATATGATGGACGCGTCCATCTAACCTCACGGGACGAAGGTGTACTTCACACGTGTTTCAGTTGACCGGTTAAAATGATAGATATGGACAGCTAGTATCGTTCTTTTCATGACGGCAACATAGTGTACCCTTGGTTTAAAACCTTTCATCTGGGAATCATTTTAGGCTCGTGTGGCTTTTTAAATTATATGCATCACCGTTGACTGCTTTATACACATTTTAACTTCAATAAAAATGAATAAACCGTATATAAATACATTTCATCCCCCATTTATCTCTTATTATAATGCACACCAAATAAACCTACAAACATAATCGTTATCAAATAATGAAAAACAATATTGTTTTTACAGGGCGGTTAATATCATTGCTATATTTGATAATTCTTAGTATAAACTTTCCTTTCCCTAATTCTGGACAAATTGTCCAGTGTTTTGGAATTTAAAGCCTTTAACATCCGTCTGCAAAATTATTCCTTGGTGTATTATGTTTTTAAAATGCCATTGCTTTAAGTATATTGATTATGTCGTTCACACGTATAATGATACGCTGGCTCCTATGGTGTGTCTATATCGGATTAAGCGTTTAAATCCTTTCACTGACACTCTTTTATGAATTTTTCAACTTATATTGTGAGACATCATAGGGGCCAAAATATCAAATATCATTTGTTTTCTTGGCTTAGTTATTTTTCTAGTTCATTGTTTATTGTTGAGGATCTTATGGAAGACTGATTGTTTAGTATATTGTCAAATAAGTTTCCTCGTAAAATAAAGTCTTTATTATTATTATTATTATTATTACAAGTTGAGTTGTATTATTATTTATATACATAAATAATGGAGCTATTCAGTGTAAGATATATGGCTGTAATCTCCTAGAAAGATAAGTAACGTATGAAACACTGGAATATTACATACATAAAACAATAAACACATGTAGTTGAGATAAGGATTTTGTATACAATGTTTATTGTTGATGAGTATCATGGCGTCACAATACCCCCTGTTCCTTTTCTGTCAACAATAGATTAGTTATATTATATCAGGATAAACACTCGGTAACATTGTGTCGAATTCCTCCGCAAAAATTGCTAACGTTTCGTTTTGCTATGTTTCATTGAAATACAGATATACATGTTTAGTATTTTCTATCACGTAGTGGTGGCAAATTGCTGGTTCTCAAAGTGTCAGAATAATATGACTTGGTAGTGTCTGTATGAATAAGATAATGTTGGCCAATTCGTCAATACTGTCTGCAGCAAAATCAGTGGACGTCTGTATCAGTCGATGTAGTAAATGAAACAATAAACGAAATATGAAATTACTTGATAATTTGTAAGTAACAAACACGCGTTTGTTTGGAGCAATCGCTCATGTAAGTAAGCAATGCACACGTACCCTAATTTTATCATGTGATATTTATCATGGTGCTCAACCAACATCATCAAACGTGCCGAAACGGTCCAAGGAATAGAATGGGGTTTAATTCGCATTATGACAAACTATTAACAAACCGACAGCTTCTACTGTTTTGGCTATTGTACTATATGTTGGTAAGATATTGGTATAATAATAATTACAGCACAATTATTCTGTCAGGAGATTTGATGAGCATTCATTCTGACAATAGCTACTAGATGTTACTTTCCTGTAGACAGGTCTCGTGTATATTATAAATGACATGCATTCTACTTGCTGCTATGAACTTGCAATAAGGATAACAAGACGTTGTTTTATGACCATCTAACATCTGGTCGGCTGTATCAATCGTAGAGAAAACAATCAAGACTATAAGTATTATTGGATAATTCTTATAATGTTTATTTCATTAATTGTCAAAGACTGTTAGCGGGGAATATTGCATAAAATAAGTAGACTTACCACCCATAAAAATGATTACTGGTACATGTATTTGTGAATATTTAGGAGCTTGGGAAGATCATGCGTTTGTTTGGAACACGCCCTCGTGTACGATAGCAATGCACACTTATTCTATTTTTATCAAGTGATACTTATCATGATGCTCAACTAAAATCACCAAACGTGCCGAAACAGTCCAAGGAATAGAATTGGGTTTTATTCGCGTTATCATGGTAATCTTTTAACGCCATGTTTCCCGGCTGATATTCATGAGATAACGTCTAGGCATGAAACGTGCACCACGCGTCAGACATGTGCAACGATGTCACATTTATATCGACCACGTGACACACCATATGGTCAAGTATGTAAAAATAAAAAAACAACTGTCCAAAAGTTTATTTTCTCATTTTTGCAATAACCAAGCAACGCTTTGGTCGTTTTTTAACCAAGGTAGCGCGTCTATTTTTTTGCAGCCCGTTATTGGTATTAAACTTAGACGTTTTTGCAACATCATCAAATTGCTGAAAGTTGTTTTCGAAACATATTTGATGTTTCAAAACTTGTTATGGTTAGGACAGCATTTTGTTCCCACCTGTGGATGCTATTTTACCAATACAGGATTCTTGGACCGCAGAGTGTTGAGTGAGAAAATAAAGATATACTAAGACACGTATTATTCGCTTACGCATCAAATCCCGATGGATTTGGGAGATTTTCACAAAGTTTTGATATTTGCGAGGGGTCCCGGACATCGGTAGCTGATAAAGTGGGCATTCTGGAGAAGTTGCGCTGCTACCAAATAACATGATGCTAGCAGCCAAGGTCACCATGGCCGGACAAGTGCTTTGTAATACCTTTTGTAATAACATGGTTTACCGGTACGTGTTTTGTCCTTAGCAATGGTCAAATATCGTCGATATTTTGGAGTTGGAGATTGTAACATGAGTCTTAAAAGTTCCTCAATGTTTAGTGCGTAAGACATTCTTACAATTGAGCATACACTGAAAATATTAAACATATACGTAGGTAAGCTAAGTATCTTCAGATGACCGATATACCGCGACATACATAAAACAGTGAAGAAACGCTGTTCTAGTAGAAACAATGCTTAAAGTCAAACACCGCACCCATCCCATACCAGAGCGTGTAGAGCGGATTTGTATATCAGATAAAATAATACAATAATAAAATAGAACTCTTTTATTGCTGGATCATAATTGAAACTGTGTATCATAATCACAATAGACATCTTATTCCTCATACAGATTTCTAACGGAAGTCAGCATTTTATCACGTTTTCAATACGTTAATGTAACGAAACGAGCGAGATAATGGCTGCTGTTTTTTGTGTATATTATATAGGTTCTGTCTATGAAATCAGTAGCTCTGATATCTATCTTAACCTTTAAAGGGCCTGTCTCACAGATGAAGCAAAAGTTTTTAGAAGTATAGTTTTCTTATCAAATCAAGTATTTATATAATAGAACATTGTTGACTGTTGATTTAAGAAATATTTATTGCCTATAATAGTTTTTAACCACTTTTAACATAGCGCACACCAGTGTGTTTTTCCTTTTAAACACAGCGTAATTTTTCCTTTCAGCGCAAGTTTTGAGTAATATTATTCACTAGATCGGCCTGTAACATAAACAAACTTCAGTCTAAACATCTATGAAGTATTTGGTCTGTTTTAAATTTGTTTTCATCACATGCGAATAAATTTCATGCAATTTAAATGTGAGTTGTTTAAATTTCTATTACATATTAATACGGTATAGAATTTTTGAGGTAAAATGCTTTAATAAATACAAAATCCTGATGTGTCACAAGTTACATTTTATTTCAGTGTGCTTGTTTATGGGATATACAGGCATCTATGCCAAAATGTAGTGAAAATATTTTATTTTCGCTATACGAGGAAACGTGATGCAGTTCCTTTAAACAATCTGCCTGACATACGTGGTGTGCGTTACACCGGTAAATGAGCGATTCTGTTACTTAATGTGTTTATTTGCCACATAAATATTTGCGAACAAGAAATCTACGTACTTGATAATATACATAAACCCATTCTTAAGAATGGACTTTATAATATTATAACTAAGTCGGCATTAGGATTTCTGCAACATACTAGGTCCAAATAGCGAAAGCAAAAAGGGTATGACGAAATAGGACAGGGAGTACGTACGCATAATGCCACAAATACAAACAATTTCATAATTATGCTCAAAATGTTTATAATGTGGTGTTCGTTGTTGTATAACAACTCAAGTTTTTAATCACAGAATTGCTCCTAATTATGCCATATGCAATATATCAACATCATTACGTTGCTTTGTGTTTAGATGTTGGCGTTTTTATAAAATGTTAGAATCATGGCTAAACTTGAATGATAAACTCTCTCTTGATAGGTTCAAATTGTTTATTTCAATATCTAGTATCTACATCTTAATGACTGAAGAATCAAAAACCTTGAAAAGTCAGTTCTTACACATAATAGCAGTCTATAACCATGAACGTTTCTCAGAAGTGAAACAAAAAACAGGGCATTGGAGACCATATTCGCCAAACGGAAATTTTCTATATCGAGTATGCATGTGCATTTATACAGTATAATAATTTAAGAAACCAGGATAGTTGATGCATAAAAATCCGCGTAGGTTACAAGGAATGTTCAAAGGTACAAAGGGAATGCCACTTGTCCGTTTTTAAACCATGAATACATTCTATGTTTACCACTTTTCTTCCTATTACACATAACATGTATAGTGACGGTGTCTATTTGTAGAATTGATACATGTAGGTTTGTTATAAGAAAGCAAACATTGCATTGGAGGCGCACTGTCGCACCCAATCATTAGGCCACTGATCGAACTTATCAAAACGTGTTCTTTGATTTCTTGTGATCTTATGTTGGGGATGCGGTATTATAACAGAGAAATGTATCAGACAATGGTACCACCTCTTGTATCATGTTTAACACGAAACGTCATCACTTGCAGCAGTTTATTTATGTAAAATGCCTGTTTAGTTTTAGATACTGTCAAATGATCAGAAATAAAAATAAAACGTCATTGAAAACACCATACGCAGTTATTAATTTTAAAATCTGACGTGAGAGGCATTTCAATATGCAGAAAGCTCCACCCTGAATGATAAGTACTCTTTTTTGACGTTTGACTGAATGTTACAATTATGTAATTCCTGTAGAATGTGTTATCTATACTGTGCTATCGCGGATTTTCTATTTTTATTTGAAACATACACCCGATTTGTCATTCCAAAGGAGTGTTCTATCTTCTTAAGATATTGTAAACAGATTGTGAGGTGACTAGTGAAGGGCATTATGGATACCAATATATGTATAAATAAATATAACCACATCGCGCTAATGTGCTAGTAATGATAATAGACAAGGGAAGCGTGTTTGTTGGGTTTAATTTATAATAATTTAAAATTAAAAGGTAATACTAAATCATTTGACAGCAAAGACAGCACTTAACGTATTCAGCAGAACACAGAAACCAATAACATGATTCGTAAGTTTTAACTCGAAATGGTAAACTCACACACACCCTTTAAGTTCAATGTTTAGAAAAATGCTAATAGTGTGTGCCAAGTGTTTGAAAATGTTTTGAATTCATCCCCAAATGCAACAGCAAGCATCTGTGTCTTTGTTTTCTTTTTCATATTGGAAATGTAACTAAAAGTTGACCGATTTTCTGGGTTATTTTACGAGAAGTGTAAATCTTATCATGTTATAAATGATCATGATACTGTGATATGGGATGAATGGAAACTGTTCAGGAATGTTTGTGTATAATGTTTTACTATAACCTAAATTATGTGAGTTATATACCTGACCTTACACCTTGTCACACGCCTTTATGTCAGATATAGAACTAATAGATGATCACCGTGTGCGTGTCAAGTCGTACCACTCTCACATTATAGTAGTAGTAGCTTCGTTAGTTTTATCACCATCAGTATAACATTCATTCGGATGTATTGCTAGACAACGGGCAAAGCTTGAACCTACAAAGTCCCGCTACTAATGTAATACTCTAGTTTTTAGTGTAGTCAGAATGGTACTTTGACATAAATATACTCTAAGCCTAGCATTCATTACATTTATGTTCTTTGAAACATCATACATCTTCAGGGTACGTTTTGGTCTATTTTCTAGTAAACCGCGTATTGCACGATCTTAATAAATTGGATGCTTTGCAATTAATATTTTTAGAGCATGACAATAAAGGGATTCCGTGTCACGAAATGTCCAGATATTAATCTTGGATTGAACTGAGGCTCACCTTGTTCCACCAGACAATGATACTTGCACATGTATTGTCATTAGTTCTTAGCAAGAAACACGCATTTCCCACCTTATTGGCGATCTTATATTTGCGGAGATTATTTCAATCTAAACGAATCGATATGTTTATTAAAAACCTGACGCTTTCCTCCGTTGAATGGCTAATGACCTCCGGGTTTGAAGGAGAGTTGCTACGAAAAGGGGCTTCAGTGGAATGTACGAGTTTATATGGTTTGTGACTTTACATATCCAAAATTCCCCTGTTGCAGATGGTTAGAAATATCATATTATAACATTTACAAGTTCACATTCGTCATTTATAATCTGCCAATTGGTGCATGATCGGGTCGAATATTGTAAGAATGGGTCGCAAATTTTGAGGTTACGTCTTTCTAGATGTATCGTAGTGGCCTTGAACACTACTGTGGAGTAAGACTTTGTAAATGGGAAAATCTTACGAAGTTGTCTTCTGGAAGTGGGAAGGAATGCCTACTACTAGAAATGTAATGGTGTTTTACTGTTTGTTGTTAAAACACGCATTGCACATAGAAAGTGTCAGATTCGTAATAAATAGGTTATGGTCTAAATAGCTGACCGCTCTCCTTAAATAAATACAGTATGACACGCCATTTCAGGTCATTGTCGTAATCGGGACATACCCCAAAACTTAATGTTAGAACACAATGTTTGTCTTTTGTTTGTGCTGGTATATCGTAGTACACAGCCATTAACACGGTCAGAGTGCCCTTCTGTTGGATGACATCAAAATAGTGTTTTCATTTATACAAACGAGTGAACAGCTTTGGAATGCATGATCACTGTACATCGCCCTAGTCAAACAGGCAAATATGACGGATGGCTTAGTATGATCACTATGTTGACAAACATCTAGAACGATAGTTAATGACACCAGTGAAGATGTGGTTCACCCAGAATATGATGGACGCGTCCATCTAACGTCACGTGACGAAGGTGAACTTCACACGTGTTTCAGTTGACCAGTTAAAATTATAGATATGGACCGCAACATAGCGTACCCTGGGTTCAAAACGTTTCATCTGAGAATCCTTTTATGCTCATGTGGCTTTTGAAATTATATGCATCACCGTTGACTACCTTATACACATTTCAACTTCAATAAAAAATGAATAAACCGTATACAAATACATTTCATTCTCCATTTATCTCTATTATAATGCACAGCAAATGAAACAAGTTACTAAAACCAACAAACATAACCGCTATCAAATAATGAAAAACAATATTGTTTATAGCTAGTTGGCGATAGAAAAAAATCGTGTTTTTGTAACATTTCCGAAAATCTATTCATCCGATTTTGGTAAAAAATTACACAGAACTACAATAACTTCCTACCTACTCCCATTCCGAATTCCTTAATTTTTAGTCACTTATTAAAAGACTTTTATTCTTTATTATATATTGAAATTACATGCGTTTGGACAGTTTAACGCAGGGAGGTAATCTGGTATTACATTGATGATTTATTATCAATTATTTAACCGTTACACTCCGTGATCGTCAGGATTGACATTACTGTTATGAAGACGAGACTTAGGAGGCCCGTATGATTCAGGTTATTTATGTTTGTCGCTTGTAAACAATGTACAACAATAACATGTACTTCGTCGAATTCACAGACGGGCCTCGCGTGTGTAATATTAAGTAGGTTGCAAATACGTAAATATACCGTTAGGCGTATCACATGACCGTAACGATGGCTGTTGCAAGTATCAAGTCTTCTAACTTGATATTGCATACAAAACTACAAATATGTTACATTGAACTTATGAACAAAAGTTTTTTAACTGAATTCTAATGTTGCTGAAATTTCAGTGTGTATTAGGTAGATATATTTCATTTATTCGTGCAAAATTTCATACATGTAGGTTTAGTAATTACAGAGAAATGCTTAAAAAACACGATTTTTTTCTATCGCAAACTAGCTATAACAGGGCGGTAAATATCATTGATATATTTGATAATTCTTGGTATAAAATGTTATTTCCCTAATTCTTGACAAAATATCCAGAGTTTTGGAATTTAAAGCTTTTAACAAGTTGGCTTAAATTATTATTTATATACATAAAGAATGGAGCTATTCAGTGTATAATATATGGCTGTAATCTCCTAGAAAGATAAGTAACATATGAAACACTGGAATATTACATACATAAAACCATAAACACATGTTGTTGAGATGGAATATAGAGGACCCTGTATACAAGGTTTATTGTTGATGGGTATCATAGCGTCACAATATCCCCTGTTACTTTTCTGTCCACAATAAATTAGTTAAATTATACTGATGTAAAAAGTCGGTCACATTGTGTCGAATTCCACTGCAAAAATTGCAAACGTTTCGTTTTGCTATTTTGCATTGAAATACAGATATACATGTTTAGTATTTCTATCACGAAGTAGTGGCAAATTGCTGGTTCTCAAAGTGTCAGAATTATATGACTTGGTAGTGTCCGTATGAATAAGATAATGTTGGTCAATTCGTCAAAATTGTCTGCAGCAAAATCAGTAGACGTCTGTATCAGTCGATGTAGTAAATAAAACAATGAACGAAATATGAAATTACTTGATAATTTGTAAGGAACAAACACGCGTTTGTTTGGAACAAGCGCTCATGTAAGTAAGCAATGCACACGTATCCTAATTTTATCATGTGATATTTATCATGGTGCTCAACCAACATCAGCAAACGTGCCGAAACGGTCCAAGGAAAAGAATGGGGTTTAATTCGCATTATAACAAACTATTAACAAACCGACAGCTCCTACTGTTGTGCCTATTGCACTATATGTTGGTAAGATATTGGTATAATAATAATTACAACACACTTATTCTGTCAGGAGATTTGAGGAGCATTCATTCTGACAATAACTACTAGATGTTACCTTCCTGTAGACAGGTCTCGTACATATTATAAATGACATGCATTCTACTTGCTGCTATGAACTTGCAACAAGGATAACAAGACGTTGTTTAATGACCATCTAACATCTGGTCGGCTGTATCAATCGTAGAGGAAACAGAGAAAACAATGAAGACTATAAGTATCATTGGATCATTCTTATAATTTTTATTTCATTAATTGTCAATAACTGTTAGCGGGGTATATTGCATAAAGTAAGTAGACTTACCACCCATAAAAATGATTACTGGTATTTGTGAATATTTAGGAGCATATGAAGTTCATGCGTTTGTTTGGAACACGCCTTCGTGTACGATAGCAATGCACACTTATACTATTTTTATCACGTGAAACTTATCAAGATGCTCAACTAAAATCACCAAACGTGCCGAAACGGTCCAAGGAATAGAATTGGGTTTTATTCGCGTTATCATGGTAATCTTTTAACGCCATGTTTCCCGGCTGATATTCATGAGATAAAGTCTAGGCATGAAACGTGCACCACGCGTCAGGCATGCGCAACGATCTCACATTAATATCGACCACGTGACACACCATATGATCAAGTATGTAAAATAAAAATAAACTGTCCAATTTTTTTCCCCTCATTTTTGCAATAATCAAGCAACGCTTTGGGTCGTTTATTTAACCAAGGTAGCGCGTCTATTTTGCGCAGCCCGTTATTGTAATTAAACTTAGACGTTTTTGCAACATCACCAAAATACTGAAAGTTATTTTCGAAACATATTTGATGTTTCAAAACTTGTTATGGTTAGGACAGCATTTTGTTCCCACCTGTGGATGCTATTTTACCAATACAAGATTCTTGGACCACAGAGTTTTGAGTGAGAAAATAAAGATATACTAAGACGCTTACACAAATGTATTATTCGCTTACGCATCAAACCACGATGGATTTGGGAGATTTTCACAAAGTTTTGATATTTTCGAGGGGTCCCGGACATCGGTAGCTGATAAAGTGTGCATTCTGGAGTAGTTGCACTGCTACCCAATAACATGATGCTATCAGCCAACGTCACCATGGCCGGACAAGTGCTTTGTAATACTTTTTGTAATAACATGGTTTACTGGTACGTGTTTTGTCCTTTTTGGAGTCAATACAATAATAAAATAGAACTCTTTTATACCTGAATCATAATTGAAACTGTGTATCATAATCACAATAGACATCTTATTCCTCATACAGATTTCTAACGATGTAAGCATTGAATCACGTTTTCCATAAGTTAATGTAACGGAACGAGCGAGATAATGGCTGCTGTTTTTTGTGTGTGGATATTATATAGGTTCTGCCTATGAAATCAGTAGCTTTGATATCTATCTTAACCTTTAAACAATCTGCCTGACATACGTGGTGTGCGTTACACCGGTAAATGAGCGATACTGTTACTTAATGTGTTTATTTGCCACATTAATATTTGCGAACAAGAAATCTACGTACTTGATAATATACATCAACCCATTCTTAAGAATGGACTTTATAATATTATAACTAAGTCGGTATTAGGATTTCTACAACATACTAGGTCCAAATAGCGAAAGCAAAAAGGGTATGACGAAATAGGACAGGGAAGGCAAATATTGTAAATTATCACATTGTTCTCAAAACAACCTAATGTTCAAAAGCGTATTCTAAACGTTTCTATAATAGCGTATTCACGCGACTGAAGATTATGTTTAGTATCCCTCTTTGTCAAGGTAAGGCATTTATCAATATATTCCTTTTCCTTTTCTGGTGTTTCAACATTCGCATTGGGAGACGTAGTTGGAAAGTCATAATCTTAGAAGTGATCCATAATGATAAAGTCCACTAAATGATCCGTCTGGTTACCGAGCGCCTCTCTGTAGGTTAATTACTGGTACTTTTTCATACACAATATAAATAGATTTTGGTAGTCGAAAACAAAATACAATTACGCATTAATGACATGTCACATGATATATACTTTTATACAAACATTGTTATACAAGTATATAAATTTGTCACGTTACATAACGTTGTAATCCTCTGTCATCCCTTTGCAAATGATGATGAAGTTATAAAACAAACGATGATCTGAATTTTCCGTAATCTGTAAAACATGTGTATAAAACATGTTTCTGCCCCTTCACACTACGTTATGCTATCAATATTTATGATAGCGACCTATCTGACATCATGATGACATTATACCAATTCCTTTTTATTGAGAAGCAAAACATTCTACAACTACGGAAGCAGTTCCATCGAGTAGCATAATGTAAACGATTTTTGACGATAAAGGGTAGTTATACTTATAGTAAGTACGTATAATGCCACAAATACGAACAATTTCATAAGTATGCTCAAAATGCATATAACGTTGTCGAGTTCGTTGTTGTATAACAAGT
The DNA here is from genome assembly GCA_963678985.1 of Spisula subtruncata. Lineage (NCBI taxonomy): Eukaryota > Metazoa > Mollusca > Bivalvia > Venerida > Mactridae > Spisula > Spisula subtruncata. The sequence continues at coordinate 9,388,389 of OY787667.1, forward strand.
TAAGTTTTTAATCACAGAATTGTTCCTAATTATGCCATATGTAATATGTCAACATCATTACGTTACTTTGTGTTTACATGTTGGTGTTTTTATAAAATGTTAGAATCGCGGCTATCGCGGATGATAAACTCTCTCTTGATGGTTTCAATGTGTTTATTTCTATATCTAGTATCTACATCTTAATGACTGAAGAATAAAAAACCTTGAAAGTCAGGTCTTACACATAATAGCAGTCTATAACCATGAACGTTTCTCCGAAGTGAAACAAAATACAGGGCATTGGAGGCCATATTCGCCAAACGGAAATTTTCTATATCGAGTATGCATGTACATTTATACTGTATAATAATTAAGAAACCAGGATACTTGATGCATAACAATCCGCGTAGGTTACAAGGAATGTTCAAAGGTACAAAGGGAATGCCACTTGTCCGTTTTTAAACCATGAATACATTCTATGTTAACAAGTTTTCTTCCAATTATACATGTATAGTGACGGTGTCTATTTATAGAATTAATACATGTAGGTTTATTATAAGAAAGCAAACAGCACATTCGATGGGCAAATGTCGCACCCAATCATTCGGCCGCTGATTGAACTTATCAAAACCTTGTTCTTGGATTTCTTGTGGTCTTTTGTTGGGGATGTGGTATTATGTCAGAGACATGTCTCAGACAATGGAACCACCGCTAGTATCATGTTTAACACGAAACGTCATCACTTGCAGCAGTTTATTTATGTGAAATGCCTGTTTAGTTTTAGATATTGTCAAATGATCAGAAATAAAAAAAACCGCGCCATTGAATACACCATACGCAGTTATTAATTTTAAAATCTGACGTGGGAGGCATTTCAATTTGCAGAAAGTTCCACCTTGAATGATAAGTACTCTTTGTGACGTTTGTCTGAATGTTACAATTATGTAATTTCTCTAGAATGTGTTATCTATACTGTGCTATCGCGGATGTTTTTATTTTTATTTGAAACATACACCCGATTTGTTATTCCAAAGGAGTGTTCTATTTTCTTAAGATATTGTAAACAGATCGTGAGGTGACTAGTGAAGGGCATTATGGATACCAATATATGTATAAATAAATATAACCACATCGCGCTAATATGCTAGTAATGATAAAAGACAATGGAAACGTGTATGTTGGGTTTAATTTATAATAATTCAAAATTAAAAGGTGATACTAAATCATTTGAGAGCGAAGACAGCAATTAACGTATTCAGCAGAGAAACCAATCACATGATTCGTAAGTTTTAACTTGAAACCCTTTAAGTTCAACAATTCTAAATGTTAAGATAAATGCTGATAGTGTGTGCCAAATGTTTGAAAATGTTTTGAATTCATCCCCAAATGCACAAGCAAGCATCTGTGTCTTTGTTTTCTTTTTCATATTGGAAATGTAACCAAAAGTTGACCGATTTTCTGGGTTATTTTACGAGAAGTGTAAATCTTATCATGTTATAAATAAGCATGATAATGTGATATGGGATGAATGGAAATGGATGACAATGTTTGTGTATAATGTTTTACTATAACCTTAATTATGTGAGTTATATACCTAACCTTACACCTTGTAACACGCCTTTATGTCAGATATAGAACTAATAGATGATCACCGTGTGCGTGTCAAGTCGTACCACTCTCACATTATAGTAGTAGTAGCTTTGTTAGTTTTATCACCAACAGTATAACATTCATTCGGATGTATTGCTAGACAACGGGCAAAGCTCGAACCTACAAAGTCCCGCTACTAATGTAATAATCTAGTTATTAGTGTAGTCAGAATGGTGCTTTGTCATAAATATACTCTATGCCTATAGCATGCATTACATTTATGTTCTTTGAAACGTCATACATCTTCAGGGTATGTTTTGGTCTATTTTCTAGTAAACCGCGTATTGCACTATCTGAAAAAATTGAATGCTTTGCAATTAATATTTTCAGAGCATGATAATAAAGGGATTCCGTGTCACGAAATGTCAAGATATTAATCTTGGATTGAACTGAGGCTCACCTTGTTCCACCAGACAATGATATTTGCACATGTATTGCCATTAGTTTTTAGCACGAAACACGCATTACCCGCATTATTGGCATTCTCATATTTGAGAAGATTATTCCAATCTAAACGAATCGATATGTTTATTAAAAACCTGACACTTTTCTACGTTCTTGTGCTCGAATGTCTAATACACCGGGTTTGAAGGAGAGTCGCTACTAAAATGGGCTTCAGTGGGATGTACGAGTTTATTAAATATGGTTTGTGACTTTAAAATTTCCCTGTTGCAGATGATTCGAAATATCATATTATAACATTTACAAGCCCCAATTCGTCATTTATAATCTGTCAATGGTTCATGATTGTGTCGAATGTTGTAAGAATGGGTCGCAAATTTTGAGGTTACGTCTTTTTAGATGAATCGTAATGGCCTTGATTTCCACTACTGCGGAGCTAAACTTTGTAAATGAGAAAATCACACGAAGTTGACTACTACTAGTAATGAAATGGTGTTTTACTGTTTGTTGTTAAAACAGGCATTGCACATAGAAAGTGTCAGATCCGTAATATATAGGTTATGGTCTAAATAGATGACCGCTCTCAATTAATAGGTAAAGTATGACATGCCATTTCAGGTCATCGTTGTAATCGGGACATGACCCAGCACTAAATGTTCGAATGTACGTATATTGTTCTTGCAATCGGTCTTAAAAACGATATGACCATGTACTAGTATAGTTATCGTGGCACATAGACATTAACACGGTCAGAGTGCCCTAGTTTTGGATGACATCAATTTGTTTTTCATTTATGCAAACTAATTATTCCTACTACAGCTTTATATTGCATTTTCACTGTACATTGCTTAGGTCAAATAAGCAGATTTGATGAATGGCTTAGTACACTTACAATGTTGACAAACATCTAGAACGATAGTGAATGACACCAGTGATGATGTGGTTCACCTAGAATATGATAGACGCGTCAATATAACGACACGTGACAAAGGTGTATTTCACACGTGTTTCAGATGACCTGTTAAAATGATAGATATGGACAGCAAGTATCGTTCTTCTCATGACTGCAACATAGTAAGTCCTTGGTTCAAAACCTTTCAGCTGAGAATCATTTTAGGCTCATGTGGCTTTTAAAATTATATGCATCATCGTTGACTGCCTACTATACATTTCAACTTCAATAAAAAATGAATAAACCGTATTCAAATACATAACATCCCCCATTTATCTCTTATTATAATGCACAGCAAATAAAACAAGTTACGAAAACCAAAAAACACAACCGTTATCAAATAATGAAAAACAATATTGTTTTTACGGGGCGGTCAATATCTTTGATATATTTGATAATTCTTGGTATAAAATTTCGTTTCCCTAATTCTGGACAAAATATCCTGTGTTTTTGGAATTTAAAGTTTTTAACAAGTTGGGTTTGATTATTATTTATATACATAAAGAATGGGGCTATTCAGTGTATAATATATGGCTGTAATCTACTAGAAAGATAAGTAACATATGAAACACTGGAATATTACATACATAAAACAATAAACATATGTTGTTGAGATGGAATATACAGGATTTTGTATACAATGTTTATTGTTGATGAGTATCATAGCGTCACAATACCCCCTGTTCCCTTTCCGTCAACAATAGATTAGTTATATTATACTGGTAAAAACAGTCGGTCATATCGTGTCGAATTCCACCGCAAAAATTGCAAACGATTCGTTTTGCTATTTTTCATTGAAATACAGATATACATTATTAGTATTTTCTATCACGAAGTGGTGGCTAATTGCTGGTTCTCAAAGTGTCAGAATAATATGACTTGGTAGTGTCCGTATGAATAAGATAATGTTGGTCAATTCGTCATTATTGTCTGCAGTAAAATCAGTAGACGTCTGTATCAGTCGATGTAGTAAATAAAACAATGAACGAAATATGAAATTACTTGATAATTTGTAAGGAACAAACACGCGTTTGTTTGGAACAAACGCTCATGTAAGTAAGCAATGCACACGTATTCTTATTGTATCATGTGATATTTATCATGGTGCTCAACCAACATCATCAAACGTGCCGAAACGGTCCAATGAATATAATGGGGTTTAATTCGCATAATAACAAACTATTAACAACCCGACAGCTCCTACTGTTTTGCCTATTGTACTATATGTTGGTAAGATATTGGTATAATAATAATTACAGCACAATTATTCTGTCAGGAGATTTGATGAGCATTCATTCTGACAATAACTGCTAGATGTTACCTTCCTGTAGACAGGTCTCGTACATATTATAAATGGCATGCATTATACTTGCTGCTATGAACTTGCAATAAGGATAACAAGACGTTGTTTTATAACCATCTAACATCTGGTCGGATGTATCAATCGTAGAGGAAACAGAGAAAACAATCAAGACTATAAGTATTATTGGATAATTCTTATAATTTTTATTTCATTAATTGTCAATAATTGTTAGCGGGGTATATTGCATAAAGTTAGTAGACTTACCACCCATAAAAATGATTACTGGTATTTGTGAATATTTAGGAGCATGTGAAGTTCATGCGTTTGTTTGGAACACGCCGTCGTGTACGATAGCAATGTACACTTATACTATTTTTATCCGTGATACTTATCATGATGCTCAACTAAAATCACCAAACGTGCCAAAACTGTCCAAGGAAAAGAATTGGGTTTCATACGCGTTATCATGGAAATCTTTGAACGTCATGTTTCCCGGCTGATATTCATGAGATTAAGTCTAGGCAGGAAACGTGCACCACGCGTCAGGCATGCGCAACGATGTCACATTTATATCGACCACGTGACACACCATATGATCAAGTATGTAAAAATAAAAAATCAACTGTCCAAAGTTTTTTTTTCTCATTTTTGCAATAACCAAGCAACGCTTTGGTCGTTTATTTAACCAAGGTAGCGCGTCTATTTTGCGCAGCCCGTTATTGTAATTAAACTTAGACGTTTTTGCAACATCATCAAATTGCTGAAAGTTGTTTTCGAAACATATGTGATCTTTCAAAACTTGTTATGGTTAGGACAGCATATTGTTCCCACCTGTGAATGCTATTTTACCAAAACAGGATTCTTAGACCGATGAGTGTTGAGTGAGAAAATTAAGATATACTAAGACACTTATTATTCGCTTACGCATCAAACCCCGATGGATTTGGGAGATTTTCAAAAAGTTTTGATATTGGCAAGGGTTCCCGGACATCGGTAGCTGATCGAGTGTGCATTCTGGAGTAGATGCGCTGCTACCCAATAACATGATGCTAGTAGCCAACGTCACCATGGCCGGACAAGTGCTTTGTAATACCTTTTGTAATAACATGGTTTACTGGTACGTGTTTTCTCCTTAGCAATGGTCAAATATCGTCGATATTTTGGAGTTGGAGATTGTAACATGAGTCTTAAAAGTTCCTCAATGTTTAGTGCGTAAGACATTCTTACAATTGAGCATACACTGAAAATATTAAACATATACGTAGGTAAGTTAAGTATCTTCAGATGACCGATATACCGCGACATACATAAAACAGTGAAGAAATGCTGTTTTAGTAGAAACAATGCTTAAAGTCAAACACCGCACCCATCCCATACCAGAGCGTGTGGAGCGGATTTATATATCAGATAAAATAACACAATAATAAAATAGAACTCTTTTATTGCTGAAACATAATTGAAACTGTGTATCATATTCACAATAGACATCTTATTCCTCATACAGATTGCTAACGGACGTAAGCATTTTATCACGTTTTCCATACGTTAATGTAACGAAACGAGCGAGATAATGGCTGTTGTTTTTTGTGGATATTATATAGGCTCTTTTATGAAATCAGTAGCTTTGATATATATCTTAACCTTTCAACAATCTGCCTGACATACGTGGTGTGCGTTACAACGGTAAATGAGCGATACAGTTACTTAATGTGTTTATTTGCTACATAAATATTTGCGAACAAAAATCTACGTACTTGTTCATATTCATATAATATACAATACACATTCTTAAGAATGGATTGTAAAATTTTATAACTAAGTTGGCATTAGGATTTCTACAACATACCACGTCATAATAGCAAAGCAAGTTTTTTATAGTATCACGTTTATATCTAAGCAACGTAATGTTCTAAACCATATCCTAAACGTTTCTATAATAGCGTTATTCACGCGACTTAAGATGAAGTCAGTCTTGATTGGGTCACTATCATTAATGTCATACATGTAAGCTATGAATATACCGTCCACAGTAACAACGACAACAATGACTGGAACATATGGAGTAGTTATAGTACGAACGTATAGTGCTGAATACAAACACTTTCATAATTATACTCAAAATGTATATAATATGGTCGATCTTGTTGTTGTATAACAACTTAAGTTCTTAATCACAATATTGCTCCTAATTATACCACATGCAATATGTCAACATCATTACGTTGCTTTGTGTTTACATGTTGGCGTCTTTATTAAATGTTAGAATCGTGGCTAAACTTGTCTGATAAACTCTCTTTTGATGGTTTCAATGTGTTTATATCTTTATCTTGTATCTACATCTTCATGACTGAAGAATCAAAAACCTTGAAATGTCAAGCCTTACACGTAATAGTTGCTGTCTTTACATTAGTAGCCAAGAATGTTTCTTAGAAGTAAAACAAAATACGGGACATGGAAAGCTTCAGTAGCCAAACAGAATTTTACTTGGTCGTATATACATGTACATGTATACTGTATAAGAATTTAATATACAAGGATAAATGACGCATAACAATCCACGTAGCTTACAATAAATGCATGCACAAAGGGAACGTCACATTTCCGTTTTCAAATAAAGCACAAGTGCAGGTTGTTATGTACATGTATAGTGACGGTGTCTATTTGTATAATTGATGCATGTATGTTTGTTTTAAGAAAGGAAACTACAATTTAGAGGCGCACCGTCGCACCGAATAATTGGGCGGATGAACATATTATATTGTATCGAACATATTAGAACGTTTTCTTGCATCTCTAGTGGTATTTTGTTTGGATGTGGTATTTTGTCTGCGTAATGAATCAACGGTGTCTCCGCTTGTATCATGTTTAACACGAAACGTCATCACTTGCTGCAAATTATTTATGTGAAATGTCTGTATGTTGTAAATGCTGCCAAATAATCAGAAATAAAAAGAATTTAATACACCGTAATAACTAATTCTCGAATCTGACATGGGAGGCATTTTAATAAGCACGAAGCTCCACCCTGTATGACTACTGTATTTTTCCTAGATGTTATTTGAAACATGTGTCCGATATGTCAATTCAAAAGATTGTTCTTTTTTCTTAAAAAAGGAACTGTTGTAAACAGACCGTGAGATGACTAGTGAGGGGCATTGTGAATATCAGTACATGTATAAATAAATATATCACAACATCGCGATCAATGGTATTAACAAAAAACAAACAGAAAGCCCGTTGATTTGCCAGTTCATAGTATGAACTATAATAAATAAGGACGCAGGCGCGTTTTAAAGCTTTTATGTATTTGAGTATGCGTAGTTTTTATGTTCTGTTTTAATGTTTTGATCGTTTGACTTTTGACGCCATATGACTCGTATACATCACATTATTAACACGCCTGTTATAATCAAGAAGATGCCATCCGCTAGTTCCGGTAAACGACGGATGTAAAAAGGACGCCATCTCATCGACGTCATAGTTGGACAGACGCCATATGTAACATCAATGCCTTCCGACCGCTATATACATTCAGTCACTGTCCTTTCCAACTATTCAATTACATATATCACAATTTACCACACTGCAAACATAGTACGCATGTATGATCACACAATTCGTATCGAGCACAAACACACTTAGACTTTCACGGTGCGATTTGTCAGTCACTCATGGAAATAAATCAGACAATTACATTTGTTCTGAAAAAACACTTTCCCATAAATCAACAATGAATTCACAGTTGTTTATCACTGCTCAAGATCATAAAAATGTTCAGGTTCATGATAGACGCCCAGTTGTGATGGGGAATGCCCTGTTTTTCTATCATTTTAGTGATTATACTTTCAGATACGATTTCTCTTTCTTAACAATAACGTAAATTTGATAAGCCTGACAAATGAAATAATAAATCTGCACTTTAAATCGGAATGTGTGAAAGTTTACGAGCGGATCAACCGATTTAAATTCGTTCTTGTTTAGCCTTTTTCTGAAACGTGTCTACATTATATTTGTTAGTAGATGTACGTTATTTAGTTTAACTTCCATTGGTCATTTGGGGTTATAAGGAAACGCTCGAGTCTCTCTGTGGGAACTATTTCTCCCATAGGTTATGTGCAACCACACTCGAGATATGACGCCAAGGAATATCTTCGATGCACCGACACCGCCCTCACAAGTACCAATTAACACCTTGCATGCTTGGATGAGTGGAGCATGTGGATCATTCTTGTGCTCTGAGGCGGTGGTTAAAGACGGGACCGCTGAATCACAAAGCGCGCAACCTACAGCTAGGCTACCACCAGATTACAGCATCCAGCTGCTTATACGTCTACGACGAAACCGGCCGAATACTCGTATGTATGATTCTATTAGAACAAAGGATATCTCTAAACAGCACGTACTATAGCATAATGCGAGAACGAGAATGATAATTTGCTATATCATACTATAATTTAGTAATTTACAGCACCCATGCATATGAAGAAAATATTTTACCATACTTATATAATGACATCAAATCACCATCATATAGGTCTACTATGTCCCAATTTTAACCACTTTACTATTGTGTTATGTTAAACATCATACGGGATCGAGAGTAAGTCCAGCGACACAAATTCCCGACATTCCTCGTAAATCACGATACACTAGAACCATTTACTCGGTTTTTGGTAATTCCCTTTTAATCTACATCGTGAAATATTTGTATATTATCATTAATAACCGTGAGAAGAGGTTAAGCCTCGACTTGACCTTTAAATATATGTGTTATTACTGCAGATTTCGGGATTAATGTCTCGAAATAGGTAAATAATCGTATCAGTATAATTGGAACAATGAAGGAATTCATTTATTATCGGCTACGTTTCATGAAGAATGCAGATTTATTCGGTTAATGACTTGAAACCTTTATTTTTGATACGACCAGAAAACAAAACGAAAGTTGAGGCCTGTTTGTGGTTAATGACAGACATGTAGTTGTAACACTAGCCCCCTTTTTACGGTCCCTTATCACTATTACCTACACTGCTGATGAGATAGATACGGTGTGAGGTCAATAATTCCTAACTCCAACATTTGACTTGAATTTATACGTTAGTTATCTCAAATATTAGGTTTTGTGTTCGTGAAAGTCCAAAACAATCTATTAATGTTTTAGATTTCTTACTTACACGAAAAGGGAAGAAATAAATGCGCTATTACTCTTGTTAGGTTGAATATCGTAGTTTTGATAAACATTACATGCATGCACCTAGCAATGGATAAAGACCAGTCTTTGAATGAGATAATTTGGTAAGAGCACATGACCTACTGGTATCTACCAGTGCACATATATCTTTGTCAAAGTACATATAAGTCAAGTTATCGAGACACACAAACAATGGGGTTATCACACCATACTTTCGTTTTCATAACAAACTAGATAACGTAAAAACGTATAGGTTGAGTATATCAAAATGTCATATGTAATCGCGATACTAAGAGATACGAACTAAATAAATAAACATAGCATGTAATTCATACCACAGTTCACTTTCTTCGAAAATAAAGAATAGTATATAGAAAATACGTACATTTATGTGATAAAATATTATGTTTCAGAATGCTAGATGTTCAGCAATATGTTATACCTGTAAGGATATGTAGGGTGAATACTGAAGTATGGAATAGCCATAAGTACACCAAACAGACTGACTAAATCTGTTTCACAGGAACATTCATGTTGATATTCATTTATGAATGTGGAACATTTGGACGTATTGTATAAACAGTAAGAGTTCTGATTCGGTCAAGTGGGTGTACGCCTGGAATTCAAATAACTTGAACGGTTCTCGACATTGTGTTTGTTTATAGCAAAAAACTGAAACAAAACACTGGGAACTCGTCTATTACAAACGATGTACATGTACAAGGGGTGATCAATATATTCGAGCGCCACTATGTACCGTTGGTACGTTATTGGTACGGTCGCTACGGCGTTTAGTCGATTACTATTAATGTTGTAAGAGTTATCTCCCTTAGTTATTATTACGCCTTTTGTAGTCACGAGAAGTTGATTCGCGTTTCTCTGCCAATAAAAGTTGTTTGTATCGTTACTGTTGTTCCTTATTAACTGGCGTGGTGGCAGCCGTAGGATTCATGGACATTTGAACGTAAACGTCTTAAAAACCAGTGTATGGAACAACTTGCTGTAACAAAAGCAGTGACGAGACAGTTTATCTTTAATTGTTAAAAGCAAATTAACTAAAATGGCTGGTGTAAGGGCACCAAAACAATGGTCCCTAACCAAAACAGAAACAATAACATCGTTTGAAGGGTGGAAACAAAACCTAGAGTATACACTTTCCCTAGATCATAACTTCGCCAATTTTCTTGTGGATGGGTTTACATGGGCGAAAAAGACAGCAACTAACCCACTCAGGGGTTTCGTAGACGATGGTGATGCTGTTCCAGAGGCCCAGAGACGTACAGCAGCACAGAAGAGTACCCATCTTGACCTAATGTTAGGGCAGATTGCTAATTTCTGTCCAGTGATCTCAAGAAACACCATTGTAAAAAATTCCACATCAATAAATTGTATATGGCAAGCCATTCGACTGCATTTCGGTTTCCAGACATCTGGGGGACATTTTATGAATTTTGACAATATGAAATTGGAACATGGAGAACGCGCGGAGGATTTGTTCCAAAGGCTTACCAGTTTCATTGAGGACAATCTTCTTCGCTCTGATGGGTCTATAAGACACCATGGTGACGTCCCGGACAGCGACGAAGAGATTTCGCCTACCATTGAAAATTTAATAGTACTTACTTGGCTGAGGCTAATTCACCCGGAACTCCCAAGTCTGGTGAAACAGAGATATGGTACATCGCTAAGGTCACAGACACTCGCATCTCTTAAGCCCGAGATATCCCTGGCCCTAGATTCGTTGTTAGAAGAGGTTCATTCTGTGGCGGAAGTGAAAGTGTTGAGAGCATCATTCCAAGTGAAGAACAAAGTTTCAAGCAAAAAACCTTCCAGATCGTGTATCTTGTGTAAACAGGCTGGCCGGCCTAACCAGCACTTCCTAAGTAAATGTGTATATCTCCCAGAAGAAGACCGAGTATATATAAGTAAAGCTAGACAGACTATAGCACATGATGACTCACCAGAAGTTAGCGATGATGACAACGATCGTAGTAACTTCACAGTAGCTGCTACATCCAGGCGCGTCAGCACCAAACAGTCGCCATACTTTAAAGTTTTTTTTAAACACTTTCCGTTACATCTAACACTTGATACAGGAGCTGAAATATCGATGATTAAGGCTTCAACTGCTACGCGCATAGGTGCAGTTATTACCAAGAGTAATCAAAGCGCTTGTCAAGCTGATGGATTAACCCCCTTAGAAGTGATTGGAGAAACTAGACTAAATATATGTAGACAAGACAAAGTCATGTATTTGGAAGCTCTAGTTGTAAGCGATCTTGATAGTGACATACTTGCCGGGATCCCTTTCATGACGCGTAATGACATTTCAGTCCGACCGGCTAAACAACAAATTACCATAGATGGGTGTGAGGTTTTCAACTATGGTTCGCATGTTGGTGACAAAAACCTTAATCGCGTGAGACGAGCTCAAGCCTACATCCTACGAGCGAAGGCTGGTACCATTTGGCCAGGAGACTATGTTGAACTTGATGTCCCATCTGACTTCATGGAGGACGGCATTGTAGCCGTGGAACCGCGAAATGATACTCATTACAATGATAATTGGCCAGGACCACAAATAACTCATTCGATTGGTGGAAAAATTCGTTTGGTCAATGACACAGTTAAACCCCAACAATTAAGGAGAAACGATCAAGTATGCCAAGTGTTAAATACGTGTGTGCCATCCATCAATGACGATGGTAACAATATTCCAAGAGTGTCCGTCGCTGCTACTCACATTAAATGTAACTCTGACACAGTCAAACTTGATCCAGATGAAATTCTTCCTTGTGACATTCGTAAAAAATTCCAAGAACTGTTAAGGGAACACGATGAAGTTTTCAGTAATGATATACAGGGTTATAATGGGGCGGAGGGATCTTTCGAAGCAGTTGTTAATATGGGACCAACTCAACCGCCACAGCGCAAAGGTCGTCTTCCTCAATATGGACGCAATAAATTAGTAGAGCTACAAGAAAAATTTGACCAGTTAGAGGCTCAGGGTGTATTTAAGCGGCCAGAGGACGTTGGCGTTACCGTTGAATATTTGAACCCGTCATTTCTGATTAAGAAATCTTCAGGTGGATTTCGTTTAGTAACTGCATTCGGTGAAGTTGGTCAATACAGCAAGCCACAACCTTCGTTAATGCCAGATGTAGACTCAGTGTTGAGAAACGTTGGACAATGGAAATATATCATAGTGGCGGATCTCACAAGTGCATTTTACCAGATACCACTGTCGCGTACGTCGATGAAATATTGCGGTGTAGCAACACCGTTTCGAGGGGTTCGAGTGTACACTAGAAGTGCCATGGGAATGCCTGGCTCTGAAACAGCTCTAGAAGAATTAATGTGCCGGGTGCTTGGTGACTGTTTGCAGGATGGCTGCGTTGCAAAATTAGCAGATGATTTGTACTGTGGAGGGAATAGCCTTGAGGAACTCATTTGTAACTGGACCAGAGTCTTACAAGCATTACGGAAGTGCAACCTGAGATTATCCCCGTCAAAAACCATAATCTGTCCGCGGTCTACCACAATACTAGGGTGGGTTTGGAAGGATGGCCAAATCTCTGCCAGTCCACATAAAGTTGCAGTCTTGTCAACATGTCAGCCACCATCTTCTGTTCGCGATCTTCGCGCATTCATAGGCGCTTATAAGATGCTTGCAAGAGTTCTACCGGGGTGTGCAGAATACTTGGCATCGTTGGAAGCAGCTTCATCTGGGAAAGAGTCTCGTGATAAACTAGTTTGGACAGATAGTTTGAGTTCAGAGTTCAGGTCAGCACAGCATGCCTTGAGCACACACAAATCTATAACGCTTCCTAAGACCGACGATAAGTTATGGATCGTTACTGATGGATCTGTTTCAAAACATGGTATAGGTGCTACTTTGTATGTCAACCGCGGGAGCAACAAGTTATTACTAGCAGGGTTCTTTAGTGCCAAACTCAGAAAGCATCAAGTGACATGGTTACCATGTGAGATTGAAGCATTGAGCATAGCCGCCGCCATTAAGCATTTTGCTCCTTTCATTATTCAGTCTAAGCATAAGCCATGTGTATTAACGGACAGTAAACCTTGTGTACAGGCTATATTGAAACTTGGTCGAGGTGAATTTTCTGCAAGTCCTCGTGTTACCTCATTCCTATCGGTAGTTAGTCGGTATGATGTGAATGTACAACATGTGGCAGGGTCCGCAAACTTTCCTTCCGATTTCGCGAGCAGAAATGCTGCTGAATGCTTTGAACCTAGATGTCAAGTATGTTCATTTATTCACCGTCTTGAGGATTCCGTAGTCAGATCCGTAAGCATTCAGGACATTATTCAAAATAACAGTCGCTTACCATTCACATCCAGATCAGCCTGGAAAGACCTTCAAACAGAGTGCCCTGATTTAAGGCGAACTATGGCTCATTTAAGGCAAGGTACGCGTCCGTCCAAGAAACTGACTAAGGTCAAAGATATAAAGAGGTATTTAAGCGTTGCTTCAATCGCAAATGACGGGTTACTCATAGTAAGACGCAGTGATCCATTGTTACCCCCAGCTGATTTAATCATCATACCGCGCAGTGTATTGGATGGCTTGGTGACTGCTTTACACTTGAAACTTGGTCATCCGACCAAGCACCAGTTACAATTGGTTCTTAAACGGCAGTTTTATGCGTTAGATCTATCAAAAGCAATTGACAGAGTTTGCGAGAGCTGTCATACATGTGCATCACTCAAGCAATTTCCGGAGAGTCTTGTGAAACAATCCTCTGAGGAACCACCTGAGCATGTTGGCATCAACTTCGCTGCTGATGTCTTGAAGAGAAGTCGTCAACTTGTACTTGTTGTTCGTGAAACAGTCACATCCTACACATCAGCTTGTCTCATTACAGATGAAAAAAGTGACACGTTACGCGATAACTTGGTCAGCATGATGGTTGGAATGCATCCACTAGATGGCCCAAACGCAGTCGTCCGCGTAGATCCTGCTCCAGGCTTCATTGCTTTGAAAGATAACAAATTTCTTGAACAGTATAACATTTCACTTCAAATTGGACGGGTTAAGAACAAAAACAAGAACCCGGTTGCTGAAAAAGCCATTGGAGAACTAGAAACCGAACTTCTTCGCTTTGAACCAAGAGGGGGTCCAGTGTCTAGTTTAGATCTATCAATTTGTGTGTCAAGACTAAACTCGCGTATTCGCAATCAGGGCTTGTCAGCACGTGAACTATGGACACATAGAGATCAATTTACCCATGAACAGATTCCGTTAATAGATCATGACATTGTGTTAAATCAACATAGTTTACGTGATAAGAATCATAAATACAGCGAGAAATCTAAATGCCCTAATGTTACGCACAATTTGAACCAGGTTAGCGTAGGAGACTTAGTATATGTGTATTCGGATAAGCAGAAATCTTGTGCCAGGGACAGATACCTTGTTGTTTCTATGGATGGTGATTGGTGCTTCATCAAGAAGTTCATTGGGAATCAACTACGCGCTACATCATATAAAGTAAAACGTTCTGAATGTTACCGTGTTGAGAGTGACATTCATTCTAACCATTACTTAGGTTTGGATGATATCGACAGCGAAAGTGAGGACATTGAATCAGTGACGCGTGTTCCTGAAATGGTTCAGGTACCACCTTCGACATTAACCACACCGTTAATGAATGACAATACAGACCACATTGAGCATCCAGAACCCCAGGTGTTAATTGGTGAAATTGATGACAGTCCACCGGTGGATGATCCACATTCTGACATTCCGGATGAAATTCCACAAGCTAGGCCACAACGATCCCGTAAACCTCCAACATATTTGGAGGATTATGTAACATGAACAATTTACGACTATTGACCATGATACATTATTTGTAAACCTGACAGTATATTTACAGTAACGCACATTTCGATCATGATGTATTTGAACGCTCTTGAATGTTGGGTTGAGGAAAGTTTCCGATTGTGTTAGGTGGTCGTATATATACATATAATATGCTTTGATGTGCCATTGTATGTGTTCACATGTATTGTTCAATGTTATTTTGAGATATATATATGATTAAGAAATCATGAAGTTAAAACTAGGATAGTAATATTTACATTTATTTACTATACAATTTGAAAATTCACCTGACATGTGTTTCGTATTAATAGCAGTTAAGTTTTGAGTTAGTACTTTTAAAAGTTCTGTGGGTATACTTTACATTTTATGTCATGAATCGTAGTACGTATACACTTATAATCAAATTCAGTTGAATGTTAACTACGTGCATAGATGAGAATAGGTGTTTTATCCTCTAAAGAAAAAGAGGTTGCGCCACTATGTACCGTTGGTACGTTATTGGTACGGTCGCTACGGCGTTTAGTCGATTACTATTAATGTTGTAAGAGTTATCTCCCTTAGTTATTATTACGCCTTTTGTAGTCACGAGAAGTTGATTCGCGTTTCTCTGCCAATAAAAGTTGTTTGTATCGTTACTGTTGTTCCTTATTAACTGGCGGAGGACTTTCCTTCTCATTTTTGAAATATTGGAACAAGAGGAATGAAATTACAAGCTGGTGTAGATCAATCAATTATCTCGCGATTTGGTTAATTTACTTTATGATAACGTCATTATTTACTTGATGACGTCACTTTTTGTAACCATGGTGAAGCACGCACCGTCGAGCATCTAGGACGTAACGTTACTTCTGAGTAACGACATGCTATGAAAATCAACGCGAAACTTGTAAAATCCTCGCGATATCTCCAAAATGACTTGACTAAATTGTGTATGGTTTCTGTGCGCTCCCAATTGGCCATTTTCATAATATTCCGTGTTTCGTGAGATTGTTGAGTCTCTGCCAATCAGTGGAGTCGATACAATAAGGATAAACGGCTAAAATAACACCGCGTTAGGAACACTTTCCGTTAAATTCTGCGAAAATGACGCACAGACCTCAACCAAATGTAACTGGCGAACACGAAGACTAGTATAGGCTACAAAATATAAAATCGTGGACTCCAAATCAATACGGTTATTTCGACATTGCATCCTAAACCTGATAGGTCGTGGTTCATTGTTAATTGGAGTAATCTAATTTTGTAAAGCCAACCGCCCGTTTTCCGAGATTGTTTCCAATAACGCATATATACTCTTTTTTCCATCTCACATTCCAGAATTGACTATTAACTACTTATTTCAGTAGTAAAAAAAAAACCAGTCTCATACATGGGACTGGGTATCAGTCCAGAAAGGGGCTATGTGCTGCTCCGACGGTGACGCTTGGAATGACGTTGCGTGACGTCCAACGTCACGCGTCCCTTGTATGAATCAAATAATTTTATTAGTGCATTCGGTCGGAGACATCTTACTCCGAATGATGTTAAATGGCTTTGAGCCTTGCTTGGCAATATGAAATTGCTAGATGAAAAGTCCTCGAATATATTAATCACCCCTCGTATAAATGCATATAAAAATGTTCCGTGTTTTGAGTTTCTCGTTTTTTTTCTCAGCATGATAATGAATAAATGACTTCATGCACGCAACATGGGGTCAACGGTTTTTATCTAAGTGGAATCTGGGGAGGGGAAATGTAGTGTTTGATGAAACTTAGAAATGCGAGTTCATATATGTTTGTCGTTCATTGAGAATAAAAATTAGAAACAGCTTTTAAGCTTAAATGTTTCAATTCTCAAATTTATATATGCGGACAAACTTGGTACTTCATCCCCTATAAGATACTAAAGAATATTATGTTTATAAAAGAGTTTCAATGTTTCCTAAATGTTTATATAATAACGCAACATCTTACAATAACGAAGTATAGCATTCAGGAAATGTTATAAAGAAGGCTACATAAGATATAGAAACTACTTAGATTCAGAAAACTAAATGGCAACTATCTTAGCATCCAGTCTAGGATTCTGCGGGAAATTAAACTCTTAGCACTTGACAAACACCCTAAATAGCACAAACAGCCTGTCTCCCTAGTCATCTTGATGTATGATATTTAATAGTCCAGGAGCCAGGTTTCAAAAAGGCCTTAAAATGGATTTTTATTTACCCCGACTGGTAGAAAAAGTCCATTGGTATTTTCGAATAATACATACATTCAGGCTTCAGAAAAAGGTGGATGCCAGATCTGAAAGTGGTGCAGATTTTTTTAGCAGGGGCAACAATTCTTGCTTCCGAGCTAATTTACGAATACACATGGCATTATTAATTCTGGTGTGAATTTTTTGTTTAAGTATATATTGCCTTATACGTGGGTGGATATTATTCAATTAATGTTATGCATCAAATGGACATACATACCTGACCAGTTTGATGTCAAGGTCAAGGTCATTTCAAGGTCAAAGTGAGAAAAATAGCTAAAAATTGATATTTCACCTCAGTTCTTTCTTCGTATAGCATATGTTTGGAATCAAATTTCGTTATTTAAATGATAGACGTGTTGGTAAGTGCATATTCTTTCATTATACCCCATTTGTTTAATGAAAATAGTCATTTCTTTGTCAAAATGGCCATTTTTTACGTATGCATGCTGGCCGAGAAGGCATTCTTTCGGCCACCCCTGGTATTCTATTTACTAATATTATTAAATTGTTCATGTATATATTGCTACATATTTGCATGGATATTATTCATTTGATTATGTACATCAAAGGGACAAATATAATTGACCTTTTTTGGGTCAAGGTCAAGGTCAGTTCAAGGTCAAATCGAGAAAAAAGCAAAAAATGGACATTTCCATTCTGTGTTTCTTCGTATAGCATTTGATATGAATGTAAGTTGCTTATTAAAATGATAGCTGTGTTGGTTAGTCATATTCGTTCATCATAAGCCATTTGTTCAATAAACTAGTGTGGGTTTTTTGTGTGCAAATAGCTATTTTGCATATGACAGCTTACGAAAACCTTGCACGACAACCCCTGACATTCTATGATATAATGTGATGTATGTGTTTGTGTATGTCGTGAGACATACATGTATATTCAGGGATGCTACCAGTATTCATTGATTATGAACATCAAATGTACAATCATCTTAAATAAGTTTGTGGTCAATGTCATTTCAAGGTCAAATTTAGAAGAATAGCTTCAAAAATGATATTTTTTGTCTCAGATCAGTAGTTCTTTTTCGCATGTATGTTTTAGTGTTATTGGATATATGTATGAACATTGTAATATCAATATCGTATTGAAAGTTGTTAAAATACTGACCATTACAAGGTCAGTATCAATGTCCTTTCAAGGTAAAACTGTGTTTTGTAATGATCCAGTAAAAATCTATGTGTTTGCTCATTTGTTCTTCTTACAAGCAATACGGAAGATTTTGTACATGTGTTTACTTGTAGACGTAATAATTTGGCTGGGTGTGTAATAATGTATTGCAATCCATTCCATTAGCTGCGAGTGTTATAAATTAAGTTACCAATTTTCTAGGGCTCTTTTCAGCTGTTAGGCCGCTTAAGCACCCTTTGACATTTCAACTTTCCCTTGGGCTACCTATGGAAACCTACACTCGTGTCTCCCTGGGAAGACTATTTCTCTCCTGTGGTTTGGCAGCCAACATCGATATACACTGCCCTCACAGATACCATTTTACACCATGGTGAAGTTGAGCATATGGGTCTTGCTCAGATAGATTAACCAGTGGTCCAGAGAGGGGTCGAACCCGGGACCTCTCGATCCCGAAGCGCGCGCCCTACGTCTAGGCAACCGCTCCACACATTATGAAAATCTTTAATGAGAAAGTATGCTTAAAACACACGTTAATCTGTGTGTCGGCCTGTCGGTAGATGAAACGGTTTCCGAGAAAAGCCTTCCCCATGATTGATCCTACTATCCTTAGTCTTTTGGTAAGTTGGTTGATATTAAACAGCAGATAGCAATGATCCTGTTATCAGCATGTCAGGATCACTATTGTCTTTAAATGAATGAACACGCCAAGTGGTTTCCGACCAGTAAATCCAAAACGATTGGACTTTGGATATCAAGTAGAGTTTGGTCACCATCATTAGATGCCCCATTGATTACAAATTTCTTTGTACCAAGAATAAGGAATGTTATGGATGTACCAAATATGTTAGTCAACCTATATGGACTAGGATAAGTAAACTGCATGGTAGTGAGAACCCCTTTAAGTCGGATATGGATGTGGTTGTACTTGATTGTGGTGTATATTCGATGGAGCGTTGGCTGACCGATCAGGCAGATGGTAATGCTTACCTCCTAGGATAAGGATAGCTGCACAAAGAAGCGATTGGTAACCCGCAATGGCCAAGTCTATAATGGTTTACTTGGTGGTGAGCTTTGAATAACTGTACAATACAGTAGTGATTAACAAATGCGGTATGAGGTAGCTGCACGCTGTGATAGTAGGTACACTCATAGGCCATACTAGTAGGGCCTGTATTATGCAGTGAAGCATGTCAGATAACGCCAGATATGACTGTACTAGTTGAGTATCCATTTGGAATTCAATAAAATAATTTGAAATCCAGAATGGCTAAACCAATGATAGATACTCGTATGTACCCCACTAAGTGAAGTTTGCTCTGTGAAAGGAGAACGAAGACATTTGGTAAATAGGCAAAGAAACTGTTAAAGTACTATTTGGATTTGGACACCCTGGATGTCCCAGGATGTTTTTGTGTGTTAAGTATCATACAGTATCAAATGATAGCTGGCTCAAGACCTGATGATGTGTGACATTGGATAGCTATACATGTAATTGGCAATAAGGAGTATCGCATATAACCTGAAAATGGCAGTACACCGCGGGGTGGACCAACCCTTATGGCCTGGTATGGACATGCAATGTTGTTGTATCTATTCCCAAGGGTCGGGGGTATCTGAATCCTGTAGCCATGTCTATCTATTAGGAATTGGAAGGGTTCTACTTTGTATCAATGGGTATCCTGTAGAATCAGGTATGGCTGAATTATGTGGTGGTGTGTACAGCGTATGATGTCGTACGGCTTCTAAAATATTATGTCGTAGTGGATACATGTACGCTATTAGGTTAGAAACCACCAAATAAATTTGCTCTATAGCTCAATGTAAAGTGCCCATAGTAGACCCCAATTTTCAACTTTTTGTAGTCTATGGCCACCTAGACCACATATATCATTGTAAAGAGGGGCATTTAAGCTTTAAAATAATGCAATAAAAAAGGGGGGTCATGTATCTTCTAAGAAAGTTTTTGTCCTTCAAACGCAGTCTATCCGTTTTTACGCATGTCCGGATTTATAAGTTCTGGGTTTTACCCTAGTCTACTTTCACTTTGGTATCAGGAACAAAATAGCGGAATAATACAAATATTATAGTTTTACTACACCACATGCATATTTACCAACCATTTGAACTCAATTTCATCATTCAACTCCACATTTGTCAAGAAATATCTCCATTTACAGGCAAACCAAAGTTTTTTTAAGGACTACTTGAGTAGTCACCACTTGGTCCGCGGATGCATTTAGTGGTTCTTTACCTATTAGGCCTGAGATGGTTATACACATTGCTGTTACTACTTTGTCTTGGGTGCCTATATTCCGTTGTGTGAAATGCACGTATCTGTGGCATTATTTACTTATTGCAGTGCTAAATCACTTTGGTCATTGCAGTGGTGACTACACTATAGGAGTTATGTTGTACTAGTATTTTCCATAGGACCAGGACTGTCTGCCCTTAATGGTTATGAGTACCACATCAAAATCTAGTGTGGTTCAAAACACTGCCAGTTACAGCTTTCACAGGATCTATGACGTACACATTACTACTAAGTACGGGTATCAGATGTCTATGTTGGTACATACCACTGTAAGGAACATACATATCATAACCAATTTAGTACTAGCTACCACAAATGAAATATCTCATCACAGACCGTAATGATACTCAATAGCACCATAGATTATAGCTATACAGGCATCGAATGCTAAGGTATGTGTTATGCAAAAGTCAATATTTTGACTAGGAGTCGATGATGCTCATCATGATGTTATTCAGTCATATCATGCCTGATATTTAACTACCGCTGGATATACCTGTCATAGGCCATACGTATTGCTGTATAATGTGTTGGGGGTACGCCATATTGTCCTTGTGAATGTGAACAACGGTTATTGTGCCCTAGAAAGTTACAAAAAGTAGCTCATAATGGGTCTCCAAAGAGACTGGAAATCCTGATGGATTTAATGATATGCATATACATGAGAACACTTCCAAGCAGTGGCCCTGTGAAACAACGGCGTATATAAATAGTCCGAGACTGGCATAAAAACAGACAGGCATAGTGATTTTGAAAGCATTTATAAGTTATCTTGCATACTTGCTTGAACTTAAACAAAATTAATGGTCGTTTAGGCAATATTGTGTACAATCTATTTAATAAAAAATGAGACAAATCAAATTTGCAGTTTCCTAATAAAGTTGAATTCGAGCATACGTGTGAATTACAAATACAGAGTGGACAAATCAATTTTTACCTATTTTCTCCCTTCGATCCTGAAACGACTTTAATGCCAAAGTGGTTTAGATGCTTGTCCATTTGATGTCCATAATATAATGAATAGTATTCGTGAACATATGACTCATATCATAAATAAACACATAAATCACATTAGATCATAGAATCCCAGGGGCTGTCGTAAAAGTTTTTGTAAACTGTCGCATGCACAAAATGGATATTTGAACAATGAAAATGAACATTTTCATTAAGCAAATGAGTTATAATGAAGGTATATGAACTAACCAACACATCTATCATTTAAATAAGCAAATTAAATTAATATCATATGATATACGAAAAAAAAACGAGTGGAAATGCCCATTTTTGCTATTTTTCTCGATTTGACATTGAACTGACCTTGACCCCAGAAGGTCAATTATGTTTGTCCATTTGATGTCCATAATCAAATGAATATTATCCGTGCAAATGTGTAGTAATATATACATGACATTTACATTATATTAGATCAGAGAATACAAGTGGTGGTCGAAAGAATGCCTTCTCGGCCAGCATGCTTATGTATTAAATGGCTATTTTGACAAAGAAATGATTGTTTCTTCAAACAAATGGCTTATAATGAAAGAATATGAACTAACCAACACAGATATTATTTTAATAAGCGGCTTACATTCATATCAAATACTATACGAAGAAAAACAGAGTAGAAATGTCCATTTTTTGCTTTTTTCTCGATTTGACCTTGAACTGACCTTGACCCAATAGAGGTCAATTATGTTTGTCCATTTAATGTCCATAATCAAATAAATAATATTTATGCAAATATGTTGCAATATATACATGAACAATTTTATCATATTAGAACATAGAATACCAGGGGTGGTCGAAAAAATGCCTTCTCGGCCAGCATGCATATGTATGAAATGGCTATTTTGACAAAGAAATGATTATTTTCATTAAACAAATGGCTTATAATGAAAGATTATGTACTTACCAACACGTCTATCGTTTAAATAACGAAATTTGATTCCAAACATAAGCTATATGAAGAAAGAACTGAGGTGAAATATCAATTTTTAGCTATTTTTCTCACTTTGACCTTAAAATGACCTTGACCTTGACCTCAAACTGGCCAGTTTTGTATGTCCATTTAATGCATAACATTAATTGAATAATATCCACCCACATATATGGCAATATATACATAAACAAAAAATTCACACCAGAATTAAGAATGTCATGTGTATTCGTAAATTAGCACGGAAGCAAGAGTTGTTGCCCCTGTTAAAAAAATCTGCACCACTTTCAGATCTGGCATCCACCTTTTTCTGAAGCCTGAATATATGTATTATTTGAAAATACCAATGGGCTTTTTCTACCAGATGGGGTAAATAGATTTTGAATTTCTTGCACCAGCTCCTAGACTATAACACATGTGAGTTGTATGTTGGATTTCAACAGTGTAATTCCGTGAATGAATTTCTGTTGGCTTTTTTAAAATTTCAATGAAACATAGTAAAACGAAACGTTTGCAAATTTTGCGTTTGACTGCGAAACAAAAAGGTCCCGCTGTTTTACACAAGCATTCGAACTAATCTATTGTTGACAGAAAGGAACAGTGTATATTGTGACGCTATGCTTCTCATCAACAATAAACCTTGTATACAGGGCCCTGTATATTTCATCTCAATAACGTTTGTTTATTGCTTCATGTATGTAATATTCCAGTGTTCATACGCTACTTATCTATCCAGTGGATTACCGCACTATATCATACACTGAATGGTTTCATTCTTCATGTATATAAATAATAATAAACCCAACTTGTTTAAAGCTTTACATTCCAAAACACTACATCTTTTATCCAGAACTCGGAAAACGATACTTTTTACCAAGAATTATCAAATATATCAATGATATTAACCGCCCTGTAAAAACAATATTGGTTTTCATTATTTTGATAACGATTATGTTTGTAGGTTTCCATAACTTGTTTTATTTGCTGCGCATTATAATTAGAGATAAATGGGGGATAAAATGTATTTGAATACGTCTTATTCATTTTTTTTATTGAAGTTGAAATGTTTATAAAGCAGTCAACGGTGATGCATATAATTTAAAAAGCCACATGAGCCAAAAAAAATGATTCCCAGATGAAAGGTTTTGAACCAATGGTACACTATGTTGTAGTCACGAAAAGAACGATACTAGCTGTCCATATCTATCATTTTAACAGGTCAACAGAAACACGTGTGAAGTACACCTTCGTCACGTGACGTTAGATGGACGCGTCCATCATATTCTGGGTGAATCACATCATCACTGGTGTCATTTACTATCGTTCTAGATGTTTGTCAACATTGTAAGGGTACTTAGCCATTCATCAAATCTGCTTAATTGACTTAAGCAATGTACAGTGATAATGCAATCCAAAGCTGTTAACGAGTAGGAATAATTAGTTTACATAAATAAAATAAAACAACATTTTGATGTCATCCAAAACTAGGACACTCTGACCGTGTTAATGTCTACGTGCCAAGATAACTATACTAGTACATGGTCAGGTCGTTTAAGACAGATTTCACAAACAATAAACATACATTGTCTTCTAGCATTACGTTTTGGGTCATGTCCCGATTACAACGATGACCTGAAAAGCCATGTCAAACTCTGCCTATTAAAGGAAAGCAGTCATGCATTCAGACCATTTATCGCGCATCTGACTCTTTCTATGTGCAATGTGCGTTTTAACAACAAACAATAAAACATTATTGTATTTACTAGTAGTCAACCATTCACACTACCGTAAGTCAATGTTGTGATTTCCCCATTTACGAAGTCTAACTCCTGATTAGGGTTCGTATCCACTACAATATATCTACAAAGATGTAATGTCAATATTGTCGACCCATTCTTACAACTTTCAACACAATCATGCACAAATTGCCAGATTATAAATGAAAAATGGGATCTTGTAAATGTTAAATATAATATTTAGACCCACTACAACAAGGGAATTTTTAAACTCACTATGTATATTAACACTAGATTTTTCATCCAGAACTTTTTACAAAGAACTATCAAATATATCAATGATATTTTAACCGCCCTGTAAAAACAATATTGCTTTTCATTATTTTGATAACGATTCTGTGTTTTGGTTGTCTTAACTCGTTTCATTTGCTGTGCATTAAATGACAGATAAAATGTGGGATGAAGTGTATTCAGATACTGTTTATTCATTTTTATTAAATAAGGCAGTCAACGATGATTCGTAGAATTTCTAAAGCTGCATGAGTCTAAAAGGATTCATGGGTGCAAGTTTTTGAACCCAGAATATAATATGTGATAGGTTTCAACATTATTGGTGAGTCGATAAAGATTCGAATAAGCATGTTAATGTATTATCAAGAAACGGAACCAAATGTCTTACCTGTCAAGAGTTGTCAAGACACCGTCTAGGTAGCGGGAGGACGGAGGTTCAAATGCCGGTTCCAATCGGTCCGTTCTCTCTCTGATATGTCCGCTACTTTTGGCTTGGACTGATACCATTCTGTCTAATTATCCGACACGGCCTACACTATGTTGATAGCAGGACAATGTTACCACTATAGTTGCTGCTAGTAAAACAAAGATAACCATATATAAGTATGTGCGATGGTGTCCTACCTTAAATTATAAGGTAAATTTGGTAAATGTGTTCAAAGGCAAATATACCAGATTTCCTCATATCGTTTTGCATTGCGAAGAAAGTTCCAAGACGTTGTGGCTATATTCGATAAACATACATTCGTACATGTTTACCCATTGATCTAGTTCGCCGGGTTTTAGTTAATCAAGGGTTTTCTCTAAAGATTGGTTCATGATTATGTTGATAATATTAGGAGATTCATTGTAAAAGTGGCAAAACTCAGAAAATGCATCTCTGAATGTGTCAATCAATGTTCAATGATTATAATTGGCATATCACCCACAGCTTTTATACCAGTTTCATTTTAAAGTTCAATTTTAGAACTATGAACAAAAGTACCCACCTGCAAAATGCTATTAACCACATAGGTAGAGGAGTATTTTAGAGTCATATGTTGCTTAAAACCAGTCAATATACGACTTTGCTATGATGGCATATAGCTCAGTTCCATTCGACAGACGGCTGGGCTACGATGGACAGATTACAAACATAAAAGCTACCATCAATCTGTGAATCTATCTAAAATTATCTCATTTCACAACATTTTTTATTTTAGCATGAACGTAAACGGTACCAGTAAGTTTTTTTTCAGTCGAGCCTATGGTCGATGTACAGTAACACACAGCTGGTGAATTCGTGCGTTCTGACAAGATAAATAACGGAATTGCTGGTTATAGGTTACTGTAGAAACGATGTTTATGAACACCAATTTGGGAAAATGTTACAGATTCGTCATACAATTCTATAAACTTGAAGTCTCACATGAAAGTTTAACGATCATATTTGGACTATAATAGTAGACCGATTTAACAAACGTGTCCATGACGAATACTTACCCAGGGTTTTACGACATTTCTGACGTTTAAACAACATAATACAATCAACAAAAATATCAACGCTCCTCGCAGACCTGCTCATATCAACCGAAGCATCTCATGTTGTAACATTGCTCAAATTAATGACTGATTACCATTTATACAAAGTTCCGATACAGTGTCGAGTATATATGTATTCTTTAGTGATTTTTACATCTTACGCTTGAAGTACTGTAATAATCGATGGCTTTCGCTTGGGTTTCAATTGTGTTATATGTGCATACCACATCAATAATGCTGACCCAAAAACTCGCAAATTGTTTACGCATTTTACATTTAAGTGATTTATAACTTTACAAAGGTAGACAATCCATGACTTGAAGTTATTCAGTCATGGCTATTCGCTTGTCTGTCGGTCGGTAGACCAAGGGCCCAAAATAGTTTCCGTTCAATAACCCTATTCGTTTTGAGGTCAGTATGTCAAAGGTAATGGTCACTGTGATGTTTAGCATTTTATGAGACCAAATCGTTTCCCTCAATAACTCAAGAACACTTTGCCATAGGATCGTCAAACTTCACATGGGGGTTGGTCAGCAACAGTAGATGACCCCTATCGCTTTTGAGGTCAGTAGGTCAAAGGTCAAGGTCACTTTTAGGCTTCAATGGGAACAAACATATTTTACAAACATTTCATTGTTTCCCGAAACAACTAAATGGTACTTTATGAGGGAAACAACATTATATTTGTGTTTTATAAGACACTCATATAAATTGGCATTTGCTCTGACGTCGCGCACGGTGTTCCGTCTTTTTAAGTTTTTAGGGTATGTGCACTGGAAGAAAATTGGTAAAGAGCTTAATTTTTATCGGATTTCTTTCAAATTTTAACTAGGAGTAGTTTTTAAAATGTACTTTTCGGCCATAATTTCATAATAGATGAACACCTTCCTGAAAATTTATAATAGGCATTTTTCTTGAGTTTTTTGTTGAAAAACGTCGTGTAACTGCGTCACATTTGTCTTGATGCAGTGTGCGATATTTCACCTTAAAGAAGTCAATTTAAGGTCAAGTTTTACGGTAAGATACCACATGTGTTCGCAAATGAATAACGAACAAGATGGCATATTACATTTGAACGTGAGACGTCAAACATAGCTGTTGGTAATTGTTAAATAGTTTGTAAAATTCTGTAACTTTGCCATTTTTTGCGTAAAATATATAAAACTTCTATATAAAAATTCCTCCAGTTATTTTCATTTTCCCTGCAAAATATTGATATTTTGTACACTTTAAGAGAAATAATATGACATCAAACTAGTAGTGAAAATATGGTTGAGAAAACGCAATTTTAGAAAATACAACAATTTTATAAAAATACAAAAACATGTCACAAATTATTTTGACGCGACAGTAAAATCCGAAAAAATATTTCATACACAAATATTTCTTTATGATCGTATCTTCTCTTTTTTCCCGTATCCACATGTTATAGTTATGACCATCATGCAAAGTATACACTAATTACAAAATAACTGAAGTATAAATTTTATGATTTTATAAGCATTCTTCGTTTGCCACCCGGCATGTCACAAAATAGAAAATGGCGTATGTTTCGTAGTTAACGTCCCAGTAGCTTATATTATGTCATTAATATTGGATGCTGCAACATAATTTCATAAAAAAGAAAGGTTCTGTTTCATTGATTGTTATACCGTTATCAAATTGTCAAAATTTCAAATAGCCAGGGTACTTAATTTTGTCCGTGAGAGGTTATATTCGGATGTAAGTCGTTTTGTAAACTTTTTCTAAAATGTTAAAATTCGAACCATGACTCTAATTATTCATTATTATTTGAACTACGGTGTTAGTAGATTTTAATGAATACCGAAACAAAATTATGATATTCATATTCCGTTTTCATGACAGATTTATCATGTAGAATTTCATAAGTTTCCCAGCATAAATGCTAAAATAATACAATATTTTACATCAGCATTATAGCTTGTAAACTTTTATAAATTTACGCTCTAAACATGACGTCGGACATAACTAACGTCCGCATGTTCTGACACACAGATACATAATTTTAATACACATCACAATGAAAACACACGTGTATGATGTTCATATATTTTATTCATAATTTATGTTAAACATTACCTATGTTTTGTGAATGAAATCTTATCAGGGGAGGGGGGGGGCAAATACGAACACATTAATTAAAAATATAAGCAATATTGATTTATTAAAACAAACTAGTTATCAATAACATGTTGCATGACATTCGCTAGCTTATAGAATGAGAAGATTGTAACTACATTTGTATTACTTACGACCCATATAGAAGACTGCTTCACAAGGCGATTCTTATTAGCCTATTTTCGTGAAAATACGAATTTGTCATGCTGAACAAACTGATGTTGAAAAAGCTTGATTTACCATAAGTAAATAGTTTTTTTCTTGATTTCTCTTAATATCGATTTTGTAGTTACGACCTTCTCATTCTAAGCCAGTGCATTGTTTCCTACATAGAGTAATAAAACATATAGAGGTTATTTACAAGTAATACATTAAAGATGAAGATAACTACAAAATTAAAGAATTTATTGTTGAAGAAAAAACCGTAAAACATTATTAAACCCGTTCTTTTTGTAAATACAAAATACTTTTCCGACGTTCTTTATAAAAAATATTTAATAAAATTACAAGTTATATTGGTATTCTTTTCAGTATTATTATCGTTGATATATACTTGAATAATGTATTGGATTTAATACACATCACTATAGTAGTTTTTTCAAGACAACGCGATGAAAATGACTGCTCGAATATTTTGACGTTAAGTTTTACGCTTTCCATGTGACGCTTCCACGACGCAACACCGTGCGCGACGTCTCTACTTCCAATGACAGTAATATACAAAAAAGAGACACAATGGAGTGGTTGTTGCTAAAAAGCTCAGATGACACTGCTGTTGTAGAATCGGTCACTCATGATGGAAGCGTGACATTCAAGTGATTTGTGTGTTAAGACGATGTCAATTTGAGAAGATTCATAACTAATAAGAGTGAAGCACCAAGCCCTCCATTTGCTTCAAGGTCTCATAAAGTTGTATTGCACGAAGCCTTCGTGTACGGTAAAGGTTAAACCGGATTTCTGACTTTACTGGATTAACTTCCATGATAATATAATTATGCTATAATCTGATAGAGATTATAATTCATAGCAGACTTCGTTGCCTGGGGAATATCTCCTCCCAAGATACAATATAAGACCACAGACTGTTGTTTGTTTTACTGGAATTTGTTCTAAATACTTGCCGTCCAAATTACGCCAGGAACATTTAAGTGATCCGAGATGGACCCCAATTGACATGTTCTAAGCGAGCGACATAGGACCCTTAAGGTCTTAACTCTTGATCTGCTGCAGGATTCAAATATCTAACCTCATATAAACAATATTGCATATAAGCTCATATAAAAATTAAGCGCAGAAAACATCACTAGACCTACTACAAGCGTTTATACGTATGTTTTTATTCTCCAGATTCCACTCTATATATTCCGGCTTTCTTTACTTCGGACAGCAAACTTTTCCCGGAAACTCAATCTAGTCCACAATTACATTTTTCCCCTGCACCACGGTCTGGAAACCTAACCACCAAACTGATTTTGGAAGATGCGTAAACAAAAACACAATTATAAAAATCTCTAACCTAACATATCCTGCCTTACACAGTGCGATTTGTCAGTCACTCATGGAAATAAATCAGACAATTACATTTGTTCTGAAAAAATACTTTCCCATAAATCAACAATGAATTCACAGTTGTTTATCACTGCTCAAGATCATAAAAATGTTCAGGTTCATGATAGACGCCCAGTTGTGTTGGAGAATGTCTTGTTTTTTCAATGCTATTAGTGATTATATTTTAAGATACCATTTCGCTTTCTTAACAGTAACGTAAATTTGATAAGCCTGACAAATGAAATAATAAATCTGCACTTTAAATCGGAATGTGTGAAAGTTTACGAGCAGATTAACCGAATTAAATTCGTTCTCGCTTCACCTTTTTCCGATATGTTTTCTACAATGAGTGTACGTTATTTAGTTACTCTTTGATATTTTAACTTCCACTGGTCATTTGGGTTTAAAAGGAAACACACACTCGAGCTAGTTCGTGTGCAGCAAACATTGAGATATGACTCCCGGGAATATTTAATAAAGTGTAGCATATTGGTTGTTCTTAGAAAGAGAAATAAACCAGTGGTCCAGACGGTGGTCGAACATGGGACCGCTCGAACAGAAAGCGCACGCCCGACCTCCTCCAGAATACAGTATCGAGTTGCTCATCCAACTGCGACGGAAACCGGCCCAACACTCGAACGTATGGATCAATAAAATATAGGACATCTCCGAACAACACGTACTATTACTTAATGCGAGAGGAAGATTGATGATTTGCTATGTTTTACTATAATCTAGTAAACAACAGTACCCATGCATATGAAGAGAATATATTATCATACTTATATAATGAGAGCAAATCGTCATCATGTACTATGTCCCAATTTTAACCACTTTACTGTTGTGTTATGTTAAACATCCTACGGGATCGAGAGTAAATCCGGCGACACAAATTCTCGACATTCCTCGTAAATCACGAACCTTTACACCCATTTACTCGTTTTTTTGTACCTTCCCCTTTTATTCTACATTGTGAAATATTTATAAATTATCATTAATAATCGTGAGAAGAGTTTAAGCCTCTACTTGACCTTTGAATATATGTGTTATTACCACAGATTTCGGGGTTAATGTCTCGAAATAGGTAAATAATCGTATCAGTATAATTAGAACAATGAAGGAATTCATTTATTATCGGCTACGTTTCATGAAGAATGCAGATTTATTCGGTTAATGACTTGGAACATTTATTTTTGATACGACCAGAAAACAAAACGAAAGTTGAGTACATTGAAAGTCGGCCACACACATGTAGTTGTAATACTAGCCCCCTTTATACGGCCCCTTATCGCTATTACCTACACTGCTGATGAGATAGATATGGTGTGACGTCAATAATTCCTAACTCCGACATTTGATACATAATAATATACGTTAGTTATCTCTTATATTAGGTTTTGTGTTTGTGAAAGTCCAATCCAATCTATCAAAGTTTCGGATTTCTTACTAAATACATGAAAAAGGAAGAAATAAATGTGCTATTACTCTTATTAGCTTGAATATCGTTGTTTTAATAAACATTACATGCATGCATCTAGCAATTGATATAGTCCAATCTTTGATTGAGATAATTTGGTAAGAGCACATGAGCTACGGGTATCTACCAGTGCAAGTAAACTTTGTCAAAGTACATATTAATCAAGTTATCAAGACACACAAACAATTGGGTTATCACTGCATATTTTCACTTTCGTAACAAACTAGATAACGTAAAACGTATAAGTTTAGTATATCAAATTGTCATATGTAATCGCGGTACTTAGAGATACGAACTACAATAAACATTATTACTACCAAAAATAAAGGATGGTATATAGAAAATACGTACATTTTTGTGATAACATATTCAGTTTCAGAATGCTATATTTCAGCAATGCGTTATTCATGTAAGGCTATGTAGGGTGAATACCAAAGTATGGAATAGCCATCAGTACACCAAACAGCCTGACTTAATCTGTTTCACAGGAACATTCATGTTGATATTCATTTATAAATGTGGAACATTGGGACGTATTGTATAAACATTAAGAATTCTGATTCGGTCAAGTGGATGTACGCATGGAATTCAAATCACTTGAACGGTTCTCGACATTGTGATTGTTTATAGCAAAAAACTGAAACAAAACACTGGGAACCCGTCTGTAACAAACGGTGAACATGTATAAATGTATGTAAAAATGTTCCGTGATATTTGAGCCGTTTGGAGTTTGTCGTTTATTTCTCAGCATGATAATGAATATAGGATTTCATGCACGCAACACGGGGTCAACAGTTTTTTCTCTAAGTGGATTTTGTGGAGGGGAAATGTAGTTTTTGATGAAACGTAGAAAAGCGAGTTTATATGTTTTTGTCATTCTTTGAGAGTAGAATTCAGATACAGCTTTTTAAGATTAAATTGTTTAAATTCTCAAGGTAATGTATGCGGACTAACGTGGTGCTTAATACCCTAGACGACATCTTATAAGAATAATAATCTGCAGAGTATGTTTGTACAAGAGGTTCAATATTGTCTAAATGTGTAGATAATAATGCAACGTCTTAAAATAACGAAGAATATCATTGAGAAAATGCGTTTGAAACACAATTAAAACTATACATTAAAACTACTTCGAATCAGAAAATTAAATTGCGGCCATCTTAGGATCCATTTTGAATTGTTTTGATTGGGCAGGAATTTAAACTCTTAGCACAAGAAAAGCATCCTACAATGGCACAAAGAGCCTGTGTCACGCGTTATCTTTAAGTTTGATCTGATACATAACTTATATGAGTTACATCCTGGATTTCAAAAGTAACACTATTGTCATTCCGTGAATGAATTCCTGTTGGCATTTTGTTCTTAATTTCATTGAAACAAACTAAAATGAAACGTTTGCAATTTTCGCGTTTGGGTTCGGACTAGTATACGAACGTATAACTAATCTATTGTTGACAGAAAAAGAACAGTGTGTTTTGTGACGCTACGATACTCATCAACAATAAACCTTGAATACAGCACCCTATATATTCCATCTCCATAACGTTTGTTTATTGTTTTATTTATGTAATATTCCAGTGTTCATAATTTTATGCTACTTATCTTTCCCGTAGATTACCGCCATATATTATACACTCAATGGTTTCAGTATTTATGTATGTAGATAATAATAAACCCCAATTTGGTAAAGCTTTACATTCCAGAACACTTGATATTTTGTGAAGAAATCGGAATACGAAACCTTATTTCAAGAACTATCAAATATATTAATTATATTTAATGCCCTGTAAAAAGCAATATTGTTTTTCATTATTTGATAACGGTCAGATTTGTTTGTTTGCTCAAATTGTTTTATTTGCTGTGCATTAAAACGAGAAATAAAATGTGGGATGAATTGTATTTAAATACTGTCTATTCATTTTATTGAAGTTGAAAAGTGAATAAAGCGGTCTATGGTGATTCATAGCATTTTGAAAGCCGCATGAGCCTAAAAGAATTCTTGAATGCAAAATATAATATGTGTTAAGTACCAACATTGTTGGCGAGTCGGTAAGGGTTAAAAAACGTATATTATCGTATTTTCATGGAACGGGTCAAATGATCTGACCTGTCAGCACCGATACATACGAGACTACTATCGGATAACCAACAAGTTCATCTCCAGTTGGGTGACAAACACTGCAAAAATTCCTGAAATTTAATGTCATTCAATAGTAGGGCATTATGGCCGAGTTAATGTCTGCGTGCTACCATTAAATAGTACATGCATTTATCGTATTATACAGATTAGATAACCAAATGAGATACAATGTCTTAATAAAGTCTATACATTAAGTTTTGGATCATGTCCCTATTACAACGATGACCTGAAATCGCGTGGTATATTCTACCTGTTAAAGGAGAGCGGTCATCTTTTTGGACCATACTCTATTTATTACGGAGCTGACACATTCTATGTACGATGTGTGTATAAACCACAAACAATAAAACATTATTGTATTTACCAGAAGTAGTCAATTATTCACACTACCGTAAGTCAATGTGGTGATGTCTCCATTTACGAAGTCTAACTCCTGATTAAGGTTCGATCCCATTACAATATAGAGGAAGACGTAACCATTGTCACAGCGACCAATGGGGTCTAATTGTTATAATATAATGTTTTGAACCCACTGAAAAAATGGAATTGTAGATATATTGACGTCACTAGCCATGTAAATGCCTACGTGTCCAATGTAGACCCTTTAAGTCACGTTAACATCTATTATTCAAAGCCGGATGTCATCGGTCAGTCGAAAGCAATAAAAAGGAAAGAGTCAATGTTTGAAAATACATTTCGATTCGTTTAGAATAGAATAATCTCTGCATATTATAGATCGCCAATAAGGTAGTAAATGCGTGATTCGTGTTAAGAACTAATGAATATTCATGTGCAAGTATAATTATCTCGTGGATCAAGGTGATCTGCAGTTCAATCCAAGATTAATATCTGGACATTTCGTGACACTGAATCCTTTTATTATCATCCATGGCAAAGCAAAATTTGTTTACCATGTGCAATACACGCGATAGAAATCATGAATTATAACCATTGCAGGTTTGCACAAGAATAACAGCTTACTTAGATACTTGCAAGTACGAGTATTTTAGGGATGTTTTTTTATACATGTTCTATGGGGTCTCTTCGTCAGGCTTTCTTTAAGTTTATTACATGTTCCTGTTTTTAAAAACACGCGGACTAAAAAACAGCAAATGTGCCAGTGGTATATAGTGTAACAACAAAGTGTTTTGTATTGGCAAATCCAAGGTGGTGTCCAAGACGACCAGTTTGATCAATTTCAGTAAGTGCTATTTTAGAGTACTAATATCAGACTTAGATAGGTTTTGGTCAAAATCTGTATCGACATGGTTCACTCAATATCACCTACACGAGTAACGGGACTTTCAGGGGGTGATCTCAGACTGTAACATGCCGAATTCTTTCAACTATTTAATGTCATTAGTTTCGTCCTTGTTGGGATGCAGTTTCAGGATTGGTAGGTCCGTTATCTGGAGATACCCCAAACGACTATAATACTGTTGGTGGTAAAACTAGCACAGCTACTATGATGTGACAGTTGTATGACGTGACATGACACACGGTCAGTGATCATCTATTAGTTCTATCTGACATAAAGGCGTGTGACAATGTCTAAGGTCACGTATATAACTCATACAATGTAAGTCATAGTATACCCCACATTCCGGAACAGTTTCCATTCATCCTGTGCAAGTATCACAGCGTCATGGTCATTTATTACATAACCATGTAAAGTTGTAACATTTACGTGTGTCGTAAAATAATCTGGAAATTCGGTCAACTTGTATTTACATTTTCAATATGAAGACGAAAACAAAGACACGATTGTTTGGTTTTGCATTTGGGAATGAATAAAAACAGTTTTCAAACATACAATACACCTCGTTAGCATTTGTCTAAACGTTCATCAATAGTGAACGTAAAGAGTTGAGGTGAGTTTACAATTTCGATTTAAAAGTTACGGGTCGTGTAATGGTTTTCTGTGCTCGGCAGTTTAAGTTAAGTGTTGTCTTCGCTGTCAAATTTTCTATCATCTTCTTTTTTATTCTTGAACGATTGTAAATGAAACACAATATGAACGTTTCCATTTTCTGTTATCATTACTAGCATATCAAACATTGTCTGTAATAGAACAAACGCATGTCGGAAGTCGAACGTCAGGAAATATTTAGCCCCTGGTCGAACATTTCGTCGTATTTCTTCGTATTTTCTTTCACGTGCAACATGATACGTTATAATTACCGGCATGAATAAATCATGATCACGTGACTGGAGTGGTTTGCATTCTGGGTGATATTGCGTCCAGGGATTTGTATTAAGGCTGTCAGCACAGTGTAGGAAAACGCTCGCGCTTTATTGATGACAATTTTCTAAAGACAAATGACAATTAGTACTGATTTATTAGTCTTTCGATACTGGATATCTCGGTATGAATACTAGAATAGTTGTTAAAAAATTTGCCGGTGATTCTTTATTATCACATCAATCTGAGTTTAAAGTTATACCATTCAAACCAAAATCGTATTTTCACTTTTTCGAAACTGAATACCTAATGTTCGTTGTTTTTGTTGTCGTGTACTTGCGTGGTCATTCGTTTTTTCTGCCACTTTGGCCAATGATTTCGAGACAAGAGACAGGTGCCTTATACAATGAATATTGATGTCAAACCCTAGATCTGTTCGGATATACTCCTTGGTGCTGGTTTAATTGTCTGATGTTCCGCACCAAAACACACCAAGCTACCTCTGAATCACTATTAAATGTCAGTAGTTCATAGAAAATAATAGAATATAATTTATTTCTGGAATATGTGTTTTCAATTCCAGCTACTCTTGCCAGCATCTTCACAATCAGATAAATGTTCATTTAGCTATTTGGTGCTTGATATACACGTCTTTACATTTCTGTCTCCTATTTTTAACTATTTTTGCCGTAAAATAATAAAATCACGCTCGTTATCCGAATAAACTGATCCTAGTTATCGTCGAAGAATCATACTGTCTGTCATTTGGCTACGATGGAACTAAATATGACATAACACTCGAACAGAACTCACGATAACCGACAACATAGTTTCTCCCAGCTTTTGCGACAGTGTTTGCGCTAGTTTTCAGCTTTGTACTAACAGTACAATTCTCCAACGGAACTGAGGAGCTGTGTTTCTAAAACACTACCATGTAAAATTCTTTTGACGTTTACCAGCTTTCCCAGCCATTTGTGATTCTTTAAATACACACCAACCCTTGCTTCAATCACGGTACTGGTTATTTAGATATGTTTATCAGTTTGCTTACATATGGTTTGTATTATTTTCGTGCAATACAAGAAGTCAAACACATCGAAGACCCTTCAGTCCTCGACGTTCCATAAAAAAATAAGATTACCAAAAGTTATTTAACATAACATACTCATCAACTCCTACCAAATCAAATAAAGGAGTACTGAATGCCGGAGCTCACACTATGGGAAAGTGAGTATACAAGTGAGACGAATACATTTTTGGAAATGTTTCACGACTTAACGTAAAGAAATAAGAATGAACCAGTCGAACGAAGTGGCAGACAGAAAATTTAAAGTAGACAAGTACATAGATTTGAATGCTTGTTAAGACGTTGGGATTGGAACCGTTTAGGAAACATGTTCTTCCGGTAAATGTAAAACACGGTAATAGGAATAGAGAGATACTGAACATTTCGTTAAACATGAGAAATATTAATTTAGTAAATGATAAAGTAATTGCTGTGCATCAAGCTGCAGCATGTTATACATATACTAGAATGCTAATAAAACACACTTACCAGTGCAAAGTGCATCTATTGTCTCTGATAATCAAATCAAAACATGTCAGCTTCAAGGTTGCAGAGAGAACAAAACGGAAATTATCCTGCACTGACATTCCGAAGATAGACACATGCACATTCATTACTTAGTGTGTTTATGTTAGACAAGAACTGTCCGATGATACATGCGTATGTTTGCAGTGATGTAAATCGTGCTCTATGTAATTGTACAGGACAGCGACTGAATTTGGATACCGGTCGAGGGGGGGGGGGGGTATTTTGCTTACAGTTGACGTTTGGCCAAGAATGACGACGATGAGATGCTGTCTTGTTTACATACGACTGTTACCGGACCGAGCGGATGATTATACCTGCCGTCTTAATAATGTAATGTCTACAAGTCATTTGGCGTCACAGTCAAAAGTTAAAACCTTCCTACTACTGCACAACACAAAAACTAAGCATACAAAAGTACTCACATACATTTGTTAAGTAATACTCAATCAAAAAACCTGACTGTGTCCTTCGTTATTAAAAAACATACAGTACATGTACTTTGATGTGGCAATTCAAGGGGCTTTGTGTTTCTTTTTGTAAATTCAATTTATCGCGGGGTGGTGATGTATTTATTTATACATGCATTGGGATCCATAAGCCCTTCACTAGTCATCCCACGATCTGTTTACAACTCACGTTCGAAAATACTCCTTTGAAATGACATACCAGGAGTATGATTCCGAGCCATGTTCCAAATGAAAATAAGAAATCCGCGATATCACAGTACAGATAACATTTATAGAGGAATAACATACCTGTAACATTCACTCTAGTGTCTATACACATATTGCCATCATTCAGGGTGGGGTTTCATTCATATTAAAAAGCCTCCCACGTCAAAATTCGAGAATTAATAACGGCGTATGGAGTATTCAATGACGTGGTAGCACTATTGTCTGATTCATTGCGCAAATCAAATATCGCATCCCAAACAAAACTCCACAAGACATTGAAGAAAACGTTTTGATTTTTCCATACAATAAACTGTCCAGCGGTGTTATAGTTCGGTGTGACAGTGTGCATCCACACGAATGTATTGTTTCCATTCTTATAACAAAACCTACATGTTTCAATTCTACAAATATACACCGCCACTATACAGGTGTAGCATCAAAACAACGTGTACATGTTCATAATTTGAAAACGGATATTTGGCGTCCCCTTTGTACCATCATTCTGTGTAAGCGCTAGGTGCATTGTTGAGCGAATGTAACCTTCCATGTCCCGTATTTTATTTCACTCCTAAGAAACA
Organism: Spisula subtruncata; assembly: GCA_963678985.1. Taxonomy (NCBI): domain Eukaryota; kingdom Metazoa; phylum Mollusca; class Bivalvia; order Venerida; family Mactridae; genus Spisula; species Spisula subtruncata. The sequence goes on from OY787667.1 coordinate 9,427,225, forward strand.
GTCATGGCTAGCTATGTATATACAGCAGCTATCGCGTGTAAGGGTTGACATTTCAAGGTTTTTTATTCTTCAGTCATTAAGATGTAGATACTAGATATCGAAATAAACGCTAACACATTGAAACCATCAAAAAAAAGATTATCAGCAAAGTTTAGCCACGACTCAAGCATTTTATAAAAAAACGCCAACAACATGTAAACACAAAGCGACGTAATCATGTGATTAAGAACTTAAGTTGTTATATAAGAACGAACTGGACCACATTGTATTCATTTTGAGTATAATTATGAAAGTGTTTGTATTCAGCATTATACGTTCGTACTATAACTACTCCATGTGTTCGTGTCATTGTTGTCGTTGTTGCTGTGGACGGTATATTCACAGCTTACATGTATGACATTAATGATAGTGACCCAATCAAGACTGACATCATCTTAAGTCGCGTGAATAACACTATTATAGAAACGTTTAGAATATAATTTGAACATTAGGTTGCTTAGATTTAAATGTGATAATTTAAAAGACTTGCTTTCGCTATTTGACGTGGTATGTAGTAGAAATCCTGGCGACTGAGTTATAATATTATGAAATCCATTCTTAATAATTTGTATTGTATATTCTATGAATATGGTCAAGTACGTAGATTTTTTGTTCGCAAATATTTATGTAGCAAATAAATACATTAAGTAACAAGATCGCTCATTTACCGGTGTAACGCACACCACATATGTTAGGCAGATTGTTGAAAGGTTAAGATAGATATCAAAGCTACTGATTTCATAGGCAGAACCTATATAATATCCACTAAAAACAGCAGCTATTATCTCGCTCGTTCCGTTACATTAAAGTATGGAAAACGTGATATAATGCTTTCTTCCGTTAGAAATATGAATGAGTCTTAGTTATAAGATGTCTATAGTGATTATGATACACAGTTCCATTTATGATCCAGCAATAAAAGAGTTCTATTGTATTATTATTTCTGATAAATTAATCCGCTCCTCATGCGCTGGTATTGGATGGTGCGGTTTTTGTTTCTACTAAGTAGTGCCTTTCTTTAGTGTTTTTTTGCCATGTTATAAAGGTCATCTATAGATACTAAACATATACCGTATAATATAATTATTTCTAGCAATTACAGTGTATCTTACATCGTATGAATTTCATACGTACTAAAATCGAAGAACTCATTAAACTCGTGTCATAATCTCAAATTCCTAAATTAGGACGATATTTGACGGTTGCAAAATATATAATGCATATATCTACCTACCATGAAGAATCAATTGATAGTACGAATCGCTTGTCAGGCGACGCTGACGTTGGACACGAGTATGTTATCTGGTAGCTGAGTGAACTACTACAGAATTATGATACGGTACACAGTAACTGTGAGTTAATCAGCTAATCGATGTCCGAGAAATTCTTTGAATACCCCTTGTAAATCTATCATATACAGAGTGTCTCAAAATACATGTCCGCTTGTTGAAGGGTCATTACTTTGCCAAATGAGTTAGTAAATTAATAACCATAGTCTCATATGGAAGCTAAATTTAAAACTTGTGGGGTGAATTATATCATGTGTCAACACTCGCACAGTTGATGACATCATATACGTTATACTAACGTCATTAGCAACGGACGTTCTAAAATGTCCGAAGAGGCAGATAACATAGTTTGTACGGTAACATGGGTAAATTCTATAAAATATGTGGCCAAAGTAATACCCAGTAATACTCAGGCGTACCCTACTATGCACACACTGGCTGAGAAACTGATCAGGGGTCATTAGAAAATGAAATCGGACATATTTAAGGGAGGAACACATTTTAAAAGCAATTAGGGCTGAAAATTTGATATTCACACATTCTAGGCATATCGTTTACATAAAATATGCACAAATCGCCTCGAATGAACATACTGGATTGAATGTATAGCGTTATGTCTAGTTTATCTCCAACAGTCCAAACATAGTCATATAATGTAACTTGAAAGTATAAAATGGTACTTAATGTAGTATCAATCACCAAGAACTGCCTTGGTAGGAGAATGAATTTGGTTATGCTACTTTTATTGAAATCAGAAAAAGTAACCAAAACATCCTAAATATTTATTTTTTCTTATACTATTTGAAAGTTAGATTATACAGTTCAAGATATGTAACTACCTCGAAACTCAAAATATCACTGTGTGGAGAAAATGGAAACATCACATCCGACTCAAAGGTGTGTGAACGTCATTAAAATCGTCAAACGACGTCAAACACAGGTTTTTACCGAATTGGGGTTAACTACTCAAAATGCATTCTATAGATTTTGTATGCATTGTTTTGGATAATTGTTTCGTAATTTCTACATTGATTTGAATGCTCTTTGATCATTCATATAAATCAGATATGTAACGCAATACATTACGGAGTGATACGTCCTCAACAAGCGGACATGTATTTTGAGACACCCTGTAAATCATTCATGAAAAACTCCGACATCCATCGGTGTGTCTAATGATACGTAAGTGAGCCATAAGTGTCTGCATGAGTATATCTTAATTTTCTCACTCAACATCCAGCGGGCCAAGAATCTGGTGTTGGTAAAATAGCATCCACAGGTGGTAACAATATGCTATCCTAACCAAAACAATTTTTGAAACAGCACATATGTTTAGAAAACAACTTTCAGTAATTTTGATGATGTTGCAAAAATCAAGTTTAAGTACAGTAACGGGTGGTGCTAAATATATAATGTATACGCGCTGCATTGGTTGAATAACGACAAAAGCTAAAAAGGCGCTGCTTGGTTATTGCAACAAAATGAGAACCAAACTTGGACAGTTGATGTTCCCATTTTACAAACTTCACCATATGGTATGTCACGTGATTAATGTGTCATGTGGTCGATACTAATGTGACATCATTGCGCATGCCTGACGCGTGGTGCACGTTTCCTGCATAGACTTTGTCTCATGAATGCCAGTCGGGAAACATAGCGGTAAAAGATTACCATGATAACGCGAATAAAAGCCCATTCTATTCCTTGGACCGTTTCGGCATGTTTGGTGGTTTCAATTGAGCACCATGATAAGTATCACGTGATAAAAATAGTATAAGTGTGCATTGCTATCGTACACGAGAGCGTGTTCCAAACAAACGCATGAACTTCACATGCTCCTTAATATTCACAAATACCAGTAATCATTTTTATGGATGGTAAGTCTACTTACTTTATGCAATATACCCCGCTAAGAGTTATTGACAATTAATAAAATAAAAATTGTGAGAATTATCCAATACTACTTATAGTCTTGATTGTTTTCTAGATTGTAGTCTTGATTGGTACATCCGACCAGATGTTAGATGGTCATAAAACAACGTCTTGATATCCTTATTGCAAGTTCATAGCAGCAAGTAGAATGCATGTCATTTATAATATGCACGAGACCTGTCTACAGGAAGGTTGCATCTTGTAGTTATTGTCAGAATGAATGCTCATCAAATCTCCTGACAGAATAATTGAGCTGTAATAATTATTATGCCAATATCTTTCCAACATATAGTACAATAGGCAAAACAGTAGGAGCTGTCGGTTTGTTAATACTTTGTTATAATGCAAATTAAACCCCATTCTTTTCCTTGGACCGTTTCGGCACGTTTGATGATGTTGGTTGAGCACCATGATAAATATCACATGATAAAATTAGGATACGTGTGCATTGCTTACTTACATGAGCGCTTGTTCCAAACAAACGCGTGTTTGTTCCTTACAAATTATCAAGTAATTTCATATTTCGTTCATTGTTTTATTTACTACATCGACTGATACAGACGTCTACTGATTTTGCTGCAGACAATTTTGACGAATTGACCAACATTATCTTATTCATACGGACACTACCAAGTCATATTATCCTGACACTTTGAGAACCAGCAATTTGCCGCCACTTCGTGATAGGAAATACTAAACATATATATCTGTATTTCAATGAAACATAGCAAAAAGAAACGTTTGCAATTTTTGCGGAGGAATTCGACACAATATGACCGACTGTTTACACTAGTATAATATAACTACTCTATTGTTGACGGAAAGGGATTAGTGTGTATTGTGACGCTATAATACTCATCAACAATAAACCTCGTATACAGGTCCCTGTATATTCCATCTCAACAACATGTGTTTATTGTTTTATGTATGTAATATTCTAGTGTTTCGTACGTTACTTATCTTTCTAGTAGATTACAGCCATATATTATACACTGTATAGCCCCATTCTTTATGTATATAAATAATAACAAAACATAACTTGTTAAAAGCTTTACATTCCAAAACACTGGATATTTGTCGAGCATTGGGGAAATGAAACTTTATACAAATGTACTAAGAATGATCAAATATTATATCAATAATATTAACCGCCCTGTAAATACAATATTGTTTTTCATTTTTTGATAACGATTATGTTTGTACGTTTCCGTAACTTGTTTTATTTTATGTGCATTATAATAAGAGATAAATGGGGGGTGAAATGTATTTGAATACAGTTTATTCACTTTTTATTGATGTTGAAATGTGTATAAAGCAGTCAACGGTGATGCATTTAATTTCAAAAGCCACATGAGCCGAAAATGATTCTCAGATGAAATGATTTAAACCAAGGGTACACTATGTTGCAGTCATGAAAAGAACGATATTAGCTGTCCATATCTATCATTTTAACAGGTCAACTGAAACACGTGTGGAGTACACCTTCGTCACGTGACGTTAGATAGACGCGTCCATCAAATTCTGGGTGAACCACATCATCACTGGTGTCATTTACTATCGTTCTAGATGTTTGTCAACATTCTAAGGGTACTAAGCCATTCATCAAATCTGCTTAATTGACTTAAGCAATGTACAGTGATAATGCAATCCAAAGCTGTTAACGAGAAGGAATAATTAGTTTACATAAATGAAAAGAAAACATTTTGATGTCATCCAAAACTAGGGCACTCTGACCGTGTTAATGTATATGTGCCTAGATAACTATACTAGTACATGGTCAGGTCGTTTAAGACAGATTGCAATTGCCTTCTAGCATTAAGTTTTGGGTCATGTCCCGATTACAACGATGACCTGAAATGCCATGTCAAACTCTGCCTATTAAAGGAGAGCATTAATGCATTCAGACGCATCTGGCATTTCTATGTGCAATGTGCGTTTTAACAACAAACAATAAAACATTATTGTATTTACTAGTAGTCAACCAATCACACTACCGTAAGTCAATGTTGTGATTTCCCCATTTACAAATTCTAACTCCTGATTAGGGTTCGTATCCACTACAATATAACTACAACGACGTAAAGTCAAACTTGGCCACCCATTCTTACAACACTCAACATAATCACGCATAAATTGGCAGATAATAAATGAGGAATGGGATCTTGTAAATGTTAAAAACTTAAAATACAATATTTCGAACCCACTGCAACAAGGGAATTTTGGATATTTAAAGTCACTAGGCATTTCAACTCGTACAACCCAGCGAAGCCCATTTTATAAGCAAATTGCCTTAAATAGCATATCATCAAATGATGTCGAACGTGCGTGTTTCGTGCTAAGAACAAACAAATATACATGAACAGTTAACATTGTCACTTGACACAAGGTGGGCTACAGTTCAATCCACGATTAACATGATCCTATATCGTGTCACGGAATCCTCTAATTATCATGCTCTGAAAAATGATTCTTGCTAAGCATCCAATTTACTAAGATCGTGCAATAGTCAATATATAGAAATCCCTAGTTTTTGATATCGTAGGTTTGTACAAATGATGTTTCAATAATCTATTGTAGAGCAACAAAGTGTGTTTACTTAGTAAGTATTTTGTGCTGGTCCTGCAATCCAAGGCGACCCCCATGATGACCGATGTCCAGTTCAGCAAGATGCTTTGTCGAGTAAAAGATCGAGATTGGTTTAAGCGTATGTCAGCGTTATCTTCTAATGTATAATGCTTAAATGTTGTTACTTGCAGATACGAGCTTAACCTTAAACATTCTCAAGTTATAAAAAAGAAGTGTTCTTGTTCCTTAGCTTGGGTTTGTAGAACCGTTGTTTGGAAAAACAAAACCAGAACGACTATTATACAGTAGGTGGTAAACCTGACAAAGCTACTAAGACGTGTCAGTCGTATGACATGACACACACGTCCGGTGAACATCTATTAGTTCTAACTGACATATAGGCGTGTTACAAGGTGTAAGATCAGGTATATAACTCACATAATTTAGGTTATAGTAAGACAGAATACACCAACATTTCCGAACAGTTTCCATTCATCCCATTCAAATATGACAGCGTCATGATCTTTTATTACATTGAAACAGTTACGCTTGTCGTAAAATACGGACAACCACCACGAATATCGGTCAATGTTTGTTTACATTTTCAATATGAAAAATAAAATAAAAACACAATGGCATGCGTTTGCATAGAGGGGGGAATGTAAAACATTTTAAGGTGGCAGGGGATATATTATTGGCCAATTTTGAGGTACCGACAAGCCGCAAACAGTTAAGCGGATTTCTTGAAAACAGCAAATAAGACAAGAAAGTATTTATGTGTCAGTATCAGGGCCTATGCAACATAAATAGAAAATAACATCAAATTGCAAGGCTAATCCCTAGGGTTGTGGAGTTATGGCCCTTTGTTTTTGCCCCTACCCCTCCAAATTTTAGTCAAAAAAATACAAAAGTGACCAATTTCACCCCATACACAGTATTTTTGAACCCAATGCAATCCTATTTTTGGTCCCATTTTACATAAATAGCATGTCTGAGCTAGGTTAATTCAGCAAGAAAAGTGGCTCCCATACCTGCCGATTTTTTGCTATTTGCTGTCAAAGTTTTTCGCGGTTTCTAACGACGCTAAATTTTAACTTCCGCCAGTGGTGGTGACCTCCATTTTGAAAAGCTACAAATCCTTTAGAGCCAACTGATATTTAGTTTCTATGATTTTTCAAAATATTAAACACCTTCTTTGTACAAAATAAATACAGAATTGGGTCTTTAAAATACCAATTTAATATTTGGTGCCCATAAATAAGCCCTACACTAAAGATTTGATATTTTGAGGGACCCCATCACCCAAATATATCCCCTGCCACCTTTGCAAGCATACAACACACCATCTTAGCATTTTTCTAGCCATTCAGAAATATTGCACATAAAGGGTTGGTGGGAGTTTACATTATTTCGATTTAAAACTTATGAATCGTGTTGTAGTTTTCTCTGTTAGTCTGTTTAAGTTACGTCTTGCATGTACCGACAATTTTCTAATATTTTCTTTTTTCGTTTTGAATACAATTACTTATAAAGTGAAACCCAGCATAAACGTTTCTATTTTCTGTTTCATTACTCGCATATCAAACACTGTCTGTATTAGAACAAAACGTACCTCGAAAGTCAAACGCCAGGAAATATTTAGACCCAAGTCGAACATTTTGTCGTATTTCTCCGTATTTTGTTTCGCGTGTAACTTGATACGTCATCATTAGTCCCATGAATAAAACATTGCACCATGACTGCAATGATTTGCTTTCTGTGTGATATTGCGTCCAGGGCTTTGTATCAAGGCTTTCAGAATGATGTAGGGAATCGCTCGCGCATTATTGATGACAATTTTCTAACAAAGACAAATGACAATTAGTACTGATTTATTAGTCTTTCGACGTCCTTGAAGCGCGATTCTGGAAGGCTATCGCGATATGGAATATCAGAAATGTCGTTAATCAATTTGCCGCGGATAAGGTTATTATCACATCAATCAGAGTTTATAGTCATACCATTTGAACCAACAACAATAGGACAAAAATCATAGTTTCTCTTTTTCGAAACTGAATAACTTATGTTCAATGTGGTTTTTGTCGTATAATTTTCCTGCTACTTTGGCCAATGATTTCGAGTCAAGCAGCAGTTGCCTTATAAAGGGAATATGGATGCCAAATCCGGGATCTGGCCGAATATAGTCATTGGTTCTCGTTCAATGTGTCCGATGTTCCGTAACGAAACACACCAGACGACCTGTGAATCACTAATATATTTCAGCATTTCTTTGAAAATACGTCGTACTAAAATATATTTTATTACTTGAATATGTTTTTTCTATTTTCAGCTACTCCTGCCAGCCAGCATCTCTACAATCAGATTAATGTACCTTTAGATATTTGGTGCACCTTGATATACACGTGTAAACATCTTCATAAAATAGAAGTAATCACGCTAGTAGTCCGGATAAACACGTCATCATTTCGGCTACGACGGATCTGAAAAACGATATACCTCTCCGACAGAACCACACGTTAGTTTCGTCCATTTATTTTACCAGTTTTCAGTTTTGTCCAACAGAAAAATTCTCCAACGAGACTGAGAAGCGGTGTTTTGGAAACACTACCTTGTACATTTTTGACGTTCAATAGATTTAAAAGTCATGAATGATTCTTTGAATACACTATTTACCCTTGCTTTAACTACTGATTATTTAGATTCGTGTATCAGTGTACTAACATATGGCTTGTATTATTTCATACAAGAAGTCAATGACCTAGAAGACCCTTCATGCCTCCAAATTGACACGTTGGTTGTGTGACTCGTGACTCCAATGATACTCTTATATGTATTACGTGTATCCTGAGAAGAGTAAGGGATCCAATCAAATATCAGGAATACGACAGTTATGTGACCTTATGTGAACTCCTTGCAAAGCAAATAAAAGAGTACAGAACGCCGTAGCTCGCTAAATGAGAAAGTACGAACTGTTGCAGGTGATAAGAAAAATTTTATGGACTTGTTTCACGATTTAATGTAAATAAGAATGAAACAGTTGAACAAAGGGACAGGCAGAGAATTGAAAAAGACTAGTAGCTAACTTTGAATGCATGTGATTGGAACCGCAGCATGTTATGCAAATACTCAAATACTAATAAAAACACCAGAAAATACCGAGCATAATTCATTCATTCACTGTATACAAGGTATTCCTGCCAGGTGTTAGTTGTACCGGCACCATGCACAGTGCATCTATTGTCTCTGATAATCAAATCGAAACAGGTCAGCTTCAAGGTTGCAAGGTAAAAATACGGAAATTATCTTTGACTGACATTCCGGAGGTAGACACATGTATGTTAATCACTTAGTGTGTTAGTGCTCGACACGAGATGGCTGATCATACATGCGAACCATGTTTGTAGTGTTGTAAATCATGTTACCTGACAACCACTGAATTTGTATACGGGTCGTAATGCAATGTTTTACATCTGCCTTCTATTCTATGGCGTCGATGAGCTGATCCTGTTTAGGTCTACATCGGACGTCTACCGGGTCGAGTGTACGGCATCTTCTTGATTATACCAAACCATGGTGACAGGCAGTTGGCTCTAATTTTGAGAATGCGCGAAGAGTGTGAATGGCATTTATCAAAAAAGAGCATTGGTAGTTTGGTAGCGCATTATAAAAATCCAGTTAAACATATTGGCACTTAAGTATACCGTAATTATTTCAATGTTATTGCGCTCCAAAAACGTTGCGTTTAGACTGTCTTCATTGTTATTATCTATACCCTTGCGACTGATTTCTATGTGATCTTTTTTAATCATCAACTGTCTCCATTGTTCTCAAAAATATGGCACCATGTCATGTTTAAATTCTTATATCTCGGCGAAGAGGACGAATAAAAGTGTGTAAATCTGCATATAGACGGGGGATGGATGTAATTTCGTCATGGTATAAGTCAAAGGGTAAGGATTTGTCAAAAAATACCTTTTTGGGGATCAAAGTTTCAAATAACGCGTTTTTTGTTAAAAATCGCATACATTTTTCATGATTTCTCCCTAAATAATTAACGGTTTTGCTCAGAATTTTGTGTACTGATAACTCTTTTAACTGCGAATAAATGTACACACTTTGTTTTGTTCAGACCCTGCAAAAGGAATATAAAAACAACTGTCTTCTATGTGCCAACTGTTTTCTATGTATCGGGTTGAACGGTGTGCAAACGTCGAAATAATGTAATTTTTACGAGTCATATGACGTCTCCAGTCAACGATTAAAACAAAAACACTGCGCATGCTCATATATGGAGAAACTCAAAGAAACAACCTCACTGTGTCTGTCTTTGTTTATCTGTCTGTGTTTTTCATACATTAACTATGATCAGGCAATTCAAAAGGCTTTGTGTTTGTTTTTGTAAGTACAATGCTCGTGATATATTTATTTATACATGTTTTGGTATCCAAAAAGCCTCTCACTAGTCACGTCACGATCTGTCTACAATCTCTAAAGAAAATAGAACAACCCTTTAAAATGACACATCGGGCGTATGATTCAAATAAAAAATAAGTAATCCGCGATATCAGAGTACAGATTCCAATTCTAGAGGAAATACATAATGGTAACATAAAGAAAAGTTATGTTAAGCGAATGCGGCCTTCCATGTCCAAATTTTATGTCACTTCTAAAATCCTTCGCAGCTATACAGCAGCTATTACTTGTGAGGCTTGACATTTCAAGGTTTTTTATTCTTCAGTCATTAAGATGTAGTAATACCAGATAAGCATGAAAACACTAAACACATGTAGAGAGAGAGAGAGTGTATCAGCCAAGTGAAGCCACGACTCAAACATTTTATGAAAACGCCAACATCTAAACACAAATCAACGTAATGATGTTGACATATTACATATTGCATAATTAGGAGCAATATTGTGATTAAGAACTTGAGTTGTTATACAATAACAAGCTCAGCCACATTATATACATTCTGAGCATAATTATGAGAGGGTTTGTATTCAGCATTATACGTTCGTTTACATCATGGTTCTCGATGGAGCTACTTCTATGATTGTGGAATGATATACCTCTCAATAAAAATAAAAAGGTATGGGTATAATCACAATGTCATCATGATCTTAGTCAGGTTTCTATCACAATAGATGGCACTGCATCGTTCCATGAAGGGAACATTAACATGTTATATACACATGTTTAACAGATTACGGAAATTTAGATCTTGGTTCGTTTCGTCAGAATATATCAGGGGATGGAAGGGGATTACCGATTGATGTAACGTGACACATTTATATACCTTTATAACGATGTTTGTATCAAAAGTATATACTAGTATACTTTGACGTCGTGTCATAAATGCGGTAACCAGGCGGATCATATAGTCGGTAATATCATGATGGATCACTGCTTTGATAATGACCTTCCAACTTCCACTCCCAGTGCGAATTAAGGAAAAAATTCTGACCAAAGCTAAGAGGGAAACTTAACATCATCTTCAGTCGCTTGACTAACGCTAATATAGAAACATTTAGAATACAAATTTGAACATTATGCTGCTTTGATATAAATGTGACCATTTACAAAACTTGCTTTCCCCGATTTCCTCATAGCTTTTGTGCTTTCGCTATTTTGACCTGTAATGTTTTAGAAATCCTAATGTTGACTGAGTTATAATATTTTAAAATCGATTCTTAAGAATGTGTATCGTATATTTTATGTATTTGATCAGGAACTTAGATATCTTGTTCGCAAAAATTAATGTAGCAAATAAATACATTAAGTAACAACATCGCTCATTTACCGATGTAACGCACACCAAGTATGTCAGGCAGATTGTTGAAAGGTTAAGATAGATATCAAAGCTAATGATTTCATAGACAGAACCTATATAATATCCACAACAAACAGCAGCCATTATCTTCCTCGTTCCGTTACATTAATGGAAAACGTGATAAAATGCTTACTTAAGATAGAAATGTGAATGAGCCTTCGTTATAAGATGCCTAGAGTGATTATAATACACAGTTTCAATTATGATCAAGGAAAAAAGAGCTTTATTGTATTATTGTATTGTTTTATCTGATATATTAATCCGCTCCTCATGCTCTGGAATGGGATTGGTGCGGTTTTTTACTTACATCATTGCTTCCACTAAATAGTCCATTTCTTCACTATTTGATTCCTGCCATATTATATCGGTCATCTATAGATACTTAACAGTTTCGTATAAGATTATATCATTTCTAGCATTTGCAGTGTATCCTCCTTCGTATGAATTCCATAAGCACAAAATATTGAAGAACTTTTGTAACCCGTGCGATAATCTCAAATTCCTAAATGGAGACATAACACTTACCAAAATACCATGTTAATACAATTTGTATGACTAACCAACATTTGGCGAAACAGCAATTATCTGGAACAAACTTAGAGCCAAATAATGAAGATACACTGGTACTATTTTAATATTTGTTTTATGACAGCCTTGAACAGAAACCGAGTACTTAGAGCGCACACTCGATCACTATGCTAAAATTGTGGTGCTTATGAGGAGAAAAATATCATCGCTAGGAGCACGAGATTGACTATTATAAGACATTGACTTAGACAAAATACCACTCAACAATGAGCTTCACATGCTCCTAAATATTCTCAAATACGAGTAATCATTTATATAGGTGGTAAGTCTACTTACTTTATGCAATATACCCCACTAACAGTTATTGACAATTAATGAAATAAAAATTATAGGAATGACCAAATGATACTTAGAGTCTTGATGGTTTTCTCTGTTTCCTCTCTGATTGATACGTCCGACCAGATGTTAGATTGTCATAAAACAACGTCTTGTTATCCTTATTACAATACTTGCTGGTTCATAGCAGCAAGTAGAATGCATGTCATTTATAATATGCACGAGACCTGTCTACAGGAAGGTAGCATCTAGTAGTTATTGTCAGAATGAATGTTAATCAAATCTTGTGACAGAATAACTGTGCTGTAATTATTACTTTACCAATATCTTACCAACATATAGTACAATAGGCAAAATAGTAGGAGCTGTTTGTTTGTTTGTGTTCGCCTGTCCGAAGTTATTTTGTTTACCTCTAACGTTTTTCATACTATGACGTCGACCAAATGGCATCTTCTTTACATCCGCCGTCTACCAGACCGATCGGACGGCTTCTTCTCGGTTATACCAGACGTCTAAGTAATGTATGTTCATAAATCATATGGCGACAAGCAAACGATTAAACATACCGCACAACATATCACATACGCTTACTCATAAACCGTTAAAAAGAAAGAAAAATCCTACGCTCTCCTTCTTTATTAAAATACATGCATGTACTATGATCTGGCAATTCAAAGGACATTGTGTTTGTTTTTATAAATAAAATTTATCGCGATGTGGTTATATTTATTTATATATGTATTGGTATCCACAAATCCTTTCACTAGTCATCTCACGATCTGTTTACAATATCTTAAGAAGATAGAACACTCCATTGGAATGACAAATCGGTATGTTTCAAATAAAAATAAAACATCCGCGATAGCACAGTATAGATAACACATTCTAGAGGAATTACATAATCGTAACATTCAGTCAAACGTCAAAAAAGAGTACTTATCATTCAGGGTAGAGCTTTCTGCATATTAAAATGCCTCCCACGTCAGATTTTAAAATTCATAACTGCGTATGGTGTTTCAATGACGTGTTTTTTTTATTTCTGATCATTTGACAATATCTTAAACTAAACAGGCATTTCACATAAAAAACTGCTCCAAGTGATGACGTTTCGTGTTGAACATGATACAAGCGGTGGTACCATTGTCTGATACATTTCTCTGACATAATACCGCATCCCCAACATAAGACCACAAGAAATCCAAGAACAAGGTTTTTGATAAGTTCGATCAGCGGTCAAATGATTGGGTGCTTCAGTGCGCCTCCGATGTGCTGTTTGCTTTCTTATAACAAACCTACAAGTATCAATTCTACAAATAGACACCGTCACTATACATGTATAAGAGGAAGAAAATTGGTAAACATAGAATGTATTCATGGTTTGAAAACGGACAAGTGGTGCTCCCTTGTGCCTTTGAACATTCCTGGTAAGCTACGCGGATTGTTATGCATCAAGTATCCTGGCTTCTTAAATTATTATACAGTATAAATGTACATGCATACTCGATATAGAAAAGTTCTGTCTGGCCGATATGGTCTCTAATGCCCTGTATTTTGTTTCACTTCTGAGAAACGTTCATGATTATAAACAGCTATTATGTGTAAGACTTGACTTTTCAATGTTTTTGATTCTTCAGTCATTAAGATGTAGATACTAAATATTGAAATAAACACATTGAAACCATCAAGAGAGAGCCAGGTTTAGCCACGATTCTAACATTTTATAAAAACGCCAACATGTAAACACAAAGCAGCGTAATGATGTTGACATATTACATATGGCATAATTAGGAAAAATTCTGTGATTAAAAACTTAAGTTGTTATACAACAACGAACTAGACCACATTATATACATTTTGAGCATACTTCTGAAATTGTTTGTATTTGTGGCATTATACGTACGTAAGTAAGAAAAAAGGTTAAGTTATCAATTTTCTAGGGCTCTTTTCAGCTCTTAGGCCGCTCAAGCACCCTTTGGCATTTCAACTTCCCCTGGTCATTGGGCTACATATGGAAACCTACACTCGTGTCTCCCTTTGGGGACTATTTCTCTCCTCTGGTGTGGCAGCCAACATCGATCTGCGGCGCCCAGGAATAGACACTGCCCTCACAGGTACCATTTTACACCATGGTGGAGTGGAGCTGTGGGTCTTGCTAACAGAAATAAACCAGTGGTCCAGAGGGGGGTCGAACCCGGGACTTCACGATCCCGAAGTGCGCGCCCTACCTCTAGGCTACCGCTCCCCACAGTATAACTACCCTTTATCGTCAAAAATCCTTTACATTATGCTAATCGATTGAGCTACTTCCGTGATTGTGGAATGTTATGCTTCTCAATAAAAAGGAATGGGTATAATCACAATGTCACCATGATGTCAGATAGGTCGCTATCATAAATATTGATAGCGTAACGTAGTGTGAAGGGACAGAAACATGTTTTATACACATGATTTACGGATTACGGAAAATTCAGATCATCGTTTGTTTTATGACTTCATCAGCATATGTCAGGGGATGGAAGGGGATAACCACGTTATGTACATGTAACGTGACAAATTTATATACTTGTATAACAATGTTTGTATAAAAGTATTTATCATGTGACAAGTCATTAATGCGTAATTGTATTTTCTTTTCGACTGCCAAAAACTATTCATATTGTGCATGAAAAAGTACCAGTAATTAACCTGCAGAGGGGCGCTCGGTAACAAGGCGGATTATTCAGTCGACTATACCATGATGAATCACTTCTAAGATTATGACCTTCCAACTACGTCTCCCAATGCGAATGTTGAAACACCAGAAAAGGAAAATGAATATATTGATAATTTCCTTACCTCGGCAAAGAGGGATACTAAACAATATCTTCAGTCGCATGAATACGTTATTATAGAAACGTTAAGAATACGCTTATGAACATTATATTGCTTTGAAATAATGTGATAATTAACAAGACTTTCCTTCCCTGTCTGATATCGTCATACCCTTTTTGCTTTCGCTATTTTGACCTGGTTTGTTGTAAAATCCTAATGCCGACTGAGTTATAATATTATAAAATCCATTCTTAAGAATGTGTTTATGTATATGATCAAGTACGTAGATTTCTTGTTCGCAAATATTTATGTAGCAAATAAACACATTAAGTAACAGTATCGCTCATTTACCGGTGTAACGCACATCACGTATGTAAGGCAAATTGTTGAAAGGTTAAGATAGATATCAAAGCTAATGATTTCATAGACAGGACCTATATAATATCCACAAAAAACAGCAGCCATTATCTCCCTCGTTCCGTCACATTAACGTATGGAAAACGTGATAAAATACTTACTTCCGTTAGAAATATGCATGAGTCTTTGGTATAAGATGTCCATTGTGATTAAGATACACAGTTTCAATTATGATCCAGCAATAAAACAGTTCGATTGTATTATTGTATTTTGATACATATCTGATATAATAATCCGCTCCTCATGCTCTGGTATGGGATGGGTGCGGTTTTGACTTACAGCATTGTTTCTACTTAGTAGTTCATTTCTTCACTGATGTATTTCATATTTGTTCTACGCTATATCGGTCATCTATAGATATTAAACATGCAGGTATGGTATTATTACTGTTTCTAGCATTTCCAGGGTCTGAATTTCATACGCACAAAATAGAACTTTTGAAAACCCGTGTCATAATCTCAAATTCCTACATAAGGACGATGTTTGACGGTTGCTGCAAACAAAATACATAGACATACCTAAAGATCATGTTGATAAAATTGCTATTACGACGCATTTGTCAGGGCACGGCCACATTGGATACTGGTTTATTATTTGGTAGCTGAGTAAACTACTACAGAATGATGATACGGTATACAGTAACTGTGAGTTAATCAGCTGATCGATGTCCGAGAAATTCTTGGAACACCCCTATATCTATAATAGTAATCCTACATGAAAACCTCCGACATCCATCGGTATGTCTAATGATGCATAAGTGAACCATAAGTGCCTGAATATATCTTAATTTTCTCCCTCAACACCCGGCGGTCCAAGAATCCGGTGTTAGTGAATAGCAGCCACAGGTGGAAACTATATGCTGTCCTAACCAAAACAATTTTTGAAACATCATATATGTTTAGAAAAGAACTTTCACCAATTTCGATGATGTTGCAAAAAGTTCCATTATAATTACAATAACTGGCTGCGGTGAAGACACAATGTATAAGCGCTACCTTGGTTGAACAATGACAAAAACTGAAAAGGCGTTACCTAGTCATTGCAACAAAGTTAGAAAACAAAATGTGGACAGTTGATGTTCGCATTTTACAAACTTGATCATATGGTGTGTCATGTGGTCGATATAAATGTGACATGCCTGGCGCGTGGTGCACGTTTCATGCCTAGACTTTATCTCATGAATGTCAGCCGGAAAACATGGCGCTAAAAGATTACAATGATAATGCGCATAAAACCCCATTCTATTCCTTGGACCGTTACGGCACGTTTGCTGATTTGAGTTGAGCGCCATGATAAGTATCATGTAATAACAATAGGATATTTGTGCATTGCTAACTTACAGGAACACTTGTTCCAAACAAACGCGTGTTTGTTCCTTACAAGGTATCATAAAGTACTGTCAGCAATTGCACATTTCGTTGATTGTTTTATTGATGAAATCGTCGAGTACATAACAGACGTCTACTGATTATGCTGCAAACCATACTGTCGAATATATAGTGACCGACGATGGACCAACAGTACTTTTTTCATACGGGGACTACCCAATCCAATTATGCTGACACTTGGAGAACCAGCAATTATCTGGAATAAAATATGAGTCAAGTAATGAAGATACACTAGTACCATTCTAACGTCTTTGGTATATCGCGGCCTTGGAACAAAACCAAGATCAAATCAGAACCCACACTCGATCAGTAAACTAAAATTGTTGCGTATGAGTACAATACTTCTCGTAAATCATTCGTATTCCTATATATGTATTAGGAACAAGAGATTGATTATATTATAAGACGTTGACGTACACATAACAATGAACTTCACATGCTCCTAAATATTCATAAATACGCGTAAACATTTATCTGGGTTGGAATTCTACTTACTTTTTGCAATATATCCCGCTACTGTTATAACATTAGTTAGTGGCTTTCAATAAAACAAAACTTAAAGGAATGATCAAATAATACGCATAGCCTTGATTGTTTCCCCGTTGCCTCTACGATACAAACGTCCTACCAGATGTTGGATGGTCATTAAACAACGTCTTGTTATACTTATTGAACCTACCTCTTTCCGGTTAGATTCGTGTGATCTTCTAGCGTTCCCGGTGACCAGCACCGATACACATAAGATACCATCAAGTTCATCGCTAGTTCGGTTACCAACACTGAAAAGCATTCCAGAAATTTGATTTCACCCAAACGTAGGACCCTGGCGTTGTTAATGTCAGCGTGTTACCGTATACTAGTACATGTATTTATCGTTTAAGACAGATTACATAAAAATGAGATACAATGTCTTTATAAAGTCTACGCATTAAGTTTTGGGTCATGTCCGGATTACAACTTTGACCTGAAATGGCGTGTCATACTCTACCTATTAATTGAGAGCGGTCATCTTTTTGGACCATAACCTATTTATAACGCATCTGACACTTTCTATGTACGATGTGTGCATAAACCACAAACAATCAATTATTATTGATTTACTAACAGTAGTCAATTCTTCAAACTGCCGTAAGTTAGTCAGCTTTGTGATTTCTCCATTTACGAAGTCTAACTCCCAATTAGGGTTCGACCCCATAACAATATAAAGGAAGACGTAACCATTCTCAGAACGGACGTCAAAATCCAGCACCAATAATTGGCAGATCATAAAATGCTGATTATTTAATCTTGTAAATGTTACAGTATAATTTTTCGAATAAACTACAAGAAAAGGATTTTTAATATATGAAGTCACTGGTTATATAAACTCCTATGTGGCAAATGCAGCCCCTTGTAGTAGCAAAACTACTTTAAAACTAGAGGTCATTGGTCAGTCGAAATCAAACAATAGGAAATACACGGTGTATACCCGTATCGGCACCCTCTCTGTGCAAAACGCTGTATCGGCACCCTCTCTGTGCTGGCACTGGACTTTCTCTGTGCAAACCAATGCTTTCTGGGCACAAAATCGACACGAGAGGTAAGAAAATCATTGTTTTTGCCAAAAATACAGATTTTTGCTTAAAAAACGATAGCCCACGGAAAAACCCCATGCTTAAACACTGTCCCCATGTTGTTTCATTTTTTATATCAGTTGCCACAAGTTCAGACTAAGATGGAATGTTGACCGAGGGTACTTGTAAGAATTAACACGGAGTTCTGTTTTGGACAGTTAAATGCGATTTTTCATCAATATAAAACTATCTCACACCTAAGATGGAAAGTCGTTGAACTAATCTGACCTTTAAATGCTTTTTATATGGTTATTTTCATCAAATTACGTTAAAAACAGTCTACTTTCGGTTTAGTTGTGGCACCGGCACCCTCTATGTTCTGGCACCGGCACCCTCTCTGTGCGTTGCAGCTTACTGGCACCGGCACCCTCTCTGTGCTCACAATAATCAAAGCGCTAATTAGCGCTGAAAGAACAGTCTGGTTCCCGTGGTCGGACAACTATATTTCCAGTTGCACAGGCTGTGACACACACCCTGAGCGTGATGATGCATTTATTGAAGAATCGAACATTATTAGTTAAAGCCTTACATAATCGCAGTATTTAACACAAACCAACACAAACCATGTATTTAGTTGTTGTGCTAAATACAATAACTAAATTATGCACGTTAACAAAATATAATAATTTTTAAAACTGTTTTAAGTGCAGTATCTTCATACATGTATGCATAACTAAATTGACATTCCCCACCTATTTTTTGTTTGCCAAAAAATCAAATATATCAATTTTTGTTCGTTACTATTTCTGCACTCAACGTATTTGTTTTATTCTGAATAGGATTTTTCATTTCTTTTTTAGCTGTCTGAAGCGTAAACTGAAACCAAACCCATCAAGCAAAATGGCGCAGATCAGCAGAAAACCAGACCCTTGTTTGGTCAACTAATCTTTCTTGGACACCAGTCCACATACGCAATATGAAATCATCGGTGATCTTTCCATATGTGCAACTAATCGATCATGGACGGCAACATTCAGTCCCAGATGCCATGGGACTGTTTCAAAAGACAACAAACATGAGGACTTAAGTGTTAATGGGGTCCTCAGTGGTGAAATGACAGTGAAAACTGCACTAAAATGTACATATTGTGATAATGTATTTGGTAGAAAAAGTTCTTTGAATAGACATGTGCAAAGACATGCGTCAATGGGATTGCCATATGTGCGATGTGGAAAAGTTTACTTTACCAATGCATAGCTATATACACATCTAAAATGTCTGTGAAACATGTAAGGATCGGTATAGCTCAAAACTCGGATTGACACGACATGAAAATGATACACATAAGTCTACATTTGCCTTCTTCTGTGATGCACGTGGAAAGGGATTTAACTACAAAAGTGACTTAAATGATCTTGAAATATTTTAAACATTATTTGAACATTGTTTGTTATAGCATGTATATTCACGATTGTCAACCGAATCAGTTATGTGTTCTACATTTTCAACCAATGATACGAAAGGTACATTTGTGGTGGTTATATAATAAACACCATACTTTATAGGTTGTCCCTTTAGATGTATCAGGTGTTAGTGGGTACAGTCAACCCTCTATTATTCGAAATTGACGGGACCGAAATTTTATTTCGGATAATCCAGGGCTTCGAATAATCCAATCTGTCCGCGGCAATGAGTCTAAGGAACTGGCTGAATCAACATGTTTTTCAGTTGCTTCTAAATGTGACAGTATGGTTGGCAGGTTTTCGCTCATTTCTTTTGGAAGAACGTCCATTGATTTTGCATCAAAAAGCGCTGTGTTTTATTTCGTTGGCACATTTTCGTTTCTGCATTTTGAAGGTGTATATTTAAGCTTTGCAGTCCCAGGATAAACTGAATTTACATAATTCGATGTAGTCCACATAGGATCAGTGGCGTATAAAGGTAGAACATCGTTACAGATGCTACCATTTATTTGAGGACGTTGGCGTCCATGCTCATTTGTTGCACGTATGGAATGATCACCATTACCGAGTATATGGACTTTTTTATGGTGTTCAAGAATGATCAGGTGACCAAACATGGTTCTGGTTTTCTGCTGATCTGCGTCGTTATGCTTGATGGAGCCATAAGTTTGATTTCCGTTTACGGTTCAGAGAGCTGAAAAAGAAATGAAAAATCATACACAGTTAAACGAATTCATTAAGTTCAGTAATAATAACGACTAAAATTGATATACGATTATTATTTGATTTTTTTTGCATACACAACGCAGGTAGGGAATGTCATATTTGTATATGGGTGTACATTAAGGCAAAACTATTGTTCACATACGTCTGCTTCTACTAAAATGCGCATGCTTTAGTTATAAATATGAAGATGCTATTATTTTATCCCGTCATGGAAATGGACACATAATTATTGTGTTAACGTGCATATTTTGCTTATTGTAGTTAGCACAGCAACTTACTTTATATATGATTTGTGTTTGTTTATATTGACTAATGCGATAATGCAGGACTTTAACTACTAATAATTTTCGATTCATCCATAAAAGCATTATCACGCTCAGGGTGTGTGCCACAGCCTTTGCAACTGGGAATATAGTTGTCTGACCACGGGAACCAGACTGTTCTTTCAGCGCTAATTAGCGCTTTGATTACTGTGAGCACAGAGAGGGTGCCGGTGCCAGTAAGCTGCAGTAAGGGTGCCGGTGCCAGAACATAGAGGGTGCCGGTGCCACAACTAAACCGAAAGTAGGCTGTTTTTAACGTATTTTGATGACAATAAACACATAAAAGGATTTAAAGGCCATATTGGTTCAATGACTTTCCATCTTAGGTGCGAGATATTTCCTATATTGATGAAAAATCGCAATTAACTGTCCAAACAGAACTCTGTGTTCATTCTAACAAGTACCCTCGGTCAACATTCCATCTTAGTCTGAACTTGTGGCAACTGAGATTACAAACGGAACAACATGAGGGCAGTGTTTAAGCATTGGGTTGTTCCGTGGGCTATCGCTTTTTAAGCAAAAATCTGTATCTTTGGCAAAAACAATGATTTTCTTACCTCTCGTGTCGATTTTGTCCTCAAATAGCATTGTTTAGCACAGAGAAAGTCCGGTGCCAGCACAGAGAGGGTGCCAATACAGCGTTTTGCACAGAGAGGGTGCCAATACGGGTATACACCGTGAAATAGGAAAGCGTCAGTGTTTGAAGTAGCATGTCGATTCACCTACATTAGAATTATTCCCGCAAATAAAAAATCACCAAATAAGGTTGAGCATGAGCGTTTCGTGCTAAGAACTAATGAATATACATGTGCCAATTAACATTACCTCCTGGAGCAAGATGATCTTCAGTTCAATCCCAGATTAATATCTGGACATTTCGTGACACTGAATCCCTTTATTATCATTCATGACAAAGCATCCAATTTGTTTACCATGTGCAATTCACCCTATATGAATCATGCCCCATAACCCTTGTATATATCTGTGTTACCGTTCGTTTGTGCAAGAACAACAGCTTACTTAGATATTTGCAAGTACGAGTATTTAATGGATGTTTTCTGATACAGGTTCTACGGGGTCTCTTCATAAGACTTTTATTTAAATTTGAAATATGTTCCGGTTTGAAAGAAATCATGCAGATGATAAAAAACAAGCAAATGTGCCAGTGGTATATAGTGTAATAGCAAAGTGTTTTGTATTGGCGAATCCAAGATGATGTCCAAGACGACCAGTTGGATCAATTTCAGTAAGGTGCTATTTTAGAGTACTAATATCAGATATAGATCGGTTTTGGTCAAAGTCTGTATCGACATTGTTCAATCAAAATCACCTACACGAGTTACGGGACTTTCAGGGGGTGATCTCAGGCTGTAACATGCTGAATTCTTTCAACTATTTAATGCCATTAGTTTCCTCCTTGGTGGTATGCAGTTTCAGAATTGGAAGGTCCGTTATCTGGAAATACCCCGAACGACTATTATACATTTCGTCGTATTTTTATGTATTTTCTTTCACGTGCAACTTGATACTTTATAATTAACGGCATGAATAAAACGTGGTCACGTGACTGCATAGGTTTGCATTCTGGGTGATATTGTGTCCAGGGATTTGTATTAAGGCTTTCATCACAGTGTAGGAAACCCCTCTCACTTTATTGATGACAATTTTCTTACAAAGATAAATGACAATTAGTACTGATTTATTAGTCTTTCGACGTTCTCGGAGAGCGATACTGGATATCTCGGTATGAATACTAGAATAGTTGTTAAACAATTTGCCGGTGATTCTTTATTATCAAATCAATCAGAGTTTATAGTTATACCATTTGAACCAGCAATAATAGGACAAAAATCATAGTTTCTCTTTTTCGAAACTGAATAACGAATGTTCAATGTTTTTTGTCTTATACTTTCCCTGCCACTTTAGCCAATGATTTCGAGACAAGCGGCAGTTGCCTTATAAAGGGAATATGGCCGAATATACTCATTGGTTCACGTTCACTGGTCTGATGTTCCGCAACGAAACACACCAGACGACCTGTGAATCACTAATATATTTCAGTACTTCTTTGGAAATACTAAAATAAATTTTATTACTTGAATATGTTTTCCTATTTCCAGCTACTCCTGCCAAACACCTGTACAATCAGATGTATGTACCTTTAGATATTTGTTGCACGTTGATATACACGTGTAAACATCTTCATCTTCGTAAAATAGAACTAATCACGTTAGTAGTCCGGATAAACAGGTCCTCATTTCGACTACGACGAATCTATAAAACGATATACCTCTCGGACTGAACCAAACATTAGTTTCGTCCATTTATTTTACCAGTTTTGTTCAACAGAACAATTTTCCAACGAGACTAAGAAGCGGTGTTTTAGAAACACTATCTTATACATTTTTTGACGTTTAATAGCTTTTACAGTCATTAATCATTCTTTGAATATACTATCAACCCTTGCATTAATTACTGATAATTTAGATACGTGTATCAGTGTACTAACATATGGCTTGCATTATTTCATACAAGAAGTCTAATACATAGAAGACCCTTTAGACCCTAGAGACGTTGGTTGTGGTACTGGTGTCTCCAATGATACTCTTATAAGTATAGCGGGTTTCCTGAGAAGAGTAAGGGATTCAATCAAACATAAGGAATACGACAGTTATGGGACCTTATGGGAACTGCATGCAAAAATAATAGAACAGAATGTCGAAGCTCGCTAAATGAGAAAGTACGTAATGTTGCAGGTGATAATAAAACATTTATAGAGCTGTTTCACTAAAATTATTAAATGTAAATAAGAATGAACTAGTCGAACAAAGTGACAGGCAGGGAATTGAAAAAAGACTAGTAGCTAACTTTGAATGCTTGTTAAGACGCTTAGATTGGAACCGCAGCATGTTTGCAAATACTCATACCTTCACTTTACTTTATATTTCTGCCAGGTATTTTTGTACCGGCACCATGTACAGTGCATCAATTGTCTCTGATAATCAAATCATAACATGTCTGCCTCAAAGTTACACGGAAACATACGGAAATTATTCTTAACTGACATTCCGGAGATAGACACATTCACATTTATCACTTAGTGTGTTAGGGCTCGACACGAAATGTCAGATCATACATACGTACCATGTTTGTAGTGTTGTTAATCGGATTCTTGTAATTGAACCGGACAATCACAGAATTTGTATACGGGTCGTAATGCAATGTTTTACATCTGTCGTCTATTCTATGTCGTCGATGAGCTGGCGTCTTGATTACGTCTACATCGGACGTCTACCGGGTCGAATGAACGGCATCTTCTTGATTAAACCAAACGTCGAACTAATATAATTTTACGAGTCATATGGTGTCTCCGGTCAACGATTAAATCATAACAGCAACACATAAACACTACGCATACTCATATATGGTGAAACTCAAAGAAACATCCTGACTGTGCCTTTCTTTATGAAAAGACATACATGTACTATGATCTGGCAATTCAAAGGACTTTGTGTTTGTTTTTGTTAATACAATGTATCGCGGTGTGGTGTTATATTTATTTGTACATATACTGTTATCCAAAAAGCCTCTCACTAGTCACGTCACGATCTGTTTACAATATTTTAAGAAAATAGAACAATACTGTGAAATGACAAGTCGGGCGTATGATCCAAAATAAAAATAAGAAATCCACGATTTTAGAGTAGAGATTACAATTCTAGAGGAATTATATAATTGTTACATTCAGTCTAACGTCTAGAAAAAATCGCTATCATACAGGGTGGAGATTCGCGCACAATAAAAAGCCTCCCACGTCATATTCGAGAAATTTAAAATAATAACGGTGTATGGTGTATTCAATAGCGTCTTCTTTTTATTTCTGATTATTTGACAGCATCTATAAGATACCAACATTTCACATAAATAAACTGCTGCAAGTGATGAAGTTTCATGTTTCATGATGCAAGCAGCGACACCGTCAAAATACCACACGAAATTAAAGAAAGCGTTATGATTCATATACAATACTAGTATTCTGTTTAGCAGTCCAGTTATTCGGCGTGACAGTTCACATCCAACCAAAGTTATGGTGCATACATGCATACATTCTATAATACGTGTATATACCATGAAATGCATCTTGTAAATACTAGTATGCATTCATTGTACGCTAGATGGATTGATATGCGCCAATTTTACTGGTTTCGTAAATTATTATACAGTATACAGTCATGTACATGCACATGAACAATAAAGAAAAGTTCTATTTAGCGAATGTGGCCTTCCATGTCCCGTATTTTGTTTCACTCCTAAGAGACACTCATGGTTATAGACAGCTATGACGTGTAAGGGTTGACATTTCAAGGTTTATGATTCTTCAGTCATTAAGATGTACGTAGATACTAGATATCAAAACAAACACACTGAAATCATCAAGAAAGAGTTTATCAGCCAAGATAAGCCAAGATTCAAGCATTTTATAAAAAAACGCCAACATGTAAACACAAAGCAACGTAATGATGTTGACATATTACATATGGCATAATTAGGAGCAATACTGTGATTATAAACTTAAGTTGTTATACAACAACAAGATCGACCATATTATATACATTTTGAGCATAATTATGAAAGTATTTGTCTTCAGCATTATACGTTCGTTTAAATTATGCTTCTCGATGGAGCTGCTTCTATGATTGTGGAAGGTTATACCTCTCAATAAAAATGAAAAGGTATGGGTGTAATCACAATGTCATCATGATCTTAGTCAGGTCCCTATCACAATAGATGGCACTGTATCTCTCCATGAATGGAGCATAAACATGTTATATACACATGTTTAACAGATTACGGAAATTTGATCATGGTTCGTTTCATCAGCATATGTCAGGGGATGGGAGAAGATTACGGGTTCGTGTAACATTTGACACATTTATATACCGTTTTAACGATGTTTGAATACTTTGATGTGTCATAAATGCGTAATTGTATTTTGTTTTCGATTGCCAAACAGAACGAGAGACGCACGGTTGTCATATAGTCGGCCATACCATGATGGTTCACTTATTTGATAATGACCTTCCAACTTCAACTTCCAGTGGGAATGAAGAAAATGAATATAATGAAAAAATTCGAACCTAAGCAAAGAGGGATACTTAATATCATCTTCAGATGCTTGACTAACGCTATTATAGAAACATTTAGAATACCATTTTAAACAATTATATGTTGCTTTGATATAAAAGAGACAATTTACAAAACTTGCTTTCCCTGTCCGATTTCCTCATACCTTTTTTGCTTTCGCTATTTTGACCTGTAATGTTTTAGAAATCCTAATGTCGACTTAGTTATAATATTATAAAATCCATTCTCTAGAATTCCTATGTTTTATGTATATGACCAAGTACGTAGATTTCTCGTTTGCAAATATTTATGTAGCAAATAAACACATTAAGTAACAGTATCGCTCATTTACCAGCGTAATGCACACCACGTATGTTAGGCAGATTGTTGAAATGTTAAGATAGATATCAAAGCTACTGATTTCATAGACACAACTATATAATATCCACAAAAAACAGCAGCCATTATCTCCCTCGTTCCGTTACATTAACGTATGGAAAACGTGATAAAATGCTTACTTCCGTTATTTTTATGGCCTTTCTACACGATACATCTTGGTGTATAAGTTTCGACTTATGGGGTCAAAATGTATCGTGTAGATGTGAATAGTACATCCCTACCACACAATTTTTGGAGATGTACAGGATAGAACATGTTCTATATTCGTAAGTCTTGTGGTACAGACCGACCGTGAAGAAGTAATTTATTTTCCTGATAACAGAAGATTAGAATGAAATTCAAGTCAATTAGTGGATGTTCACACAATATTTTCTCATTTTCCCCGTGTCTTAAACACAATTGGCTTGGAATAATAATAATACGGAACATTTGATCGAATTATTTGTTGCAGTATACTATATTGTAAAGTATGAATTTTCATCAATTGTTATTGAAACAATACAATGCTGTTGAAAATATATTTAGACAAAGTTATATATAATTTTATTGACTACAATGTATTTCAAATTATTCTATTTTGTTCAAAATCAACACAAAGTATCATTTAATACAGCCCTATCAATAAGTCTTCTTCAAATGTCGCCATTGTTTACAATTTTTGGTGGGAAATTATGTTTATCTCATAGGTCATGACTTACCGTGTAGTTACTCAAGATGTACCAAGTGTATAATGTACATCTTAAGGTGTATACACCAAGATGTATCGTGTAGAATGGCCATTAGGTATAAGATGTCTATCGTGATTATAATACACAGTTTCAATTATAATCCAGCAATAAAAGAGTTATATTGTATTAATTATCTGATGTATTAATCCGCTCCTCTTGCACTGGTATGGGATGCGTGAGGTTTTCGACTTACTGCATTGTTTGCCTTTCATAACGTTTTATTTCTGTCGCGGTATATCGGTCATCTATAAATACTAAACATGTACATGCATATCTAGCATTTGTATGAGTGTATGCTTAATCGTATAATTTTCTTACCCACAAAATAGTGACGATATTTCATAACCTCGATCATGCTCACGACGATATTTGAAAGTTTGAAACCCTTGTCATGATCTTAAATTCCTACATAGCCGCGATATTTGACGATTGCTGTATCCAAAAGCATATCAAAATACCATAGTAATACAATTGATAGTACGAGGCATTTGTCATGCCACGGTGCAGTTGGGCATGCATGTTATTGGGTAGCTGTGTGACCTACTACAGAATGCCGATATATACAGTTCATCAGCTGACCGAAGTCCGTTTTGATCACCCCTCGTACATTACAACCCTTTGTGAAAAAACTCCTGCCATACATCTGGGTGTCTATTGATATTTAAGTGAATCATAACTGTCGGAGTACAAAAAATGACATATCTTAATTTTCTCACTCAACACTAAACAGTCCAAGAATCCAATGTTTGTAAAAGAGCTATCCTAACCAAAACAATTTTTGAAACATCACATATGGTTTGAAAACCACTATCAGCAATTTTGATGATGTTGCAAAAAGCCTAGCTTAATTACAATAACAACCTTGGTTAAATATATGAGCTATATTGGTAAGACAAACAGGAAAAAATGTTCAAAGCGTTGCACGGTTGCCTGGTGCACGTTTCATGCCTAGACTTTATCTCATGAATGTCAGCCGGGAAACATGGCGGTAAAAGA
Source organism: Spisula subtruncata (assembly GCA_963678985.1). Lineage (NCBI taxonomy): Eukaryota > Metazoa > Mollusca > Bivalvia > Venerida > Mactridae > Spisula > Spisula subtruncata. Next base: position 9,455,672 of record OY787667.1, read on the forward strand.
TTTCCATGATAACGCGAACAAAACCCCATTCTATTCCTTGGACCGTTTCGGCACATTTGGTGATTTTGATTGAGCACCTTGATAAGTATCACGTGCTAAAAATAGGATACGTGTGCATTGCTAACTTAAAGGAGCGCTTGTTCCAAACGAACGCGTGTTAGTTCCTTACAAATTATCAAAAAGTACCGTAAGCAATTTTATATTTCGTTCATTGTTTTATTTACTACATCGACTGATACAGATTTCTACTGATTTTGCTGCAGACAATATTGACGAATTGACCAACATTATCTTATTCATACGGACACTACCAAGTCATATTATTCTGTCACTTTGAGAACCAGCAATTTGCCACCACTTCGTGATAGAAAATTCTAAACATGTATATCTGTATTTCAATGAAACATAGCAAAACGAAACGTGTGCAATTTTTGCCGTTGAATTCGACACAATATGACCGACTGTTTACACTAGAATAATATAACTAATCTATTGTTGACAGAAAAGAAACAGGGGGTTTTGTGACGCTACGATAATCATCAACCACAAATCTTGTATACAAGACCCTGTATATTTCATCTCAATAACATGTTTTATTATTTTATGTATGTAATATTCCAGTGTTTCATACGTTACTTATCTTTCTAGTAGATAACACCCATATATTATACACTGAATAGCCCCATTCTTTATGTATATAAATAATAATAAAACCCAACTTGTTAAAAGCTTTAAATTCCAAAACACTGGATGTTTTGTCCAGAATTAGGGAAATGAAACTTTATACCAAGAACTATCAAATATATCAATGATATTAACCGCCCTGTAAAAACAATATTGTTTTTCATTATTTGATAACGATTATGTTTGTTGGTTTTCGTAACTTGTTTTATTTGCTGTGCATTATAATAAGAGATAAATGGGGGATAAAATGTATTTGGATACGGTTTATTCATTTTTTATTGAAGTTGAAATGTGTATTAAGCAGTCAACGGTGATGCATATAATTTCAAAAGCCACATGAGTCTAAAATGATTCTCAGAAGAAAGGTATTGAACCAAGGGTACACTATGTTGCAGTCAAGAAAAGAACGATATTAGCTGTCCATATCGATCATTTTAACAGGTCAACTGAAACACGTGTGAAGTACACCTTCGTCACGTGACGTTAGATGGACGCGTCCATCATATTCTGGGTGAACCACATCATCACTGGTGTCATTTACTATCGTTCTAGATGTTTGTCAACATTGTAAGGGTAATAAGTCATTCATCAAATCTGCTTAATTGACTTAAGCAATGTACAGTGATAATGCAATCTAAAGCTGTTGACGAGTAGGAATTGTTAGTTTACATAAATGAAAAAAAAACACCATTTTGATGTCATCCAAACCTAGGGCACTCTGACCGTGTAAATGCCTACGTGCCACAATAACTATGCTAGTACATGGTCTTGTCGTTTAAGACAGATTGCACAAACAACATACGTTATTCTTACATTAAGTTTTGGGTCATGTGCCGATTACAACGATGACCTGAAATGGCATGTCATACTCTGCCTATTAAAGGAGAGCGTTCATGTATTCAGACCATTTATTAAGCATCTGACACTTTCTATGTGCAATGTGCGTTTTAACAACAAACAATAAAACATTATTGTATTTACTAGTAGTCAACCATTCACAAAACCGTAAGTCAATGTTGTGATTTCCCCATTTACGAAGTCTAACTCCTGATTAGGGTTCGTATCCAGTACAATATATCTACAAAGACGTAAAGTCAAAATTGGCGATCCATTCTTACAACACTCAACACAATCATGCATAAATGGACAGATTATAAATGACGAATGGGATCTTGTAAATGTTAAAAAATATAACATTTCGAACCCACAACAACAAGGGAATTTTGGATATTAAAGTCACTAGGCATAGGAATTCGTACATCCCAGCGAAGCCCCTTTTATAAGCAAATTGCCTTAAATAGCATATCACCAAATGAGGTGGAGTATGCGTGTCTCGTGCTAAGAACAAACAAATATACATGAACATTGTCACTTGACACAAGATGAGTTACAGTTCAATCCATGATTAACATGATGCCATATCGTGACACGTAATCCTCTTATTATCATGCTCTGAAAAATGATTCATTGCTAAGCATCCAATTTACGAAGATCGTGTAATATACAATAAATAGAAATCCCTAGTCTTTGATATCGTAGGTTTATACAAAGGATGCTTCAATGATCTATTGTAGAGCAACAATGTGTGTTTAATTAGTAAGTATTGTGTGCTGGTCCTGCAATCCAAGGCGACCCCAATGATGACCGACATCCAGTTCAGCAAGATGTAGAGTAACAGATAGAGATTGGTTAAAGCGTGTGTCAGCATGTTTTCTCATATATAATGTTTAAATGTTGTTACTTACAGATATGAGCTCAACCTTATACATTTTCAAGTTATTAAAAAGAAGTGTTCTTGTTCCTCAGCTTGCGTTTGTAGAACCGTTGTCTGAAAAAAATCAGAACGACTTTTATACTGTAGGTGATAAACCTGACAAAGCTACTAAGATGTGACAGTCGTACAACATGACACACACGTCCGGTGATCATCTATTAGTTCTAAGTGACATAAAGGCGTGTTACAAGGTCTAAGGTCAGGCATATAACTCACATAATTTAGGTTATAGTAAAACATTATACACCAACATTCCAAAATAGTTTCCATTCATATACAAGTATTACAGCGTCATGGTCATTTATTACATTGTAACAGTTGCGCTTGTCGTAAAACACGGACAACCACCAAGAATATCGGTCAACGTTTGTTTACATTTTCAATATGAAAAAGAACAGAAAAACACAGTTCCATGCGTTTGCATAGAGGGGGAAATTTAAAAACAGTTTGCAAGCATACAAGACACAATCTTAGCATTTTTCTAGCCATTCAGAAATATTGAACGTAATGGGTTGGTGGGAGTTTACATTATTTCGATTTAAAACTTATGAATCGTGTTATGGTTTTCTGTGCTAGGCTGTTTAAGTCGTGCATGAACTGTCAATTTTCTGTAATTTTCTTTTTTTCTTTTGAATACGAATATTTATATAGTGAAACCGAGCATAAACGTTTCTATTTCCTGTTTCATTACTCGCATGTCAAACATTGTCTGTATTAGAACAAAACGCATCTCGGAAGTCAAACGCCAGGAAATATTTAGCCCCAGGTCGAACATTTTGTCGTATTTCTCCGTATTTTCTTTCGCGTGTAACTTGATACGTCATTCTTAGTCCCATGAATAAAATAATTTGATTTTTGTGTGATATCGCGTCCAGTCGTTGTATTAAGGCCTTCAGCATGATGTAGGGAATCGCTTGCGCATTATTGATGACGATTTTCTAACAAAGACAAATGACAATTAGTACTGATTTATTAGTCTTTGGGTGTCACTAGAGTGCGATTTTGGAAGGCTATCGCGATATGGAATATCAGAAATCAATTTGCCGCGGATTAGGTTATTATCACATCAATCAGAGTTTAAAGTTATACCATTTGAACCAGCAACAATATGACAAAAATCATAGTTTCTCTTTTTCGAAACTGAATAACTAATGTTCAATGTGTTTTTTGTCGTATACTTTTCCTGCCACTTTGGCCAATGATTTCGAGACAAGCGGCAGTTGGTTTATAAAGGGAATATGAACACCAAATCCGAGATCTGGCCGAATATACTCATTGGTTCTCGTTCAATGTGTCTGATGTTCCACAACGAAACACACCAGATGACCTGTGAATCACTAATATATTTCAGCATTTCTTTGGAAATACTAAAATAAATTTTATTACTTGAATATGTTTTTCTATGTTCAGCTACTCCTGCCAGCATTTGTACAATCAGATTAATGTACCTTTAGGTATTTGGTGCACCTTGATATACACGTGTAAACATCTTCGTAAAATGGAAGTAATCACGCTAGTAGTCCGGATAAACAGGTCCTCATTTCGACTATGATGGATCTGAAAAACGATATACCTCTCGGACTGAACCACACGTTAGTTTCGTCCATTTATTTTACCAGTTTTCAGTTTTGTCCAACTGAACAATTCTCCAACGAGACTGAGAAGCCGTGTTTTGGAAACACTACCTTGTACATTTTTGACGTTCAATACCTTATACAGTCATTAATGATTCTTTGAAAACACTATTAACCCTTGCTTTAGTGATTGATTATTAAGATTGGTGTATTATTGTACTTACATATAGCATGCATTATTTCATACAAGAAGTCAAAGACATAGAAAGCCCCTTACAATTCCTCGACATTGACACGTTGGTTGTGGTTCTCGCGTTTCCAATGATGCTCATATATGTATTACGGGTATCCTGAAAAGAGTTATGGATCCAATCAAACATCAGGAATACGACAGTTATGTGACCTTATGGGAACTCCTTGCCAATCAAATAAAAGAGTACAGAATGATGAAGCTCGCTAAATGAGAAAGTACGTAATGTTGCTGGTGATAAGAAAACATTTATGTACTTGTTTCAGGATTTAATGTAAATAAGAATGAACCAGTTGAACACAGTGACATGCAGAGAATTGAAAAAAGACTAGTTGCTAACTTTGAATGTTAATAAGACACTTATATTGGAGCCGCAGCATGTTTTACAAATTCTCAAATGCTAATAAAAACAAACAGAAAATACAGAGCATAACCCATTCATTCACTGTACTTGATATTTCTGCCTGGTGTTTGTTGTACCGACAATACACTTGTTAAATGTTATAAGTACACCAACATGTAATGTGTATATCTTTTTTATTATGCATGATATCATGTTCATTTTTTGCATGTCTTCATGCTAGTAGTATAGCAGCAATATCCGATAATTCGGTGATTGTAATTCGCACGCTGCGAGCAATGAACCGTGAATTTTCAAATTATGCAAAATGCACGTGCAAAACAAATGATTTTCGCAAGAACTCTAAAAATGTTACATACACATTGTCCATCAATACCCACACCAGGAAAACACAAAACCGGCAGAATTACGATAACAGACCGTACAAGAGAGATTTGTGAAACATACAGGTCTCATGGCAGTAATTAACCTAGTGTAGCTAAGGTCACTACGACCTTGACCTTTGACCTATCGCCCTCAAAATTAGTAGGAGCCTACATCTGATGATTAGCAACCTCCCTGTAAAGTTTTACGATCTAAGGTGCTATATTTATTATGGTGTGTACCAGTGAATGTTTTGTGTTCAAAGGTCATGTTGAGTTTGACCTTTGATCAAAATTACCTTGAAATTGAGTCGGGCCGTCTGTGGAGGATGAGTAATCTCCACTTTAAATTTTAGAATCCTAGGTCCAATCGTTTTGGAGTTATTGTTGAAAAACCATTCGGCATGTCGGCCGACCGACTATTTGCACTGAAACGCTATGTACTGTGTTGGTGTACTTATAACATTTAATGAGTGTATATAATTGTGATTTCCTCTCATTACATAAGTATGATACTATATTCTCTTCATATGCATAGGTACTGTAATTTACTAAATTATATTAAAATATAGAAAATCATCATTCCTTTTCTCGAATCATTTTATAGTTCGTGCTATTTGGAGAGGTCCTATATTTTATTGATCCATACGTTCGAGTGTTGGGCCGGTTTCCGTCGCAGCGGGATGAGCAACTCGATACTGTATTCTGGAGGAGGTCGGGCGTGCGCTTTCTGTTCGAGCGGTCACATGTTCGACCACCGTCTGTCACGGTCTGGACCACTGGTTTATTTCTCTTTCGAAGAACAACCAATATGCTACACTTTATCAAATATTCCTGGGAGTCATATCTCAATGTTGGCTGCACACGAACTAGCTCGATTGTGTGTTTCCTTATGAACTCAAATGGCCGATAGAAGTTAAAATATCAAAGAGTAACTGAATAACGTACACTCATTATAGAAATCATAACGGAAAAAGGGTGAAGCAAGAGCGAATTTAAATCGGTTAATCTGCTCGTAAACTTTCATACATTCCGATTTAAAGTGCAGATTTATTATTTCATTTGTCAGGCTTATCAAATTGACGTTATTGTTAAGAAAGTGAAATTGTATCTGAAAGTATTATCACTAAAATCATTGAAAAACAGGGCATTCTCTATCTCAATTGGGCGTATATAACATTTTTATGATCTTAAGCAGCGATAAACAACTGTGAATACATTGTTGATTTATGGGAAAGTATTTTTCAGAACAAATATGATTGCCTGATTTATTTCCATTAGTTACTTACAAATCGCACGGTGCAAGGCAGGAAATGTTAGGCTAGAGCTTTTTATAACTGTGTTTCTGTTTACAACACTTTCAACACTGGTCAGTTGTTGGTCAAGTTGACAACTCGCACAGTGTAAGGCAGGATATGTACGGCCAAATATTGATCTAAGTGACAACATTAAGAAAGTCATGATAACATGCCCGTAGAAAGAGCAATATTTTACGAATATTTCCTGACAAAGATGGATGTTAAACGTTATAAAATAATACTGTTGAATCTGGATAATTTTTGTTTGAAGCGCTTACTTTTGATATGTGTTTATATTCATAAATAGAAGATCAACAATCAGATTCCACAGTACATCAAGAGTAATTGCCTAAGGGGTGATCATCGCTTAAAACATTACAATTGATGTCTACCTAGGAGCATTTAGAATTTCCCGGTGTAATTTCGACAGCAGCAAAATTAAAACGAATTCTCGTAAACAAAACAATAAAACCTATGGCCTTATACTTGTATCTTGGGAGAAGATGTTCCCTAGGAAACACAGCCTGTCATGAATCATAATCTCTGTCTGATTATAGCTCAAACTAGTATGGAAGTTAACCAGTAAACCCATAAATCCGATTTAACCTTGATCGCCGCCGTGCACGAAGGTTTCGTGCAATAGACCTTTATGAGACATTGGCTTGGATCTTCATATTTAGTAATGAATCTTTTCAAATTAATATAATTACAGGGTGGACACACCACGTGACGTTTTGGCTAAGTATTCGAGTAAAAATATGTAAGCAAAAAGTTAGAAACAACCTAAAATTAAGATATTGGGTATAATTAAAGAACTAGACCAAAGCAACAATTGTGTGTCAGAAAATTTACAATTCACGAAAATAAAACGAAAATATAAAAAAATCCTATGAAATGAAAATGTTCACCTCTTTCCCTTGGGGATCATCTGTTTACGAAAGATTTGCATGTGCGAAGACGCAAACGAATTCATCTATAAATAGCCAAGGCACTACCCATGCAATGTATTTGTTTTCAACATATGTTCTAAGTTTTGTGCCCGAAAACGACTCAAGTGCTTTAATACATTTTGAGTCAGTCCGTGACATGCTTAACAAAACTGTTAAGTTGCATCGGTAGTGCTCATTCTTAGCCAAAAAGGCACGTGGTATGTCCACCCTGTAAATATATTGATGGATATACTAGTACCTGTATTTGTAATTTTTTCTAATGCGTTTTTACGTGGTATGTCCATCCTGTATTTATATACATTTTGTACATGCAAATATATGCAAACCAAAATACTTATAAATAAGTTACAAACCTTGTATGTAAAGGACTATAATTATTACGGTTATAAGAATACACTCGTGTGTTAACTGAATTAATGAACAAACATATCTTAAAATATAACCGCCTCGACTCAAATCTACAGGCTACTAAATGAAACGACCGCATATAAAATACAGTGACTGGAGGTCGAGCAAATGCCAATTCAAATCCGCTCAGGTTGTTTCCCTCATAAAGGCAAGTTTAGTCATTTTGAGGGTGGACATACCACGTCACTTTTTGGATCAGCCGACAAGTAAAAATATGCCAACAAACAGTTATAAAAGGTATGAGAAAGTCAGACAGGGAATGTACAAAAACAACCGTGTGTAGCTCATTATTTGACCGATTTTAACAAGCCATCTTCGACGATCAAGCCAGGAATAAGCACTGTTTTGCAACTTAATATTCTTCATTAGAAGGTCTCAGTTTTACAAGAAATCGGCTTAACTGCTATACATGCGGTTGAGTCGGTTTCGGACCTAAATTGTGGCCTGTTGCATAAAAGTATGAAATGTGAGTGGATTACGTTCAGACGTTTAGATGGCAAATATAGCTAAATGATGTTTATTGAAAACTCAGCGAATGATATCAAACACACAAAAAAATCCACCCAAAGATATAAATAACACTAAAACTCTTCTTGATATCTAATCGACACAGTATTGGAACTTTGTAGAAATAGCATCCAGACTTTAATTTGAGCAATATTACAATTTTAACTAAAATCGCGAGTTGAGAGGCTTCGGGTGATCTGTGTGGGTCCACTGGAGCGTTGTTAGTTTTTGTGGATTGGTAGATATGTTGTTTATATGTCAGAAATGTCGTTAAATCCTTGATAAGTATTCGTCATGGACAAGTTTGTTCAATCAGTCTACTATCATAGTCATAATATGATCATTAAGCTTTCATGTAAAACTTCAAGTTTATAGAACTGCATGACATTTTCCCACATTGATATTTATTAACGTCGTTTCTATAGTCACATGCAACCAAAATACTATTTATCCGACCAGATTGAACGGGAGATGTCACCAGCTATGCGTTACTTTATATCGACCATAGGCTCGAAAGAAATAATCTACGGTACCGGTCGGTCATGCTAAAATAAAGATGATTTGAAATGAGATAATTTGAGATAGTTTCATAGAATAATTGTAGCTTTTATGTTTGTAATCTGTCCATCATAGCCCAGCCGTCTGTCGAATGGAACTGAGCTTAATACTACCATATCCAAGTCATCTACTGACTGGAATTTAGCATTAGGCAAAGTATTCGACTACCTATATGTTTAAATTATTTACAGATGGGTACACGAACTCATGGTTTTAATATTGAAATATAAGTTGAAACTGGTGATATGTCGATCATAATCACTGAACATTGATTAACACATTCAGAAATGCATTTTCTGAGTTAAAGTTGAGTCTATCTCATACTGTCGTCAGTATAATCAGGAACCAATCTTTAGAAGACATCCCTTGATTAACTGAAATTCTGGCGAGCTAGATGAATGTGTCACCATGTTAGAGTGGATTGCTAATGAATAAAGTCACAGTGATTTGGAACTTTCGTCACAATGACAAAACATATGAGGACATAGAACATATTTGCTTTCCAACGCATTTACCAAATATACCCAATAATTTAAAGTATGACACCACAGCAGGTTACACAAAATTATCCTTCTTTTACTAGCAGCAACTAGACTGGTAACACGGTACTGCTATCAACATAGTGTATGCCGTGTCGGAAAATTAGACAGATTTGTATTAGTCCTAGCCAAAAGTAGCGGACATATCAGAGAGAGAACGGACCGATAGGAAAAGGAATTTGAAACGTTGTCCTCCCGCTACTGAGACGGTGTCTTAACAACTCTTGACAGGTAAGACATTTTATTCCGTTTCTTGACAATACGAAAACATTATTCGAAAATTTAACGACTCATTCATTATGTTGTTACCCATCACATATTATATTCTGGGTTCATAAACTTGCGCCCAAGAATCCTTTTAGGCTCATGCAGCTTTAGAAATTCTACGAATCATCGTTGACTGCCTTATTTAATAAAAATGAATAAACAGTATCTAAATACACTTCATCCCACATCTTAATTCTCATTTTAATGCACAGCAAATGATGCGAGTTAAGAAAACCAACAGACATAACGTTATCAAAATAATGAAAAAAACAATATGTTTTTTAGGGCGGTAAAAATCATTGATATATTTGATAATTCCTTGTATAAAGTTTTGTGTTCCGAGTTCTGGATGAAAGATCTAGTGTTTTGGAATGTAAAGCTTTTAACAATTTGGATTTATCATTATTCATACACATGAAGAATTAAACTATTCAGTGTATAATATATGGCGGTAATCCACTGGATAGATAAAAAGCGTATGAACACTGGAATATTACATAAATAAAACAATAAACAATCGTTGTTGATATGAAATATACAGTGTCCTGTATACAAGGCTTAGTGTTGATGAGTATCATGGCGTCACAATACAAACTGTTACCTTTCCGTCAACAATAGATTAGTTATATTACATTAGTGTAAAACAGTCGTCGGGCCTTTTCGTTTTGAACGCAAAACGAAAACTTTGTAAGCTTTCATTTTACTAGGTTTCAGTGAAATTAAAACAAAATTGTAAACAGGAATTGGTCCACGGCATTACAGTAGTGTTGCTTTGATATCCAACATGAAACTCACATGTGTTTAAGATCATACAGCAAGATAGATAGGGACACAGGCTCTTTGTGCCATTTTAGGAATCATAAAAGCGCATAAAAGTTCAAAATGGATGCGAAGAGGGCCGCAATTTAGTGCTCTGGGTCGAAGTAGTGTCAGCGACTTGTGTGGCTTCTGCAAAACATTTCCTGAATAATATATTTCGTTATTGTAAGATTTTGCGTTTTCATCTAAACATTTAGGCAAAATTGACCCTCTTGTATGAACATACTTTGAACATTCTTATTCTTAAGATGTCTTATAGGGTTTAAAGAACCACGTCAGTCCGCATATATTACTTTGAGAACGTAAGCATTTAAGCTGAATTATACTCTCAAAGAATGACAAAAATATATGAAATATATTCGAAGTTTCATCAAACACTACATTTCCCCTCCACAGATATTACTAAAAACCGTTGATCCCGTGTTGCGTGCATGAAGTCATTTATTCATTATCATGCTGAGAAAAAAATAACGAGAAACTCAAAACGGCTCGAATATCACGGAACATTTGTATATACATGTTCATCGTTTGTAATAGACGGGTTCCCAGTGTTTTGTTTCAGTTTTTTGCTATAAACAAACACAATGTCGAGAACCATTCAAGTTATTTGAATTTCAGGCATACACCCACTTGACCGAATCAGAACTCTTACTGTTTATACAATACGTCCCAATGTTCCACATTTATAAATGAATATCAACATGAATGTTCCTGAGAAACAGATTAAGTCAGGCTGTTTGGTTTACTGATGGCTATTCCATACTTTGGTATTCACCCTACATAGCCTTACAGGTATAACACATTGCTGAACATCTAGCACTCTGAAACTTAATATTTTATCACATAAATGTACGTATTTTCTATATACCGTTCTTTATTTTGGAAGAAAGTGAACTGTGGTATGAATAACATACTATATTGGTTTATTGTTGAACGTTTCTTTAAGTATCGCGATTATATATGACAATTTGACATACTAAACGTATACGTTATCTAGTTTGATATGAAAGCGAAAATATGTTGTGATAACCCAATTATTTGTGTGTCTTGATAACTTGACTTATATGTACTTTGACAAAGTAAACTGTGCACTGGTAGATACCAGTAGCTCATGTGCTCTTACCACATTATCTCATTTAAAGACTGGACTATATCCATTGCTAGATGCATGCATGTATTGTATATCAAAACTACGATATTCACCCTAATGAGAGTAATGGCACGTTTATTTCTTCCTTTTTCATGTATTAAGTAAGAAATCCGAAACTTTGATAGATTGGATTGCACTTTCACAAACACGAAACCTTATATAAGAGTTAATTAACGTATATTATTATGTATCAAATAATGGAGTTAAGAATTATTGACGTCACACTATATCTATCTCATCAGCAGTGTAGGTTATAGCGATAAGGGACCGTATAAAGGTGGCTAGTATTATAACTACATGTGTGTGGCCGACTTTCAATGTACTCAACTTTCGTTTTGTTTTCTGGTCGTATCAAAAATTAATGTTCCAAGTCGTTAACCGAATAAATCTGCATTCTTAATGAAACGTAGCCGATAATACTAGTAAATGAATTCCTTCATTGTTCCAATTATACTGATACGATTATTTACCTATTTCGAGACATTAACCCCGAAATCTGCGGTAATAACACATATATTCAAAGGTCAAGTCGAGGCTTAACCTCTTCTCACGATTATTAATGATAATTTACAAATATTTCACGATATAGAATAAAAGGGGAAGGTACAAAAAACGAGTAAATGGGTATAAAGGTTCGTGATTTACGTGGAATGCTTGGATTTCGTGTCGCCAGATTTACTCTCGATCCCGTAGGATGTTTAACATAACACAATAGTAAAGTGGTTAAAATTGGGACATAGCATATGATGATGATTTGCTCTCATTATATAAGTGTGATAATAAATTCTCTTCATATGCATGGGTACTGTTGTTTACTAAATTATAGTAAAACATAGCAAATCATCTTTCTTCCATTCGCATTAAGTTATAGTACGTGTTGTGTGGAGATGTTCTGTTTATTTGATCCGCACACACGAGTTTTGTGCCGGTTTTCGTCACAGTCGTATAAGCAGCTGGATACTGTAATCCGGAGGAGGTAGGGTGTGCGCTTTGTAATCGAGCGGTCCCATGTTTGACCACCGTCTAGACCATTGGTTTATATCTCTTTCTAAGAACAACCACTATGCTACACTGTATTAAATATTCAAAGGTGGCATATCTCGATGTTGGCTGCACACGAACTAGCTCGAGTGAGTGTTTCCTTATAAACCCAAATGACCAGTGGAATTTAAAATATCAAAGAGTACATTAATAACGTACACTCATTGTAGAAAAACAAAACGGGAAAAGGGTGAAGCAAGAAATTTAAATCGGTTAATTTGCTCGTAAACATTCACACATTCCGATTTAAAGTGCAGATTTATTATTTCATTTGTCCGGCTTATCAAATTGACGTTATTGTTAAGAAAGCGAAATTGTATCTGAAAGTATAATCACTAAAATCATAGAAAAACAGAACATTCCCCATCACAACTGGGCGTCAATCATAAACCGGAACATTTTATGATCTTGAGGAGTGATAAACAACTGTGAATTCATTGTTTATTTATGGGAAAGTATTTTTGCAAACAAATGTAATTGTCTGATTTATTTCCACGAGTGACTGACAAATCGCACTGTGTAAGGTAGGAAGTGTTAGGCTAGAGCTTGTTACAACTGTGTTTTTGTTTGCACATCTTCTTCCAACATCAGTTAATTGTTGGTCAAGTTTCAAGACCAACTTGAAGCTGGCGAAAAATATGGTTGTGGACTAGAATGATCCAACGGGAAAATTTGAAAAAAACATTTTCTGTCCGGTATAGAGAATGGATATATAAAGTAGAATCTGGATCTAATAACCACATAACACGCTTGTAGTAAGTCTAGTGACGTTTGAATATCAGAATCTGCAGGAGATTAAACAAGACAAGGGTCATATGTCGCTTATAACATGGCAATTCAATTGGGGTCCATCTAGGATCATTCAAATTTTCCCTGCCGGTGTAATTTTGTCATTCTCATAAATCAGTGGTAAGTCAAGTACCTAGACAATTCTATGTAATTGAAAAAAACATACGCTGGTTGAACGAGAATGCATTTTGTCAGCAAATATTTAAAACAAATTCCCGTAAACAGAACAATAAAACGCTGTGGACTTCTAGTTGTACCTTGGAGGAGATATTACCCAGGAAACACGGCCTGCTATGAATCATAATCTCTCTCAGATTATAGCATACTGGTATAATAGCATGGAATTTAATCCACTAAAAGAGAAATCCGACTTAGCGTTTATCGCTGCCGTACACGAAGGTTTCGTGCAATATAACTTTATGAGACCTTGTAGCAAATGTTGGGCTTGATGCTTACACCTAGTAGATGAATCTCCTCCAATTAACATCGTCTTAAACGCCAATAACTCCAATGTTGACCCTTTCTAGAGCAGTAAGTTCTATAATGTGGTCATTACTTTCGAGACAAGTTGAAAATACCAAAAAACCTTCATCGCCAATACCTAAATAGTTGATATTTTTATCTGTAAAGAAACTAAAATTAGGCTTTGCTGTTAACTAATTAAAACAATAATTATGTAAATTACAAATAGAAACCAAATATGGCGTAGATTTAAATAACGACTGTTACAAATTAAAAGAAACCCGGTGGCGGGAATCTAATGACGAGGTGCGTGGTGCGTGATGCGCGGTGAGTGATGCGTGTTGCCGATAAGTGGTTATTGAAGTTGTAGCATTAAAATTGTTTGGTTTACGATGTAACGTGTTATATATCTAAATAAAGAGTATTAAAGTGTTAAGAGTTTTATCGGAAGATATTTTTTTTCAAAGTTTCAAAAACGGAAAAACAATTATACTTTCATATCCATTAGATCATTTTTCGCTTCAGTTTTAACAGGAACTCTCTCTGTGATTTATTGGACATGCGAACTGTCCATTTTCATAAGAAAATGTTCTAGAACACCCTGTGAAACTATAAGAATCGTGCATTTTTCGACGCTTGAATCAAAGTATACGGAACCCATCCAAAATTTTAATTTGCAATTAAGGTAGTCTAGTATCATACTAAAACGATGCAATTATTTTCACATTGAATGACTGTTACAATAGAGCTCTATACACTTTAAAGAACGTAAACTACATGTAACTAATTATCATCAGTATAGGAACACTGTATTGGAACTTTGTAGAAATGGCATTCGACTTTAATTTGAGCAATATTACAATTTCAGATGAAATTTCGACTTCAGATGCTTCGGTGATCTGTGTAGGTTTGCGAGGAGCGTTGCTGGGTTTTGTTTATGGGTAGATATGTTGTTTATACGTCAGAAATGTCGTAAAATCCAGGGTAAGTACTCGTCATGGACAAGTTTGAGAAATCAGTCTACTATCATAGTCATACGATCGTTAATCTTTCATGTAAGATTTCAAGTTTCTAGCTTGTATGATGAATCAGTTACATTTTCTCACATTGGTATTTATTAACGTCGTTTCTATAGTTATCTGTAACCAAACATTTATATTATTTATCCGGTCAGATTGCACTAGGAAACACCAGCTGTGTTTTACTGTATATCGAGCATAGACTCGAGCATAAGAAAAAACGACTACGGTACCATTCATGCTAAAATTAAGATGATGTGAATTGAGATAATTTGTGATAGTTTCACATATTTATGGTTGCTTTTATGTTAGTAATCTGTCCATCGTAGCCCAGCCGTCTGTCAAATGGAACTGAGCTGTATGCCATCATAGACAAGCCGTACATTGACTAAAATTGTGAATCATATTGCCGTTAAGTACTCGACTACCTATATTATTGAAAGATATGCAGGTGGGTAAGCGAACTCAAGGTTCTAAAATTGAAATATAAGTTAAAACTGTTATAAAAGCTGTGTGTGATATGTCGATCATAATCATTGAACCTTGATTTACACATTGAGGAATGCATTTTCTTAGTTACACCACTTAAAAGTTGAATCTATCTCATAATGTCATCACCATAATCAGGAACAAATCTTTTGAAAAAATAAAATACGGAAATGGATATCACAAAACACTATATCGACAGAACAAAATTGCACGAACTTTGTAATCTCCCGAACTCATTTACCCTTTGTGCAAAATTTCAAAATAAGCAGAGTCAGCTTTCTGTTTGGGAAGCATGAGAATATAAATTAGTTACAGGACTTTCGCCGTTTGGTTTCCACTCTTTGGTAAGTGATTGGAAGGTAATTCATCATAATGTGTAACTGGGGATCCGAAACACCGACGCGAATAACTATACAGATATAGTACGTGGATGAATCAAAAAGTTCGTAGAATTTTGCCATAACTTTTTTATGTTCAGAGTTACTGTCGACATACTTATGCTGTATACATGCATTGGTATTTTCTTTACATACAGTGATTTATAGCGACCTATTGATAACCGTTTAAAAAAATATTTATATCTTAAACATGGGCGATAACGTATACCGGAGCACACGGATAATTTGAAATAGATTTTATTAAATTTCCTAAAGTATTTCAACTGTAGGACCTCCAAACACCGTCAAAATGTTATGACTAATTGCGTGATTTCATGTATAAAGTCTGTTAAAATTTCAGACGTCATCTCCGATAAATAATGTTTTAATCGACATTAACATGATCGAACTATATAGAAATATCGGCGTAAAACGGGTCTACAGGAATTTACGGAATCACGGGCTGCTATCAAAATCTGCGTGAAACTGGAATATACGTACGGTAAAAAATACATGGCTTAAAACGTGAAGGTATTTATCCTGAAATAAATAGACATCGATTTATAAGTGGAATTGATGTTAACGTGTAGGATACTAGAGGTTGACAACCGAATAAAATACACTCGATTTTGGTGACGTTGGTTCGCAGCGTCGCCGAAGAGAATAGCGGATAAAGCAAAACACTTAGAATAATCTTATGGGACAGCGCACACTATATTTAAGAAACAATTGGAAATGCGGAAACTATGTTCACGATGGTAATCCAAAAATACCTAAATATTATCCACTTCGAAAAGCGAAAATGAGTCAAAATGTAAACGTAAGTATTGATAATCTTGGCGTAAGTTTGACGTCGTTCATCAAATAACGATGACGTACTCCGGTATACTGATACAGTATGTGTGCAATTCAGTGTAGTTTTGACTAATTCAATGAAATTTGACGAATTGTTTTGTTATACTTATGGTCACGTTATATTAAAATTTGGAAATATTTGAAGCTGTGGTTTGTGAGTTATGATATTTTTCTACGAACCTTTTTATTTTGATTCACCCACGTTTATAACCTCGTAGATACTTCTTGGTCCTGCTTCATATCCCATAATTATACTGAACGTCCCTCATATTTTTATTTTGGATATTCTACAGTTCAGCTATTTAAGGCCACTATAAGGTCAAAAATGTTTTAAATAAATTGCACATTATGTCTATCGTAGCGGTGTTCGAACTTACAATGTGTCAGTCAGTACGTCGTTAAAATTATGCTATGATCTATATTACTGGCAGGCGTACAGGTTTATTAGAGATAGTTGTGCAGGATATCTCAATCTGATAATCAACCCTAAAACTGTCTTAGAGTTTTTCTTCAAGACGGAACATGTTGCTGTGCTGGGTGAGATTATAATGCATAATATACGAAAGTGTATATCTGTCTTAATTTATTTAGGAAGTGAAAACGCCCATTCAGTCGAAAGTGTTTTCTTCTTCCATGCATTATGATGCTGTTGCAGATTAGAAAATTTTCCAAGAATGCATTGTATAAAAAGACGGAAATTTGATTACAAGTACAACAGTTATGAAATAGTACCAGCATTTGTTGAGTTTTATATACATGTAACTCACTTTTGCCCCTTGTTTGTAATTTTGAAATCCATATTTCCATAATAACAACTATTGGAATTAGTTTCGCTATACTCACATCGCTGGCTTAGAGTGACGAGGTCGAAACTACCTCATACGACCTTATAAGAGTAATACATATTTTAAATCTGCACTATAAAGCGCATCTTATGAGCCTATTTTTATGAAATCGGCATTTGTTATGTTGACCAAAATGAAATAGTAAAAGCTTGATGTTTTCTCAATATATCGATTTTGTAGTTACGACCTTCTCATTCTAAGGCAGCGAAATGTACAGCGGGGATTGTTCTACTTTACTTTAAACAGCAGTGTAGCGATGTAGCACTGTAAACAGCATGTGCATATTTATTCTACATACATATGCCAACAACTCAATCAATTATTGTTGACATTTTCTTTCTCGAATCACGAAGCAAATATCACATTTACATAATTACTGCATTAGCCTATATTTATGTATATACACAGACATTGTTGAACATTATTATATATTTTCTAGAAAAATATATTAAGAATATAAAGTTGCGTCACACTGAGTTCACATCAGTTGTCTGGAACTTAGAACAACAATTTTATACTCGGCAACTCAGTGTATATGCAACCTTTTACAGTTGGTCTTCTTTGCTCCACAAAGGCATGAACTATTCTGGAAGGTATTTTAATTAATATTATATAGAGAATTATAGTTTAGTGTCGTAGATGAGTAAGTTTATCTAGCACGATTGAAGAATTTATCGGGTGAGCCGTAGGATAATTTCCGCAGCCGAGCCGGATAAACTTTAACTCACTCCACGGCACTAACATATTATGCTATTTATCCAGTCACTACATCTGCTTAAAAAAGGTAATCAAAGTCGGGACTATTTAGTTGCCTTTTCATTATTTGTGCGTAACGTCATGTTCGTTCACGGACGTCACGACAAAACAACAATTATATGAAAATAATTATTGCCAATTCTAAGAAAGTAACAAACAGCCTTACGAATCCAGTACGATGGTGTGTCGGCTTTCTCACAGAGTATTTACGATTGCATGATATAAATTATTGCTGTTTCATTAATGTAATTCCTACAATATTTCTATGACCCCATTACGGTATTGTGCCACACATACACTATGATATGCGATATAATGATGGCAAGTTATCTCCGTATATCTCGTACTACATTGTAATTAGTTTAATCTGACATTAAGTTTAGTATTACCCCTATTAACATGTCTGTTAGTGCTTCAACCTTTATACCTTATCTTAATCGACACTTTTATAAAGTTTTATAACCACGTACTTAAGCAGCATTAACGTAATGTAATATATTATCTAGAACGTAATACAATCGTATCTATTGTCGTACTGGAATGCTGGTTCATATTCTTTGCCCAAAGGGTAACGCGATCTACATTTGCATAGTTCAGTCGATTCTGTCGGTCAGTCTGTAGAACAAATGGTTTCCATTTAATAACTAACACACTAAAGAAAAGATCCAACTAGAAATTCTAAAGATAAAATACCAATTTAAATGCATGTGATAAAGTGCAAAGCCTGGTCCTCTCGTTCTTAAAGCGGATCGTCCATCGATAGAACATCGCACATGCCAGTATCTATACAAACTATGGAATGATATCCATCAAGAAGTCAAAGGCACGCCCAATTATTGTAAAACTAAACATTGGATCTTAAGTTTGAGAAAGATACACATCTTTCATATATATATACAAACCATCTTATACATGAACATAATGTTATAAATTCATGATTCAGGAAATTTTATGACTTGAACCATCTGCGCCTCTTGTAGCCAATACACTCTACATTAGATACCATATTTTACTCATGAATAGCCATGATCTAGAGTACATGTTTATGTTAGACAAGTTTGCTTCTTAGATGTCTGGACAATCAGTTTATATACATAACATGATTATTAGGCTCTGCTAGAAAGTTCACCAGATGCAGTTCAGGCGTATTATCATATATAGACTTGGGTTCTTTTTGTAGCTTACATGCTCTGCTGTTCCTATCGAATGTAACCTTCGCTGTCAAGTGCTGTTCAAATTACAGAAACATAAATCATAATTATATCATCTTTTTTATTTGCATAATACATTGAATCTTAAGTTGATAAATGCAGTACAATGGCATACCACCGTATCCAGTCAGACGATAATAACAAATCTAAAGACGTACAGCACTCAACTGAGACAATCGTGTACAGAACACATATAATACCCGTTCTTAACATCACCGGCACTTTTGATAACACCAGGTTGTTAAAATACTGTTTTTTAAGATAACAATTACTGCAGTCATGTAATTTATAATTTTATGTATTTTTGTACAAGTAATGATAATTAAATAATCCAAATATATCTTGAAATCTTGAATCTTGTAATTTTACCAATTTAGCTATACTCGCAGAAGGGAGACAAAACAGATAAGAGGAAGTCGCACAGGGAAGACAGCATACAACTTAACCAGCCGAACACAGAAAACAGTAACAATATAACACAAATACACGAAGTAATGTCCACATTTAATCCAACCCAATGATTAAAAGCCCAAGTCCCCGTTGTTGACTTTTATTAACATACATTGTAGCATTCATAATGCAAGTGCATACGCTTCAATTAGATATACATGTATATAATACCCATGTGTCTAGGGAGCATAAAATGCAACGGATATAACAGATAACTCATACGTGAATGAAGCCAAGCTGGACTCGTAGATTGAAACCATTGACGAAATCCTAAATCGATATCTTTTTACAGTAATAAATGAACGGTAACAGTATTAGTTGTACCATTATATAAATTGTGCGTTCAATAAATCTCTGAGTTAGGTTACATATGAAAGCATCAGGTTTCCATGGAAATACTCAATAATATTTATGGCGAGAGGTTACATAACACAATGACATACATGCAGTTAATTGTATGGAATTGGCAAATTAGCGACAAAAACTGCAGCAGTCCTGAAAACAAACGCGAAAATCAACATTGAGAGGTACATCAAAAGAATTTTAAATAACGAATTGTGCAAGAAGTGTAGATGTAATACCATGGCATCGTTATTACGAACAACGTTAAACAGCAAGTCATATAAATGATAGACGCAAGAAGTTGCCTGGCATGAACACCAACCATAGTTGTTTAATATCAAATTAGCCTTGACTTCTTTGTAGGAGAAAATGGTGTACTAGTAAGAAATACCTTGATCAGCAAAAAATTATTTCATGATAAAGATAAAGGTAAATAGCTTAAATATATATAATGTAGGTTGTAAATGTATTTTATCAAGTATTATTGAGATAGTTTGGAAACATTGATAATGGGGGAGTAGATTTCTACTTATTATTTACGCGTCATTATTTTATAAATGCCAATTTGCCTAGATTTGATACTGGTACAGTATATGAATATATTACTATTACGTAAAATCGAACTGGTTTAGTTAACGGTTGTGTTTTTCGAGGTATAGGTACATGTATATGTGCAATGGTATTGATTAAGTATGCTATCCCCTTTATATTGAAGGGGATTACATAAATATGGTACTATACCCCATATTTGGAAGGGAGGGTATAAAAGAAGTGACGTCAAACCTTTGTGCGGGGTCAGTGGGGCCGGTATAACAACCAAGATGGTCAGTAGGGGCCAGATTATAATTGAGTGTAGGTGTCAGTCAGGCCTTAGAAAAAGGATTTTATAAGATTTAATAAGCATTTTGGAACACTAACACAAAAAGTGTAGTCATCAGAAAGAGAGGAAATAAATGTATACCGAAACCATAACAACAGTTGGAATCAAATTGATGTGGAAATGTACGAAAGCCTGGAACTCATATTTACAATATTAATAATAAAAGTGTGATCAATCCCTTGGACTATATACCCCCAATTTCATGAAACTAAACACTGGTGGCAGCGGTGGGATTTATTCTGCCATTTTTTAGACTTGAACCATTATCCCCATTCTATGAAACCGAATATTACAGACATCTGAAGCATGTTTTGCTTAGTTGAACCAGACTAGATTATCTGGGAGAAACCTGACTGAAGTATGCCATACGCCAATTACTCCAATTGGGCTCACTACGTACCATCATGAGTGACCCGTTCTAGAACATTAACTTCTTCGAGCTTTTTTTAGAAACAATCACTCCATTGTGTTCCTTCCATGAGCAAAGCATATAGCCGTGACTGAATTACTTTGAGCCTCATAGTGTCCCCCTTTGTAAAAAATGTACATATAGCAAAGTTGAAACCCTCGCGAATGACTTACACTACGATCCTAAGATGCAAACGAAACTAAATAAGACATTTACTTAACACTGTATTGGAACTTTGCAGAAGTGGCATTCAGACTTAAATTTGAGCAATATCACAACTTGAGTTAAAATTCCGATGTGATATGTTTCGGGTGATTTGTTTAGGTCTGCAGGGAGTGTTGTTATTTTTGTTGATGGGTAGGTATGTTGCTTTGACGTCAGAAATGTCGTACAATCTTGTGTA
Source organism: Spisula subtruncata (assembly GCA_963678985.1). Taxonomy (NCBI): domain Eukaryota; kingdom Metazoa; phylum Mollusca; class Bivalvia; order Venerida; family Mactridae; genus Spisula; species Spisula subtruncata. The sequence goes on from OY787667.1 coordinate 9,477,501, forward strand.
AGTATTCGTCATGGACAAGTTTGATAAATCAGTCTAATAGCATAGTCAAAATATGCTCGTACATTCTGACCGAATAATTCAGGTAACACTAAAACAATACGTTAATAAATATCAATGTGAGAAAATATTATTGACTAGTCATACAATTCTAGGCACTAGAAATCTAACGTGAAAGCTTAACGATAATATTTTGACTATGCTAGTAGACTGATTTATCAAACTTGTTATTATTCGGTCAGAATGTACGAGAATATACCAGCTGTGTGTTACTGTATAACGACCATGGGCTAGAGAAAAAATTCACCGGGACCGTTAATGCTAAAATAAAGATGATGTGTTATAAGATAATTTGAGATAACTTCGCATATTTATGGTAGCCATTATGTTAGTAATCTGTCCAGCCGTCTGTCTAATGGAACTGAGCTTTATTCCATTATAACCAAGTCGTATATTGGGGAAATGAGCATTATATGTCCCTAAAATACTCGACTACCTATATGATTAAATAGAATGATGCAGGTGTGCACGCGAAATGTTGAAACAAAAGTTGAAACTGTTATAAAGCTGTTGGTGATATGCCGATCATAATCATTGAACATTGATTTACACATTGAGAAATGCATTTTCTAAGAAACACCACTTAAAAGTTGAATCTATCTCATAATGTCATCAGCATAATCAGGAATCAATCTCTCTGAGCATGCATATTCCCAGCTCAACTAGTGTTGCATAACGCTTTAGTGTGTTTCAATGCGCGTGTCACTCATATCCGAAATGGAAATTACCAAAACCTATATCGACAAAACTAAATTGCACGATATTTTACGTTCTGAAGCTCAGCCACAGTTTGCGTGCAAAATATCAGAATAAGCGGAGTTCGCATTCTGATTGAGAAGCATCTGGATATTCATCAATTCCAGGATTTTTGTCGTTTGATGCCACAATGTGTTTAGTGGCTTCAGGGACGTTCATTATAATGTTGGACTGGGGATGCGGAACACTGACGAGCATAACTATACAGATATAGATTGTTCTTGGACATTCTTCAAGTCCCATAATATTCTGAACGAACTCGTATTTTTGCATTCTTTAAAGTGTACCGTTCAAATTTTTAAGGCCACCACTGGGCACAATGCTTGAAATATATATGGCATTATATTGTAACGGTGTTTGAACTTACAATGTGTCTGCACATCGTTGAAATTTGAGAACAAAATATATTATTATCTATATTACCGGTGGGCATACAGGTTTGTTAGAAATATCTCAAACTGAAATCAAGTTTTGTTGCTTCATGAAGGAACGTGTTTCTGTGCTGAAGGAGATTACAACATTATATCGCGCTATATCTGTCTTGATTTATTTAGAAAGTGGCAAACGCCCATTCATTCGAAGGCATTATGATGCAGTTGCAGATTAAAAATTCTCCAAGAATGCATTGTAAAAAAGACGGAAATTTGATTACATGTAAAACGGTTATGAAATAACCAGCACTGGTTGAATTTTATAAAACTGACTTTCGCCCCTTGTCTGTGCTTTTTTAATCCATATTTCCATAATAACAACTAACTGAATTCGTTTAGCTATAAACAAATAAAGTTTTGTAAATATGTTAATTTGCTGGCAAAATAAAATTTGCCCATTTTCAACTCAACATAGTGTTGTCTTATATTTCTAAATACTAGTTTCTTGTGATCATCTTGTCCTGATTTATACAATGAACATAAATGTGCAGTGGTGATTGTTCTACAATCTAGTTTAAGCTATAAGATACTTTAAACAGCAGTGTAGCGATGTAGCACTGTTAACAGCATGTGTATATTTATTCTACATACATTATGCCAACAACTCAATCAATTATTGTTGACATTTTCTTTCTCGAATCACAAAGCAAATATCACATTTACATAATTACTGCATTAGCTTATATTTATGTATATATACAGACATTGTTGAACATATATTATATATTTTCTAGAAAAATATATTAAGAATATAAAGTTGCGTCACACTGAGTTCACACCAGTTATCTGGAACTTAGATCCACAATTTTGTACTTGGCAACTTAGTGTATTTGCAACCTTTTACAGTTGGTCTTCTTTTCTCCACAAAGATATAAACTATACTGGAAGGTATTTGTAGATTATATTGTATTATCAACCATTCGAATATTGCATACAAATTAAGAACCATATGAATTAAACTCTACCGTTTGAAAACTGACAGAGGTACGTTACCGATGTTTATTAGTGTAAGCTTATACAATGTACATCATGCAAACACAATGGTGACGAATTTCATTGTTTATTGATAGCAATGATTTACTTGTCAAAATCATCTGATGATACAAATTGTTTGCTTTGTTTCTCGAGAAATTTTGACAAGTATAAGAATACAGTCATGCATATTACTCGTACGCACTTCATGTTTCTAACAACAAACAAACGTACAAGAAGATTGGATTTTCCAGATGCATTAAAGCTGTGGTATTGAAACTACGTACATGTCTTTAGATATATTTGATATCATGCAGTTAAGCATTTTTAATGAAAGAAATCCATAAATTTGGAACAAAAACCTGTACGACATTGAGACCGACAAACTATATCATACAACCCTTCGACTGTTAGTGTTAGAGGAACTGCACTATACATATCGCTGGTTTAGAATTAGAAGGTCGTAACTTATAAGACTGAAACATATTTGATATCTACAGCATATGGCGCTTCTTATGAGCCTATTTTCATGAAAATCGGAACTTGTCATGTTAACCAATATGTAGTTGTAGATGCGTGTGCTTCCATGAGTAAAAGTAAATTTCAGTTATTTCACTTTTTCTGAATATATTGATTTTGTAGTTACGACATTCTCATTTTAGGCCAGCGATATCTGCTAGATTTTAATGTAAGCTCCTGAAAGCTGGGTCTTGTACAGATCGGTTGGAAGGGGATGTACATTCCAGAAACGGTCGGTTATTTATTCTTACCAACCCTAACAGACAATTGTTCGAACAATTTACCGAATCAAACAAACCCTAGTGCTAACTATAAACGATGTGTATTTGTTTATTAATCAGAAATCGAGAGTGTTTTATGGTCACCACAACATCAACCAGACACCCACCCTGTGGTTAGATACGAAAAGTACACAGACGATAAGATAAACATAGCTGTTGATACATTTATCAACTTTTTACAAGAAGCCAGGTAGGTATTTAATCTCGGTGCTACTCCAGATCAGAAAGCATGTTCATTTTCCTTCCACTTTTGTTTCTGTTTTTTCCCCGGCCATTGGATGAAATAATGCTATAATTTTCGCGTTGGTGATATATCTTTTCGAAGAGAAAAAAAAACAATTTATCATGAATCTATGTTGTACTCCAACAATAGCTTATAACCTCATAAAATATGAGAGGAATAAGTTGTAGGATCCTTACGGAAGTGTAAATGCACTTTAGTACTGACCGGGACTCTGTCCTGGAATAGAAGGTTAGCTGTTATTGTTCTTCTCAACATGTGAAATAATATCAACATTGATGTCAAATTGTTTGTAGAGAAATTGTCTCCGGATACAATCTATCTACCGGCGTTCGCACAATTAGTGCCTGAAACACGCACGATTAGATTTCTAAATGAAAATATTTATTGACTCTTCTTAGATATCTGCCAATTCATCTTTATGGCTAGAGTGCCGGATTCTCACATCTAGTGTCTGATAGTATGTTTTACAATAACATGCGATTAATTATTGCAATTTCCAGAATGTACTGTTCTTCCTACAATATTTCTATGACCCCATTACGATATTTTACCACGACATACGGTATGATAATGTCAAGTTATCTCCGTATATATCTCACACTAATTAGTTTTAATCTGACATTAAGTTTAGCGTTACCCCTATTATCAAGTATTTTAGTGCTTCAACCTATATACCTTATCTTAGTCGACACTTTTATAAGGTTGTATAACCACGTACTAAAGCAGCATGTACGTAAATGACCTTAGAAACCGTAATCATGATCCTACCAATAGACCTACTATTATATCCTTTACCCAAAAAGTAACATTATGTACAGAATATCGATGGCTTAGAACCAGAAGGTCGTAACTACTTCTTACGCCCCTATAAGACTCATACATATTTGAAATCTGCTTCTTAAGGCGCTTCTTATGAGACAATTTTCATGAAAATCTGAAATTGTCATGTTGACCAAAATGAAGTTTTAAGAACGTATTTTCCCCAAACGTTAAGATTAAATTACAGACAGTTTTCTCTTGTTTTCTCAAAATATCGATTTGGTAGTTACGACCTTCTGGTTCTAAGCCATCGATATGTAGCACACGATTATTACACTCCCATAATTTTCATACAAACTAGGGAATGGTATCCATTACTGAAAGAGTCAAAGACATTCCCAATCATGATGAACGTTTTATCGTAATTTGGAGTAAGACATACACATCTTTCATACATACAGACCATGTTATACATGAACATAATTTATACATTCATGATTCAGGAGATTTTATGACTTGAACCATCTATGCCTCTTGTAGCCAATAAACTTTACATGAGATACCATATTTTACTCATCAATAGCCATGATCTAGAGAACATGTTTATATAAATTAGACAAGTTTGATTCTTAGATGTCTGGACAATCCGTTTATATACATTCCATGATTATTAGACTCTGCTCGAAGGTTCACCATATGCAGTACATATATATGTGTGTGTCTTATTATAAAGACTGAGGTTCGTTTTGTGTCTTCCATGGTCTGTTGTCGAATGTTGTAGATTATAAGTGCAAGTCACATGAACAAATAAAAAATCAACGAGAACAAAAAGAAACGTAATAGCTAAAACAGCGATAACATGTCTCGACAGTCAGTGCAGTCTTTACTTTGACTCTTCAACAACATAAACTAATGCTGTATAGTTTCATTTGGTTTCATTCAGAAATGAGAAAGATCTGACGTTCCACAACCATTGTGCTAAGCTAGGAACACTGAAAATCTTATGCCGTTAACAGAGTTTATAGAAACTTCAATATTGTTGAATGAAACTATCAAACTGCCAGGTGCATATCTTGTGATAGTTCGTTTCTATAACATTTAATATTGTTGTATGCAAATATCAAACTGCGTACTGTAATCAACAGCCACATGTTTCTCGTCAATACTGTACTCAACATAATATCGGAACGAACGTCAATACTGTACTCGACATAATATCAGAACGGAAGTGGCGACATAAAAAAGTGTTTTCGTAAACAATATGCACGTGTAAATCACCGACAAGTCGTGTAATTCTATGGGGGTAACGTATGGAGCCGGAAGTGGATAAACTGACTACTTTGATGGCCATTTTTCGTCGATTCGGTAAGTAATTCTTTGACAATGGTGTGGATGATGGAGTTCGACAGAAAGTGTAAAATTCTATATTAAAAATTATTAATATAAAATAAATAAACCTTTTCATTTTTTTACTTCACTTCTGAGTTCACTTCTGGGTTCACTTCTAGCAGAAGTGAAGTGAAAATTTTCAATTTGTGACTTCATTTCTGAGTTCACTTCTGGCAGATGTGAAGTGGAATTCTTTTTACTTCACATTTGGGTTCAATTCTGGTAGAAGTGAAGTGAAAAAAAAATTGACTTCACTTCTGAGTTCACTTCTGGTAAAAGTGAAGTGAACATTTTCATTTTTTGACTTCAATTTTGAGTTCATTTCTTGGTACATTTCTGGTAAAAGTGAAGTGAAAAAATGTTTTGACTTCACTTCTGGTTTCATTTCTGGCAGAAGTGAAGTGAACATTTTCATTTTTGACTTCACTTCTGAGTTCACTTCTGGTTCCACTTCTGGCGGAAAACATTTTTTTTTACTTCACTTTTGAGTTCACTTCTGGTAGAAGTGAAGTGAAATTTATCATTTTTTGACTTCACTTCAGACTTGTTGACTTCACTTTCGAGTTCACTTCTGGGTTCACTTCTAGCAGAAGTGGGGTGAAAATTTTCATTTCACTTCTGAGTTCACTTCTGTCAGGAGTAAACTCGATTTCACTTCACTTCTGAGGTAACTTCTGCGTTAACTTCTGAGTTAACAGTTAACAGATAACTTCACAGACCTACTTGTACTGCATGAGCATTGTATGCGATCCATCACAAACTCGCAGACCTACGTTATTGCCTTATCCAAATTAAAATGTCGCAATAACAATTTGTATGAACCAACCATTCATAATACTTGTGTATACTTTTATTAGGTATATTTACATGTATATAATAACCATGTGTCTATGGAGCATAAAACGCAACAACTAATACTGCTAACTCCACTCATATCGTGAATGGAGCCAAGCTGGACTCGCAGATTGAACCCATTGATGAAATCTTAAATCGATACCATTTTACAGTAATAAAGGAATGGTAACAGTATTATTTTTACCATTGTTTAAAGTGTGCGTTTATTAAATCTCTGAGTGTAGTTACATATCAAAGCATCACGTTCCCATTGGAATTTCAATAGTATTCATGGTTAGTAGTTACATAATGCAATGACGTACGTGTACTTAAATGAATTGCAAAGGCTAATTAGCAATAAAAAAACTGCAGCAGTCATGAAAACAAACGCGAAAATCAACATTACGTGGTACATCAAAAGAATTTAAAATAAGGAATCGTGCAAGAATGGTCGACGCAATACCATGGCATCGTTATTACGAAAAAGGTTCAACAGCAAGTCTGGTGAATGATCGACGAAACAATTTGCCTGGCTTGTAACCATATCAAATTAGCCTTGACCTCTGTGTAGGAGAAAACAGTGTACTATTGAGAAATGCCTTCATCAGCAAAAAAAATGATTTCCTGATAAAGATAAAGGTAAATAGCTTAAATATATATTTTATCGAAGATTCTAAAGATACGTTTGATACATTGATTATGGGGGAGTACTTATTATTTACGCGTCATAACATGTATATGCCAAGTTGCCAATTCGATGAAACCTTGGGGAGCCTAGATTTGATTAGTTTTAGATGCAGTTATTATAGAATTTAATATTCTATTTTAGTACTGGTATATACTATGAATATGCTTAATTACTGTTACGTAAATTCGATTTTGTTTAAGTTTATAGACACCGGAAGCATGTTGTTCTTGATTGTTTAAGTTTAGGTCTTTGGATTTTTGTAGAACAAACTTGACAGTGAAATGAAAATTTAAAAAGAAAACACATCGGCTTGAGAAGGCATCATTCAAATTAAACAGCCGAGCACAGAAAACAAATCACACCATATTACATTTTATGAGACACAATGCCCAACGCGCAACCGAACAACATAACTGAAAGACATATTTTCAGCTATCAAAGATTCTACCCTCCAAGTCCCATTTGTCAAAAACACCTTGAATGACTTACTTAAATTTTTTATCATGCTAATGCAACGTTAAATACCGTAGTGTGGCATTTATATGACTGTGTGTGTGTAAATGTTAAAGATCGGGATCAACGTCGCACAAACGACTATGTTAACACATGTGCTTTGAAAACTGTATTCTTATTAGTATGTAATCAAGCTAAAATATAGTCTTATACAGCCAACTATGACGTACCCACTGTTAATTGAAAATTTGCGAATTTTAAAATGCTACATAATAAATTGTAATAAATCATATTGAATTTATATGTTCCGAAAAAAGAAATTAATATTGCGAACAGTAATATGCACCAGTAAATTATTGAAATGGTTTATAAATCAGATTAATCGAAGTCTCCGGATGCATACCTATTCTTAAATTTGTAAGTTTGAACAATTGCAACATTATAAACAAGAAACAAACTTTCGTTCATCGAAAGATCGCATTATTTTATGGTTTTTTTTCGACGATATGTTTAAAGTTCCGATTGACCTTACATAAAAATATTTTCCCCATGCTTCAATTTCTCCTATATTTTACTTGTTGTTTTTTCTCATTTTTTATGCTTTTGGAAATAAATACCGTTTTAACCAAGAAACCGCTTCCGTTAATTATTCAGAAAACTTTTTTTCCACATCTTGTGGTATTCAATGGCATGTAGTATACTAAAATTCATGCAGAAATATTATTAAATAAAAAAATACGTTGAAAACACGTGCACACTCATAAAATGTGTTCAGTTTGTTATATACGCAGTTTTATTTGTGAAGGGATGTAACTGTTTCTTACTAAATTAGTGAAACACAGACGAGTTATGAAGCATGATAAAAGCCACATGCCATTTTGTTAATCATTTCCAACACACAATTGTATTTGCTCATAAGTGACAAGTCGGTGAAATGAAAAGTTAAGAATACAGACTAAATGTAATACTTAATTCAGCTATACTTCAGTAGTGTCAGTAGACAATGATGCAACTAGTTGTCATTCCCATTGGCCGTAAATTTTAATTCTAGATGTATTTATATTAACATTTATATATTAAACTGATAAAAAATGAAAATCCTTTGACGGTGTCCATTAGGAAAAAGGCACTGCATAGTGAAGTAAAAATAGAAAGGCAAAAGAACAAACACGGGCATATACGTGGGTGTTCCACAATTAATAGGAATTTCTTTCTAGCAGTACGGAAAATCAGAATTTAAGAAAACTATTTTGCTATAAGTAATTCCCCCCCCCCTGATCACTGATTAATATGCGAAATATCAAAGAAATTGGTTGAAGAATAAAAAATGTATTATACATTGAATATATCAAGTACCACGGCCTGCTTTTTTGGCCCATATTTCGTATCGGGACCTGGATCAATCTCTACTAGGTTGTTGATGATCAGGGGTGGTTTTTACAAAGCATCTTAAGTGAAAACTTACCATTTTCTAAAAATCTAAAAATTTCCTTAAGTGTATCAGGTAAACAGAAAAATCAAGATTAACAATTATTTACATTGTTTAGAAGCATTATGTAAATAGCTACAATAATCACATAGTAAACATGGATTATTCTTCATTTCATGGGAAATATTGTCAGCTCAATATTTTAACTTAAGTCAAAAACTTTAAGTTTTTACTTAAGATGCTTGATGAATACCACCCCGGGTTACTAGACTATGACTGTGTTGGTCTATCTTACTGAATAGAACAGAACAGAACAATAACTTTATTTGCATACATTTCACAGATTGCAAAGTAATGACATGTGAATAATAGTTTTACAATGGTATCGGTTATGGTGGCATTAAGATGGTAATATCATACATGATGGTGATTTATGGGGAATGTATACGTATTTTTATGATAACGATAACAAAACATTGATATATGTGTAGTACTATAGCACTGATGTCGAATAAAAGTTGTTGTAGTAGCATCTTAAAATATTCGTTTCAAAGTCATAATATGTACTGGGTCTATTAAAGTTTAGTCAGAATAATACTTTATCGGTGTATAAACGGGATTCAGTTTAGCAAACAACACTGAACATCAATACTGTAATGTGTCCATAGCCTCACCTGATACGCTTATGTTCATAATTTTACATTATATTTATACAGCATCACGTTACTAAAATTATTTTTTATTTTCTTAAAACAATATTTTGCATTTTGCTGGTATGATCGTGGGTGCGTGTTATTAGTCTTCAAAATTAATGTGGCTTTGGGTAGTTTGGTGGTAAATAAAATTAATGAATTTGATTGGTTCGTTGAGATGAAATTAACCAATGAATGTCCACTTCCGGTTGATTACAGGAAATATGGCGACCTACGGCACTTGATGAAAGGAAGTTCGATATATTTCCTTTAAACTTCCGCAATGTCTTCTCAAATCGAGCTAGAATTCGACCAATTCGAATCTAAAACTCTCTGGCCACAAGTTTATCAGGTAAATAGCCCAGTATTTTGTCTGATCGTATTCCTGCAAGCACAGCATTACTCCACTCACCCTGGTTTTTTGGATCATCAGGTTACGTTGTCTTTTTTGTGATGTGATCTTTGTGAGCTCTTGTCCAGGAGACGGAACGGTTCTGTTTCTACATTTATTCTGTAGTTCTAGATAACTTGCTTCAAGGTGTGAAAGACAGTGGATCTTTAAAAATCTTTTTAATGAATTATTAAATTTATTCAGTGTCAGAAAACGTTCACCAAGGCCATGTATCGGCTGTAGCACCTGTTGACAATCCTTGATCTGTGTGTATGAGAGCTTGACACACCGCCTCCTTGATAGCCTAGTCACAAAGTGGTTGAGTGTCTTGTTTCAACTGCAGACAAGTGGATGCAGAACCAGAGAAATGAAACCAAACCGTAAATCCCGAGATGTCATAGACTCATACTGTCCTACAGGTGCGACTGTACAGATGGTAACAAACACGCAAATTGTCCTAAACCTGTGAAATAGTCGCAGATAGGTCGGCACTAAACCAAAGCATCAGAAAGGTATAACAATATATGTGAATGACATTGAAATGTGTCTCTGAATCATAGTGAATGTTCCCCCATGGTGCCTGGTGGATCATGCCAGGAAACTGCTCGCCAACTTGACCGTTGATACATGTCCAACCACAGGAAGAGGTTCAAATTTGTCCGGACAAGTTTGAGAGAGTTGGAAACCATGGCACTTTATTTGTTTCCTTATAGTTATAGAATGCTTTTAGCAGGTGGCTGCTGCGACATCAAACCAGAGCATATCATTATGATACTTCCACTGTGCGGACAAATGAGTTGCTGGGAAACTTGGACTTGCAGACCTCGATCCCAACTTGTGGGAGAGAAGACTTTGCTGGTTTGGTCATGTAGACTCACTAAGCCTGCAAGTTTATGGTATGTGCGAAGTTGGTCGACCAAAGTTGTCCTAGAAGCAACTGACAGAGACCGCCGAGACTGTAAGCTTTTAAATGCTGACCCTCAGGATCGACGAAAGGGAACGTTAGGAGCAGGGCTCGACAAATCCACTCGTCCGCTCGTAATTACGAGTAGAAATTCACATCGGACGAGTCAACATCCAGCAACGCTCGTCCTGCCGGACGACTGCAATTTCTGGCAGAAAACAATCAAGTTTCAATAATTAATCGCGCATTAAACAACATAATTCGATAAAAAAAAACCATCTCGTATCCGATACAAACGCCAGCAGGATCATCTGTCAGTCAAAAACGAAAGTTGGAAGAATCAAAACATGAGTGCGCTGTGACGTCACGGGAATTCCCCGGATATGCTCGATTAATGAATGACACTGTTCTTAGTTTTAATCGATCGAAACATAATTTTTAGCTTTAAAGCGACAATTTCGGTTCGTCACAGTGCACAAAATGAATATTATGTATGAGTGTATAGACTAACAAACAAACTCCTTCCATCGGTTTGCGTAATTAAGGACAAAATTTGATGCCAACATAGTGGTCATCACGTGAAGAATAAAGTTCATGTAGACACAGTGTATTTACCAATCAAGCTGATCAAAAGTTGTCTGCTTCAGAAAGAGCCGAAATGCGGAACACATTTATATTTTCATAATTTTATTGACAGTTGGAGACGAGAATCGACATCGTTAAAAACAGATTTCCAGATTTTTCTTTGACTTTTTCTTTGACTGAAAAATACGGGCGAGTTGATTTTGCTGCTGGACGAGTGGTTTTTTGGCACCGCTCGTCCGGCAGGGCGAGTTGATTTTGCTGCTGGACGAGTGGTTTTTTGGCCCGGCAGGACGAGTGGCTTTTGAAAAATTTGTCGAGGCCTGAGGAGTAAAGACTGCAATGTGTGCAGCTAGCCAGTTGTCTGGAAGTGTGTCCACTGGTATGGATAATGTCCCCAATCCTGCGTGATAAATTCATAATCATTAAAGGCCTACAGATGATACCTTTGCTGTGAAAGTAGTGAAAGGGTGCTGGCTATAGTGGTTTTAAAAACATTTGCTTTCAATTCATTTAAATCTATATTCTACCTGCACCAGACATTTGGTAATTTACTGGCTTGAAATGAGTTCTGGTCGATTTAAAGTAAAAAAAAATGCTATAGAGAAAAAAATGACTGAAAACTAATCATTACTTTTTCAACTTCAGTTTGGTCGACATGCCCTATTCTGAATCTGATTCTCATGAAAATATTCAAATAGGCTTATAAAGATGCAGATTTCAAATAAGTATGAGTCTTAATTAACTCTTAAATTCTAAGCCTTAACGGTCATGGTTAGCACCTGCAACCTTCTCATTCAAAGCCAGTGAATTGTTCTTTTGGTTTTTAGACACAAAAAGATGGGAGATCCCCACAAAATGTAAATGTAAAACATTTTGTGTTATTAATTTCATGTAGAATTATTATTGTTCCTGTTGTAGTTCTAGTACGCTATTGTCATAGCGAAATGGTCTCTCAGTCTCCATGTAGAAAATGATATCATTTGTTTAGCTGCTAGCCTAGTTTTATTACTATTCAATCATGTATGATACAAATTGATAACTTTAATTGCTTGAGTTAACTAGTAAACCCTCCAATCAGCAGGATCATCCAGGATGTCAACCAAATACTCTGATTACTTGGAAATTATTGTTTTATCTTTATCAGTAATATTGGGTCATGTACAGTACTTGGTTGGTCACATCTGTCACATGATATTATATTCTATCATGTACGGTTCTTGAGTACTTCAGGAAGTTATTAGATGAAAATTATATATATATATATGTGAAACTTTGATTATAAGATCACTAGAATCATGTTCATGTGATTGATTATATACATGTAGTGTGCTAGTGTTACAGTAAAGCTTTGAGTTTTTCACACCATCATGGCCTTTTAATTAACATTAATTAACAGCCAATATCTTGTTTATAAATATTTATTACCTCAGTTGTATGTTTCATAATCAGGGAGTATCACGAAGACACTTAAGATTTAATAGTATTAGACTCAGACTAATAGTATTAGTAATACTAACTAACACAAATTTGAAATATAGATAATATATGATTTGCTTGCGGATATTAATATATTCAAAGTAAGAACCTTGTAATATAGCAGTCTTCACGAAAAACTTTCCAAAGTACTAGCCAGTCAGGCTACCAACAAGGCAGAACTTACTAGCCCGAGAAGAAATTTACTAGTCAGACCATTGAATTATTAAAGTTATTTTAAATTTTCACTAGACTTTCGGACTAGTCAGTTAGAGACAATTACTAGCCAGACCCAGTTTTTACTAGCCTCGGGCTAATGGCCGAATTCGAAGACTGATATAGTCTGGCATAAAGGTCAAGATTAGGTCAAAATCTCCCAGCAGCAGCTGTCAAATTGTTAACATTCAGTAGAACTAAGTCTATTTATCTCTCATTCTCTGTTGTTTCAGAAAATCAAGAATGAGGCATCACTTCTATCTATAGCTGAGAATCATACATTTGGTGAAGCTAGAAAACCAGAGAACAGAATCAAGAACAGATATCGAGATGTTAGCCCATGTAAGTCATTGTCTACATTCTACATGTACATAATGTCATTATATAGTGCAAACAAATTAACCTGTAACTATAAACCTGGTACCTGTAAGTTTATGCAAGAACAGGGTTTTCACTTGGATTTCGTGTAGGCGGCTTTTTAGTTCATTTGAGGAGGCCAATGTGCCTGAGCACTGAAGATGGAAGGCAGCTAAGGGTAAATTTGAGGCGGCCCAATTATCATTTGAGACCGTCAAATTGGCCTCCTGACGCCTCCTTACGACAACCCTGAAAGAATAGTATACTAAAATAGAACAGGAATGTTGCTAGCTTATCATGACATGTCCAGCTGATGTCAGAGATCAGGTGGTCAAAGTCACACTAGGTCACTGTGAGTGTGACAGTTTGTCTTCAATTAGGACATACATGCATATGAACAACTCTGTTGAATGTTAGTTGTGTTGTGTATATTATATTTCAATATTTGCAGATGAAAACTGAAAAGATTCTAAACAAAACAAACTCTAGTCTTTTTCCAACCGTGAACATATCGACGTTATTAAGTGGTCATCTGGAAATGAATGTTATGACATAATAATATTTTACAGATGATCATAGTCGTGTAGTGTTACAGAGAGTACAAGATGGAGACTCTGACTACATCAATGCTAGTATCATACAAGTGCCTGAATCTAATAGAAGATATATACTCTCACAGGTAAGTACATGAAATGTTTAGTAAGCATTTTAGGTCTCTTGTTTTTCATGTTCATTTTATGTTTTATAAGTTTACTGACTGTACTCCTGTCTGTCCCTAGAACGATCTTATCCAGGGACTAACAAGCAACAACACAAATATTCTAGGGTCTATTTAACGTTACTCGCTACCATTGCACGAAGTCATGATTTTTTTACAAAAATAAATACACGCAATATTATCATTATTTAACGTCTCACAAGTGCACAAGCGTGTTTAAACGTTTTGTGAAGCGTCAGATGTACATGTATACGCAGTTTGATTATTTTATAAAAATTATCACTGGAAAGCCCCGTTCACGTCCTTTCACATGCATATAAATTAAATATATGTTTAATACGAAATGAGAACACTGTCCATTTTTGTTGTGGCGAAACATGCCTATAATAAGTATTTTTTCATACATTCTCAAATGTTACCAGGCAGGTACCTCGATGTGCCTCAGCGTGGCTTCGGGCCTTATTCCAGTTCATTAAAAATTCAATGTTAAGGTTGATGCTTATTGAATGTTTCACAAAAGCCATGTGGTTGTTAGACAATTTTCATCTTACTATGATACATGATGTTATGATTGTTGTATTTCAGGGTCCATTAGAACATACAGCGGCTCAGTTCTGGCAGATGGTCTGGGAACAGAATTGTAAAGCTGTTATCATGTTGAACAAGGTCATAGAAAATAGAACAGTAAGTACCCAGATGATTTATGGTCGTATGTATGTATCTGATGATTTCTGATCCTCGGACCTTGAACTTCTTGTTTGTTAACCAAATACAATTATACATTTGTTTATGTATAGTCCTGACCTTCGTAGTGGTATGATCATAGGTGAAAGTTTCATGCATTTGCCAGGATGCCTGAACTTCAAGTTTTCTAGTGAATCAAGATGTCGGTTTTTTCTTTATTTTCCTTATTGTCTATTTTTTGAAAATTTCTAACTTTCACCCATGTATCATGATGGGGGAGGGGGGGTAGTCATGATTATGTTAAGGTTTCATTTATTATTCAACCAAATATTTCATTAGTGTGAATATGATTATAGTTTTGTATAATATGCTATTTTGAAACACGACTGAGTTAAGTAATATTGATTGAGAATAGGGAAAGAAGGCCAGGCTTGTCAGTAATACATGATAACCAGTTATGGCAATAGAATATGTCTTTAAACACAAATATGTGTAATTTCACTAGTACTGGCTCCTGAATGGCATGCTAAAGTTTCTTGTCCGAAAGTTTTGGAAATTAATGTGTCATACTGTTATATTGTGTGATTTGTGAAACATTATGTTTTAGTTAAAATGGCATCAGTACTGGCCCCTGAATAAAACATGGCGAGGTCTCCCATCCTAAAGTTTGATTGATGTGATAATTATGTGAAACTTTATATTTTAGTTAAAATGTCATCAGTACTGGCCCCTGGGGGAAGAAGATGAGGAAGATGAAATGACCTTCGAGGAAAGTAATCTCAAGGTCACACTACAGGAAGAACAAGAATATCAACATTTTGTCATACGAACATTTGATCTGGAAAATATGGAAGTATGTTTCCTTCATCTATGTTTTGTTTGTTCTGTTTCATTTGTACAAAAGTTATGAATGGTTCTTTGAAATGTGCAGCCTGAATTGAAACGATGTGTATTCATGTCATGGTCATATGAAACCGACCAGACTTGCTTCTCATTGTTTTCAGGATTTGCAATAAACCTTACTAGGACTCCTGACTTTTTTTAACCGTAGGGGACTATAGGTTTGCCATCCGTCAGTCAGTCTGTCCATCTGGCAATAAAATCTGGATCCTGGTAAATGTGATTTTTAGGAGAAATGGAAATACTGTCATAATATTCTGTGATAACTTGTCTCTTCAGTTAGTCTCAAACAATCATGTATCTTTTTTTCTTGTTCATTGTATGATTCAGAAAAATGAAGTTCGAGAAGTTTACCATTTTCATTACACAACTTGGCCTGATTTCGGAGTACCATCGTCGCCTGTCTCCTTTCTCATGTTTCTGGATGCTGTACGGGCCAAGGGTGTGTTAGAATCCGATGTAGGACCAGCTGTAATACATTGCAGTGCTGGTATAGGGAGAAGTGGGACATTCTGTCTCGTGGATTCAGCTCTTGTCTTGGTATGTATAAAAATAGTAATGTACAACCTCTGCAAAGAGGCCATCTGTAGAGCAACAACCTCTCATGAAACACAGCATCCGAATAGTCTAAATTTCCCTAAGATGATACTTACTATATGTGTAATAATGGTGAAACAACTTCTCCTTCATAAAATCTGACAAAATTCTTAAAGTTAGTTATGTGATCATATATGTATGATCAACCTGTATAAGGTTTATCACTGTTTTATATTCTGTTGTCAAGATAATATTTCCTGCATGCATTATGGGGCAACCTAATTATTTTGTGCTGCATGTCTGTCTTTCTGATTGATGGACGGATGTCATTAAGTTTGTCCCGCTGGTAGGCGGATTCTTATGGAAGCAACTTTGACTACATTTTTTCCCAGATTTTCTTCAAACTTTCTCACATGAACAGTCTCAACATGCAGAATTTGCACTGCAATGGTTTTTGTCAGAATTGTGGCCCTTTGGCCCTCTGGTATATTATTCTGTCGAATTGCAAAAGCTCTAGTTATGCCCCCTCACTTATTTATAAGTGGGAGCATAAAGCATTGGTGCTGTTCGTCCGTCTTTCTGTACATAACAAAAATCATGTGTGTTGAACTCCTCACAAGCCATTGTTTATAAGGAAGTTCTTAAACTTTTACAGATTAAGAACCTCGATAAATTTAGTTGACTATATAAATGATGGAATTTTTGCTGTGGCAATTTGTATCAGAGTTATGGCCCTTTGTTACTTTTACTCTATACCTCTATACCACAATGAGGGTACCCGTGTCGATGAACACATTTCTAGTTACCATAATTTATTATTATGATTTTATATTGACCCTTCAGGTTGAGAAGAATGGATCATTAAATGATATAAACGTACAGTCCTTACTGATCTCTATGAGAACATACAGAATGGGATTGATACAAACATCAGAACAACTCAAGTTCTCCTATATGGCTATAATAGCTGGTGGCAGAAAACTCGTTGGTTCTACAGACTCTCAGGAAGATGTTAAACATGTGGTAAGATTTGCATTCATCATACTGATGTGAGAAATACTTTGGCAGTTACTGAGTTAGCAGCTAGGTGCTAGCAGGTGTTCTTGTTTCTTTGGCCCTTATATTTAAGGTTTGACTACTGAAATTTCCAAAATGGCACATTTGGAACCTGAATTTGGATTCTGGCTCAAGGGTTGACGAAAAATTTATGTAATTGGTACTTAATACTTATAATTAGCTATTTTGCTGGTTGGTTGGCTGTTTGGTAAATCAATTACAGAAATCAAACCACTTTCAAAATGCTTATGAAATCCAAAAATACATTCAATGTATGATCACTTTGAAAGGTAGATATGAAGTACAGACTTTGCAATGTCTTAGTGTTGTCATATTCAAGATGGTTTGGTGTCTCTCTGACTCTCTCTTCGATATTCTATATCTAATGTTTGTTGGAGAGTGGTAATGTAGGGGTATTAACCACATTTTGTTATTGCTCTCACCTCTTTATAATTACTGTTCACTATTCAGAAACAAATAAATTGTTTGCTACTTTTCAGAATGATGACGAGAAAGCACCCCCACCGCCTACACGAGTTGAAAGCCTTTCTTATAACCGTCGGGGTCAGAAACCCCCACCCCCTCCTCCTCGTAGTTTCCCTGTCGACGAAGAATCTAAGGGTGAACCTTTGAACAAAGTTCCTAAACTTGACTCATCAAGTGCACCTCAAAAAGCACCAAGATCAGAAATATCTGAATCGGATGTGCTTGATTCTTACTTGAAAGTGAACAGTTCTGAAAACTTACCGAGTGGTGGACAAGAAACTAGGCAGCATGCAATTGATTCTGAAAATAATAATCCAAACAAAGACAATAGGATAAATGTAGTAACTAGTGAAAGTCGAGAGGATGATGTGACACACCAGGAGAGGAGCGGGACAGATTATACGTCTACATCCAACATGGATCAAAGTACTAGGTAAGTTAGGTCGTCATCATGTAAGAATCTATGATCAGTGATTTTTTCTTGAAAAAATTTAATTTGCCTGTACCCAAAATCTAGCGCGACAAATCACAAAAAAGGGAATTTAAGAAAAATTGTTTTGAATATAAGTTGTATAAAAGCTTATGTTTATTTGTTGTAAATCTTATCCGACTAAAAATAAAGATTATATTTCTTTGGTAGCAAGACTTTAACCATTTTAAGAATCTAAAGTTTGACTTAAAACTGCTGTTCTGGTGGTTGAACAAAAGGGGAACATATGTATTATTTTTCGGAAATTTTCTTGACTTTTTAGGAAGAATTTGGGTAATTTTGTTAGGAGAAATGGCCTCTTTTTAGTCTTTTTGGCATTAGAAATAGCCAAAATGTTGTTGGGCATGTATACATGTTTTACAAATATCTCTTCTTTTTTCAGTGACACTCTAAGACAGCGTAGACAGGAAGAACGACAGAAAAGAAAAGAGAAAACACAAGAAACGATAGATAGAATGAAGAAGAAACAACAGGAGAGTGATACATGGAAGAAACGAAGATCATACATTAAACCTGTAGCTATTGGTCTCTCACTGTTAATTGGTACCTACTTTATATGGAAAGTTTTATGGTAGATTCTATATATATATCTGTTTTTGTATATAATGATTGTATGATACGATGAAGTTGGAATGTTTTAGCCAGGTATTTGATGATGCCATTGGTGTGATACGTTATGTCTGGGGTAGTGGCATGTACCACTGGTGGGCGAATGTTACACGGGAAGGGGGCACTTGGGGCACCTTGCAGTCACATGATACTTCAGTGTACAAACTCATTAATTGCAGAGGCAGCTTTGTTGTGGACTTATAAATTTCCCCTTCAATTATGATTTTGCATTTGTAAGGCATCTGACAAGTATACCTTTATGACTGAAGGTGCATTTATGCAAATTACAGCACAGCATTGAGCAAGTAAAACACGGCCAGCCACAGCGGTGTACTTCAAGGGCCTGGCTAAAACACTACAGAACTATAGACAGGCCATATATGTATGAAATGTCATTTTATAAACACCACTCTGAATGTCAGATTCTGATAAATGTCGATTATCTCTCAATTTCAATTTGGCCTTGTTTTTGAAAAAGAAAAATAAGTTTGATAAGTAAAATGGGTCCATGGTTTTGAATAGAAAAGAGGAATGGTCTCGGGACCAGGTTTAAAAGCTTGATATAAATTTAGGAAGATTTGCTTTCATAACTGCAGCTACTGTTTTGACAATAATATTCACTGACATGATAACACTAACCAATCTCTTACATCCTCATGAATCAGCGTTTAGTCAAGTCTCCAGACTAATATATTTCACATGAAAAATACGCTGGTTGAACGAGAATGATCTCTTATAACGTTGGTTACACTTTCACATTTTTGTGTTCTCTTTGATTGTATGGATAATGGTGTTGGAAAACATGTCAGTTAACAAATGGCCTATCTTCATACATGCCAGATCACCTGCATCATTTGTGAGTATCCTGCATTTGAGACTCTACTCCTGCATGATCTGAGGCAAATTGAGCAAATCTCACACATTTCTTTGTTAAAATTTTAAAAATGATAACAAATATTAATTTAAGTTTAAAGTTTCAGCAAGGAAAATCTGCTGCATTTTAATAAAATCTCCTGCATATTCAACACAAAGCTCACTCAAAGGGGTCTGCAAAACTTGGCATGTATGCCTATCTTCATATTAACATAAAACTAGACATTTTACTTTTAGCATACTTTTCTGACTGAGAGTTACATTGTTCCGAGTGCCTGTTCTGTATAAGACTGAGAATTGGTCTGTATGCCTGTGCCTTGATGGGTTAAAAACTGGTATTATATGATCCCTTTATAGTATGTCATATTTCTTATCATTTTACAAATTCTGAGTAAAACTTATAAATGGCAACGTAGTGAATTTTACAGGGTTTTTTATGTTCATTTAATTTTATAATGATGATTGGTCAAACTTAATAAGCTTAAGTACAAATCTTGCTTCATGGCTTAGATTGCATTTCAACTAGTCAATAAATAATTCCTGCTTACTTCTGCACTAAAGCACCTGTTATTTTTCGCTCCTGTAAGCCATATACTGATAAGAGTAAAAGGATGGACTAGTAAATTTCTGCCCCCTTCAAACGGTAAAAAAACAAATTAGGGGAAAAACTGGTTGGTCGATTCCGCTCCCTTTCGTTTCAAATCAATTTTTCTCAACTTTAGTGAATTATTTATTGATATGTGGACTAAGGAGACTGGCTGCTAGAATTAGGAGATGATACAGATGTGTAGTAATTGCCCTGTCTATCATGTATTGGCTGAATAGTTGTTTAGAACACAGATAACTGTATCATTGATAAAGATAATTTTGAAACGAAATTAAAAAATGTTTCTTTTTGGAAAATTAAAGAAAAATATGGATTTTCCACAAAGTTTTTTTTTTCGTTTTCAACGATACAGTTATCATTCAGCTTTGATTTAATTTGTGTTATTATGCTATATTTTACATTAATTGTGTTATAGCACTTGTTTGATTGTAGCTGATAAGAAACATGTGCCCATCAAACTATGTCATAAAAGCTTTAATAAGTGTGATTTTGTGTGTGAATGGGTCTCTTACATTATTCAGTTTTCTTTATTCTTTTGTATGGATCTAATTTCTTCTTATGCATAAAACATAAATAATCAATGTATACATCACTGGTTTAGAATGAACATGTTGTTAGTACAACATCAATATTTTGAGGAAACAAGAATACAAATGTAGCACTGTCTTAAGACTATTCTTCAATTATGGTTAAACCAAATTTTTGGGCTTCAGTTTAGTCAACATCACTAATTCTGATTTTTTCGTAACAATAGGCTCATGAGAAGCGCAGTGTCATGCAGATTTCTTTCAAATATGTATGAGTCTTAAAAGGTCTTAGGTTTTTACAAACTTATCATTCTAAGCCAATGACATGATGATTACATGTGCCTATCATCTTGGATTTCATGTGTCCCTGAAATTGTCATTTTGTTGCCTGAAATTAAAACTAGATTATCCACATGTTTTAGCCCCAGAAACATCTTTTTTTTCGTTTATAAATTAACTTAACTACCAGTATGTACTCTTTTTGACTATTACAAGTAAATCCTGTGAAAACTATCAAAAATTGTCAAATATCTTGACTTGAGTGGCCCCCCTTGTCATAAGTTGTGTATGTATCATTTTATGCTTTTTTTGTATTTCATGAATATTCATTAGGGTTAATCATCATATTATTGAACATACATTAGGGATGTGATTTTCTAACGCTTTCAAAGAAATTAGTTTCTAGAATTTGACTGAAAAAAATGTTTATGATATTTGTCGATCGATTAAGAGATTAAAATTTTAAATGGCATTGTTTCTATCTAATTTTAGCTTAATTTTAGTATAAATGTGCTGTAGGAATTATATGGTTTCTTGACGCTAAATACTGTTCCCTTAAGCTTGTGGTAGCGCTACAGTATACTGTAATATACCCAAATATTACCACCAATATAGCTATCATGTATTTGTTGTTTAAATTTTGGTTGGAAGATATTTTGTTAATAGTTTTGTGATACTTATGTACTGTAAAATCATTTAATTTCGTCGGGACGAAATTTCCTGGTTTTGGTATAAATGACAATTTCGTTGGGACTTGAATTCGTGGAATTTACATTTCAGGTAATAAAACAAGGGTCAAAATTTATGTCCGTTGGGATTAAAGTTCGTGGTTGAGGTGAACCATGAAATCCACGAAATTTAATCCCCCACGAAAATTAATGATTTTACAGTATTCTAACCACTCTGGCTTTTAGTACAAGTTTATCTACTGCTTTTGGCGGGACACTATCCGTCTGCATATCTTAAAAACTGTGTGTTGCTAGACCCTTGTGTAGTAAAAGTTCTAATCCCACAATAGGTGCAAATGACGGTTGACAACATTTGTTTTGTGTTGTTCCTCTTCAACCAATGAACCCTAGGTCTGAAACCATAGCATCTTGCCCTTTGGTTATTTTTAATTCATAACTGCATTTCAGTATTTAGCCAACTTTGTGTACTGGTGTCCGTTGCCTAACACGAAGTGCTATTGAACGCCTTCAGTCAGTTACCTCCCGTTCAATTAAATATAGAAGGTATGGATTACCTCCCGTGGAAAGTGCTACATAGCCCCTTGCTTATGCAACGAACACCAGATGGTCATAGTGGCTTTGGGTACTTGTACTTGGCTTTTTTCTGTGAAGATATCTGATTATGTCTTGTTGCTATTTTGAAATGTTTAGTTTTTACGAAAATTGTTAGAAAATTTTAGAATACAGAAAATATTTGATATTGGTGCTAACATTTCTGAACGATATTGTTGTGTAGAGTGTGTAGAATGGAGATATTAAATTGATCCTGACCTTCATGTCTCAATGTTTTACAAGATTCTAACGTTGAATATAATTTTATGTTGATTTTTGGTTCTTAAGACTCGTGTTTGTAATGCACCTTGTGCATATTTGTGCACTTCCTGCTTGTTGCCAGTCAGGTAATTAAACCACACAGACTTAGATATAAGCAGGGGTGTCCATTGTTTGGATTAATCAAAGCAGAGCAGAAAGACTCTCCTGATCAAAACAAAAGTTATTTGATAAAAATATGTCAAGAAATGGCAAAGTTATGGTAAATTTAATATGTTCTGAAGGATTGTCTATGATACAAACTGAGTTAAATATGAAATAATGTTATCAGAGGCCTCTTGTTAGGCAAAAATGTGGTAGCAACCGATTTTCCTGATTTTTCATCTAGCCCTGTTGACACCCCTATATTATAGATAATAATAAAGCTGTTAAATTATGCTCAACAAAGTTAGGAAGATCAGGTCATCTCCTAATTATATATCTGACTTATGTATGTATGTTAACATTGTTATTTATGTTTTAAGCCTGTGACTAATTTGTAGGCTGGTATATCTTAGTTTCAAGAGCCTTAACTTCACTTTGTGGGAATTAGGGTAAGGGGCTTTCATTTAAGGAAATTTCTGGCCGTTTTGAAGAGAAAGCCTGAAAGGGAAATTTTTGTCCTTTATAAATATCAATACTATCGTATTAGTAAAAAAATTAACCATACAAAAAGCGGATTTATAGCTACAACAACTGCTTATCATCTTTTACAAATGAAGAGGCTTTTTGTTGACTGAAAGAGAGCCCCAAAATGTTGAAATGAGGGCACTGGTTACTTACCTTCAACAAAATAAAAGTGTCTTATATTATCCATATTCAATGAGCTTTGTCATGCAATAGTCTATACTAACTCTTCACTCTTTGTACAAATGATAAAATTTATATGATAAATATATAGGATTGAAAAATTATTGAAACCTGGGGCCTTATTCACCAATGTTGTAATTCTAAAACTCAGACTTAGACTGAAACTTGTCATTATTCATAATCACAGCCATTTCTTTGAAATTTGATTTAACAATGTAAAATGATATCAGACTATTTGTTGTTACCTTCTGAACATGTATACCCATTTATATCAAATTTGGTGCATTTATAACAACATTTGACAATATAAAGTCTAAGTCTGAATTTTAGACTTACAATGTTGGTGAATAAGGCCCCTGGTATAACACCGGTTATAAATCATATATTGAATTACTATCAGGGGTCATACAATTTTGGAATCATTTCAAGTTATTTGTTTTGTCTTCAAAGAATTGAAAAGAGTTATGGTCATATAAAATTTCTTAATCATGTTTGAACTAATTCAACTTATTTTGGTGTAGGCATTTGTGCTAATGGCATCCGAAACAGAATTGAAACTTGTTATGGCCATAATGACTTTTAATAGTAGAACACCTGTACAATGCATTTGCGGCTTTTGTTTGCTATGTATAAGCAATCATGTATCTAATTTTGCTAATAAATTTATTTAATTGCAAATTAATGACCTAAGAGTGAAATGCGCATTTATTATGGTAGATTATACCCTAATGGGAGTCTGAGGTTAAAGCAACATAGTGTCTGTCCTGGCTACTCTCACAGTTTCAGCTGCTAGCAGACTACTGTTAATTTTGGTAACATTATATGATATAATTATACCCCCATGTTTGATGAGGGGGTAAATTGCATTGCGCATGTTTGGTTGATCTGTAGGTTGGTATAGCTTGGCCAATTTGACACGAGCCTGACCTTTTGATAAGCATAATTTAATAGTCGATATATTGCCTACGTTTTACTACACCGATTGTATGTTTTCATAATTGGGGAGTATCACGAAGACGCTCGAGATGTAATACAAACACAAAATTGAAATACCGATATCGCACGATTTGCTTGCGGAAATTGATATATTCAATGCAAGAACTTTGTAATATATTCTTGCATAAAGGTCAGGCGCAGGTCAAAATGGTCAAGCTATACCAAATAGTTTCCTTCTAAAAACTTGTGAATGCTTTGCCCTTGGATCTTGAAACTTTACATATAGGTTTGCCAGCAAGATTACATGACCCTTATTGATTTGGAGGTCGGAAGGTTAAAGTTCACTATGACCTTACCATTTTCTAGTATTGGGCTGCCATGGGGGCATACATGTTTTTCTAATGTCTCTTGTTATGAATGTGTCCAAACCAATCCTGTGGTTCAAACAACTTTAACTGTTTTTTGTGCTGTGTCCAATGAATATCCATATTTAGCTTGGAGAATTTGGCCTGATCCTGACCTTTATGCATGAAAATATTATGGCTTTGAATATATCAATTTCTGCCAGCAAATTGTGCAGTATTGGTATTGTAGATTTGTGTTTGTATCACACTCAAGCATCTTTGTGGTATGCTACACTTATAAAAACATACATTAGGGGTTATAAATTAAGACGAGATGTCAGCTATTAAATTACGCTAATTGAAGGTCAGGATCATTTCACATTCTGTAGACAATATTGACTACCGAAATGTTCTTATGCTTATTTGAATAATGCATTAATAATTGATTACAATAAATATTATTTGTACTGCATGTATAGAATGATTATTCAGGTCAGGGACTTGTTCACATAGATATTGCAATTACTCTTTAAATATTTATATCTTTATTTTTTATAAATATTATGTGTAGGGATGACTAGTAGTATGTAGTTTACTGCTTAGTGAACAAGTTACTGTAAAATCATTTAATTGCAATGGGACAAAATTTCCTGGTTTTGGTAAACAAGACCATTTCGATGGTACCTCAATTCGTGGATTTTGCGTTTCAGGAAATAAATACAAGGGTCAAACTTAGTGTTCGATAGGATTTAATTTCAAACCATGAAATCCATGAAAATTTAATCCCCCACGGAAATTAATGATTTTACAGTATTTGGTTTTTGCTATCTTCTTCTCCAATTAAAATGTTAAAAACAAAACAAAAATTACAATGTTATGATATTGCGATCTTTGTACACAAGTGGCTGAACTGAATAAACAGACTATAAATTTGTACGGCATGAAAATCTGGTTTACCCTAATATTGCAAATTCCTGATTACATCTATTCAGTCACAGTCATAGTATCAACCTCCTCAGGTCTTAGAGTGATATAGGGCTATCGCAGTCCAGGCTGACATAGTCCGGGCTTTCATAGTCCGGGACTGACCTAGTCTAGGCTATTGTAGTCGGGGACTGACGTAGTCCAGGCTATCGTAGTCTAGGACTGACGTAGTCCGGGCTATCGTAGTTTGGGGCTATCATAGTCTGGAGCTAACATAGTCCAAGCCATTGTACTTTGGGGCTAATGTAGACCTGGGCTATTGTAGACTGGGGCTAACATAGACCTGGGCTGATGTAATCTGGGCCATCGTTGTCCTGGGCTAACGTAGTCCAGGCTATCAGAGTCCTGGGCTATCATAGTCCTGGCTATCAGAGTCCTGGGCTTATATAGTCCAGGCTATCGGAGTCCTGGGCTTACATAGTCCTCTTTGTAGTATGATGTAATATAGATTTTTATATGAAGTTTAGTTATGAAGTTTCTTGTTTGCTATCTGTTATCATGAGTACATGTATTATAATGTTTTGTATATGTATAATAGACCAAAGTAAACGTTAACTACATTATATAAAATATCTGTCTTTGTTTTACTTCTTTCCTGCATTTGAATATAACTCCTGTTCAACACTTCAACAAAGCAATGTTTTCTCTACTCATTGAAGATCGTCTATTTGGCGACTAGGAATGACACACACAGATTTAAACAATTTTTGTCTCATATAATTTTTCTATGTTATTCACTTCGTCTCCCTTATTATTTTTGTGACTTTTCTCCTTTTTTAATTCCACACAACTCAAAAAACTAAGGGAGGCGATCTAAAAATATTAATAGGTACACCACATCTTCTGTGATTTAAGATGGCAAGGACAAGGGCATGCTCCTTCCTTCCAGCAATTCATTATACAAGACACTCCGACGCCGGTTACGTCCCTTTACCACAGGAGAAGTAATCACCACAAGGAATGCCAGAAAAGGCATTAAACCATATAAACCAAGCTTGTTTGCTTTTATTTTGTTTAATCTGCATCATCTTGAATCAACTGGACCTGGTTATGGTGACATGCCCAGATAAGCACACCAGATTTGGCGCCAAAACCCAATCGAATTTGATACAAAATACAAATGAAAGTTAATTTAGTTTCAAAGTCTAATGTATTTCTAGGTAATTGGCACCATAATTTACCATTCTTTGATTGAAGCTATATGAAAGGATGAAAGGCATATACATATGATATGAGATGATTAAACAATTTCAAACAAACAGACCAATCATGTGATACACTTATGCAAATTTTACGTGTCGTCTTGGATACCAGTGGGTACCTTATATGTAGCAGTGTTCATATATTGTTGTGACATGCCGCCGTAACTCGGTACCGGTGTGGCTGCACGTACCACGGTCACGTGGGTGGCTTCTATTATTTGTTGGTCTTGTTGTGTTGGGGGTAAAACGACTCTGCTATACCCCTTAACCTGGAAAATATAATTTAGGGTTTGTTATATGCGGTACGTAACAGTTAAACATAAATTATCGAAAACCCAATAGCTACTGAAGTAAGCTATGCTTATTACGCCAGTCGTTAAATAAATGTAAAACAATTAATCAAGTCGATGACCCGTGCTTCAATAATCACGGCAAATAACTACATTGAAGCAAGCATCAAATAAAAATCACGACAACACATTTCTACAGTATGGTCTTATTCTCATTTTTCAAACATTTCATGAAACATTGTCATTCACAAAATACTACTTTATATAAGAATATACAGCCTGGGCAATTGTAAGACTTAGATATGTTTCTTTAAATTAATGACTGTTAATCAAGCCAATAGCATTGTACCACGAATTCCGAGAAAGAAGTCGATAAGGTTGTCAAACTTTCCATTTACGTTCATGTGAAACCGAAAACATGGAATGATAAGCCTTACCATATTTTTCTGTCGCCTATTTCTGCATATTACACACATAAGAGCTGTAAGGACGCAGCAACCAAAAAGAGAGCCCAGTACAATCCCTATCACTGCTCCCGTGGACAGACGACAGTCGGAGTTATCTCCACATGGATTGTAGCCGTTACAGTTCACACTGTCATCTATACATCGACCATTGGAACAATCATACTCGTAACTATAACAGTAACCTGGAGATAGGAAGAACATGTGAGAATTTGTGATTTGATGTTCTTATTGTGTCGTCAAACCAATCCGTGGCCAACATAAAACAGTACAAATATAGTTGTATAGGTCAGAAATTGAAAATCATCCACTATGGGACTGCAAACTTTTGTACATTTATCTGGTTGCTGAGTTCTGAATAATACACAAATGCCAGTTAACTGAATGCTTTCATGCCCTGGTATAAATGATCAACATGTGCTAATGTGCCTAAATCATTTCATAAGGAATTGACAACCTCTTAATATAATTCAGGTTTTTCGCGCATTAGGTACATTTGTACAGCCACCAGACAAGGGTTACCTGGCATAAGGCAGTCCTAGTGCTTAACCAAGCTGGTATGAGTACATGTATGTTTTTCAGATATAGCAAGAGGTCAAACTATTAATATGTACACCTCAGATATGGCCGACATACTGTCAGTTGTGTCCAGAGGAACATGCACTGGTACTACCTGGCAACCCAGCAATACTGGCTTGGACAACCGAAGACCGTGTATATGTAACTGGACATACTGTTTAGAAGTAAAGTAGCCCACACAATGTAGGTCTACCCAAAAGAAATCACATACTGTAATGCATTCAATATCGTAACACATGTAGGCCATCTTTTAATTATTATCATATTGTAAAGGTATGATTAAGTATAATTTTGTTTTATTATCTTTAGTATGTAGCATGTGAGAAATTTAGATATGTAAGTTGACACAGTGTTCGCTTTAACCTTTATTTTACAGAATTGTCCCGATAACAGCGAAATACACTTCCTATATAATATAATGGGGCATTGTTTTACGAGTTCACAATGAATAGTGTTTATATATTCAAATGATAATAGGTACTTGTAAGATTTAAACATGACCCTTTGTATTTCAAATACATGTAACATCATTTTAAATACATATAACATCATTTCAAATACATGTAACATCATTTTAAATACATATAACATCATTTTAAACACACGTAACATCATTTCTACTTTCTACCTAGTGTCCAAAAGTCAATACCGCTGCTGTTAATTTGTTTATTATTCAAATAGGGCTTAGAGTTTACACGTCCAGTTATGATGAGCTTTCCAATTCTTTTGTATGCAAACAATAGCATGTCAATATATGGAGTAATAAGAGCGAACTTAGACAAAATTGCTTTTATGAGGACCGATCGAATAACAGCAAATACGAGGGGTGTTCGAAAAGTAATGCAAATGTATGCATATCTTTGTAGTTTCGGCATTTTAAGGCGTCAAATTTGGCATGTTTAACTATGTAACTGTCGTATATAATAGGATAAAATTTGGTTGACTTCGATTCATCGGTTGTGTCATAATGTAAGTTTAAAATGTACCTACTAATGCACACTAAGCTAAAAAGCGTTGGAAAAACGTATGGCAAAACCGACTGAAATTATGCCTTATATCAAAGGATGTACTTAACTTAGGTAAAGTGACAAACTGATACATGAGGAACGTTTTAAGATTAACAGACATCCTACGATGTCTTTTAGCAATGTTTTATTTATTCAACATGTTTCAAACAGACCATTTTTGCTGAAAGACAACAACAAAAAATGATCAGTCGACGACAACAACAAGCAAACAAAATGTTGATACAAAGTTACATATTGGTCTCAAAGCAGCAATATTGGTTGTAGGACAGTTAGCTGATCGCTCATGCTCGATGTTATCCCACTAAAATTCTAAAAACTAACAACATTTGTACCCCACGTGTACCATGCTCACTGCGTGGTGTCTAAAATATCATCTTATTTTAAATGCCAACAAATATTTTATTTATACCCCTATTACGTACAAACTATGTTTTTACGAAGCGTAACAGATGGCGAAACACAGGCTCACTATCATTTACGAAGTCTGAACCAGAAATATTATATATGTATTTGATTCCTGAAATTTTAAGAAGCTCGTATTTGTAAATTACACGTAGTCAGTGACGAAGGTGATGCGTTTGAATTTTGTCCACCGACCAAGGCCCTACTGTTCAAATGCCCAAATCAAAGGAGCTATTAGGTTCTGCAGATAGTTTCTGCAGGAAAAACTTTAGAAACATTTCATTTAGCGTCGATTTGTAACTGAAACTGAGCATTATGTCCCTTACACATGAAAATACCTCTTTGCTCCAGGCATCTACTCATTCTACTGAAGAGTAGGTTTTGAACAAAAATCAGATAACTATGCCTGATAAACAAATATGTTCTATAGATCTAGTCCCGTGCAACTATTTTTAAGTTATTTGTCTAAGATCGCATTCTGTACAGCGAAGGTACGTTTCCAGGAAGCCTATGTGGTCAATCGTGTTTCAGTGCATGAAAGTAGTACCTATTGCAGCGCTGAAACATGATTTCAATCTTGAATTTAATTAATGCAATTTGTGTACATCTTGAAGCGTATGTTTCGATGGAGATTGTCAGAGAGTTTCATTGAAATCGGTTCAGTCAATAAAAAGTGAGAGGCAATTTGCATTACTTTTCGAACACCCCTCGTATGAGGGTGGTGGGTCTAGTTTTCCATATTTGGAAACAGTCAAATTATCCTAATTAACAGATATAAAGTCATTTTGACCATTGCAAAAATAAATGAATACGTGTCCAAAATTTTGAAAATCCCTCGATTCGACAAAGAAGTATGTTAAACTATAATTTTTGCTGTGTATGTCAAACTATACCTATTGTATGCTTTGTTGCCCACATAGTAGAAAACACGTAATAATCATCTAAAGGTTTTGCAATTTCAATATTTTGGGCTTGTCTTTATACAGTGAACGTAATGTACCAGCCAATGGAAACCACGACCAAAACCCTGGTGAAGGGTGCGGCTACTTGATTTATGATCAACCCACTGATGGTAAAATTCTTGAAAAATAGAACTAACGTTATACCTTTATGAAATGCTGTGAAGACAACATCGATAGATTTACTAAAGGTTGAAGAGTTGCTGTTATAATATCTGAACGTCAGGAATCTACCGTTGCTCGAAAATGTACCACGTGGTTTCTTGGTGCCACATTCACGGTATAAACCTAAAATATAAATGAATTATACATCAACAACATGCATATCTGGCCCCGATCCCTCGAAGCATCTCAAAAAGAAATCTCATCTCAAATTTAGATTTTGCCTAAAACAGAGTCAGAATTGGAGATAAATCTTAAGTAAGAACTCTTATTTTTGCCGTTCTGAAATAAACTAAGAATAATGTTTGCAGTTCTTATGCTAATTTTGAGTTCATCCTCAAATCAAAAATATTCAAATAACACATGACAATATTTGAGATGAGATTGAGATATTTCAGGAGATCGGGACCTGATACTATGGAAACTTTAACAACGAGAATACAGTGTCAAGGAAAATGATTTTTATTGCAAAATTTAAACATCTTTAACAATTATTTCTTTAAAAACATATTATATCCATCAATGATACTTTAAAGCCTACGTCACACTTAGAAAATCCTCATCGGCGACGTGGAATTGAAATTCAATACCTGCATCGAAGAAACTCGATGTACTTGCGATGTCAGTAAATGTTTTCAACTAAGCTTCCCCTGTCGAAATGAATTGATCAATGGTCATCGTAATATAGGGGAAGCTTCGGGAAGGCATTGCCAAATTTGTGAAATTACTGTTCCTTATGCCTCTCTAACTCATTAATTTCCAGTGGGACTCAGTGCTCAATGGAACATCACTGTCCCACCTAGCCGATTATTGGTTACTATGGCAACTGATTAGATAATGTTCTAACGTTCTGTAAACAAATATTTTTTTCTGATTCACTAAGCATAATTTGGAAGTTTTACTACGGCAAATTTGGTCACCATACATGCCTAAATAAATGGCAAAAGTCTATGTATTTATGGAACACACCTTGTAGGTTTGAATTGTATTTTGTGCCCCAGAAAAAATTTCCAATGAGACATAGACTTAACAATATGTTGTGTCCTTTTAATGTTTACATAAACAATGTTTGACTTACCACCAATAACAGGAGCTGTTTCAGGATTCTGTCCATCATACACTGTTAAAAACGACTCTTGACATCCTCTGTATCTTTTACCCAGATCGAAAGCATCAAAGTAGAAGTTTATACGATTGTAGTTGAATCTAGTCACTAAAGTCACATTGCAATCACCTTTATAGTCTGGATCTATTGTTATACTTCCAAAATAGTCATCCGTCATCTCTATCAAGTCATTGCAATAATCCGCCATGTTGTCTGAAATAAAACGGGTACACGAGCCTCTAAATAACCAAACAACATGATGACAAAAATGTTAGATTTTAAAATAACGTTATGTTAAGAATTTAAAGCCATTGGTATCAATTTGCAGTGTGGCCTATTGTCTTTTTGTACATGTATTATGCAATTTGGAAAAGTTTCAACAACGTTTTGGCCCTAGACATGAATGTGCTAAAAGCCATTTGGATATTTACTAAAAGGATGAACACTTTTTCCATGTAGGAAATTTGGTATCAAGAGGAGATGCTTGGTCATAGAAAGTCAAATACATAACAGTAACTCATTGCTTTTTGGATCGTGGATTCCAGCTCGACATCGACGGAGCTATGTGAATACCGACTGGTTTTTCGCTTGCAGCTGGAAAAATATTTTTGAGCTACTATCTTCCCATGTGCTGTTTACTTCTCGGAGCTGCATAGTGGGGACATGGCTATAATATAACCTCAACATCCACTATCAAAACTAGGCTGTTCAGGTGACAAACACGTGTTCTATAACAAGACATTCTTAACGAAACCTTATTCAGATATATGTATATGAAAACGTAATTTACACTTGAAAATCTCGTTACTCGTGTTTTAAGCAAACTTGACTTTGCTACGAGCCAGAAATATACCTTTGCGACAAACCATTTTTGTTCATGAAAAAGCGTCATATGACAGAGTACTTCACACAACTGATAGCAATTTTTATGTTTATGACATACACCAAGAACATGTTCTAAACAGGATATTCAACTTTAATATATGTCCTTTTCTTTCATGTACCAAATTAGTTAATAAAATATACGTCTTGGTTTGTCAGGGCCTGAAAGTTTTGAAAACAGAGGAATGAGTTTTGGATAGTTACGAAGATATACAAAAATGTACTTACATATATCTATTGAATAAGATATTCCACAACATGTTGCTAGAATGGTAAATAAAATCCACATTTTAATTGTTTTATTCATTTAATCCGTGTAATATTTTATAGACTGTACATCCTATATGTACGTATAATGTTACTACCATACCTAGTCGTCACTTTGTTTACTGTTTGTCCGTCTGTACGAACACATACCCGTATACATACATTGATTATCTACACCCGAGATAACCCGCATATACATGTATGGCTTGTTAGACTTTGAACTCCCAAATGCGTTATTTATTCAGTCAAACCGACCTTATACATAAGTGGTAGTGCGCCCATTTCGAGTGTTGGGGGTCAAGGGTTCGACACCTGGCCGCGTTATACCAAAGATGAAATAAAACTGGAAAACTTAGAATGATGTGTTGATAGTTCTAAAAACATTTAATACTAATAACCTAAACAGTAAATTAGTTTAAACTGAGTGATGCTCTTCATAGAAGTGTTGTTTCGGAACGCTTAGGTCGTAATCTCGTATCTGATGTGTGCATAAAGACGCTACAAACTGCATGCCTAATGGTACACGTAGTTCCGTTTACAGTTCTTAATCATTGCCCAACCCTTCCATTGTTCGATTACCGGACAATATTATATACTCTGTGAATATTCCTTCAAGATAACAGGTGTTTCTGATACATTGTCTTGGCGATCCTGAAAAGTATTGACCCCTTGCTGCTCTGATTTTTGATAGGTCATTAGAAACTATCTATCTGTGTTACTATATATAGGTTATGTTCATGTTATGTTATGATTCATGTATAACATCCTTTATAACATATAAATCTAGAAGGCAATGCGTGGCGGGAACATTTTGTTTACATTTACTGTTCTATATAGGTGTGTGTTAGGCAAGTGTGGGATGTGATACACCTAAACGCTTAAGATCCCAGTAGAATTAGTCGCTATCCGTACAAGAGCGAATGTCATACAACCGTTCCATGCCTGCCTTGTCCACTTTCGTTAACGAGGATAAAGAAAATCACACTGTTCCTTGTGGAAGAGTATGTTCCATTCTACGAATCTAGAGTAAGACCACAGATAACTGCATCATTGATAAAAACATCGAAGACATTATCTTAAATAATTTTTATGCGTTTTTTTATGAAAAATATAAATTAGACATTTTTGCTTTGGTACATTGGTACACATATCTGTAAGACTGCTTCGTTTCTTGACAAAAGCGTGTGCCAGGTGTACAGTTTCTGTTAAGTTCTTTGTTGCTGTGTTGTCCTTACCATGTGTGATCGTCCTCAGTGGTAAATTGTTCTTGCCAGCAGGCCCTTGCTTCGGATATGTTTGACTGACAGATTATAGGAGTAGTTTTCGTGTGTTTGTTGCTGTTCCGTTTCGTTATTTCTTGTTCTCTTTTGTTGTTATCCTTGTCGCTTGTACTTGTAGTGTGTGCGTTTACCATCTTGTGTGTTCTTTTTGTGCATTTCGTTCGTGCAGTGTCAGTTGAATGTCGTTTTCCATCCTTGGTATCCCTTAGTTCCGTATGGCATAATAATTTACCAGAACATGGTGCAATATTTAGTTCTGATTTACGGCTAAAAGTCGTCAACAATATTAATTTACAAACAACGAGGTTACTTGTTATTGGTATTCAACATTTTGACCGGGTCCTCTTTCATGCAGATGTACTATACTTGACTGTGTCTTTCGCACTCCGACGTTTCTGTTGGGTGCTACCTTCTGTTTCGGACTTGTTATAATATTTTTGTAATATTTTATGCATACAATTATGGCTTCATTTACCATACCATATATTGTGTAATATATTTTGTTGATTTTTTATTTGATGTTATATGTATAAAATCATCATCATAATATGTGCTAGGGCTGTAGATTTTGGTTTGGTGGGGGTACCTGTGTAGTATAGGGGTCTATGGAGGGGGGAGGACATAACATGGCGGTTGCCTGTGATATACCGTGTAGCTATATGTATCAAATATAAGAACCAACACGGATAATAAAATAAATATTTAATTTATACCGTCAACCAAATACTGAATGTTTTAATATCGCACCACGAAATAGACAGACACATGTAACAAAATACTCTGAAACTTAAGCCTTGACACGCTACAATTTTCCAACAATAATATTAAAATAGACCACGTGATCTAGTCACTATCCTGTCACGTGATACGGTTCTGACGTCACGTGATATCTTATGACGTTCAGCCAAGTACCCGCCTCAGTTTTGCGAGATTCTTTTTCAGTCTGTAGACTTCATTTGTATTTTGTATTGATTTTAACTGAAAATGAGAATTAAACGTTTAATAATTTTTTAATTAGACTCAAATGATATTTAAGATAGGGGTCATAGGGTATGAAAAAAATCTATGCATCCGATCAATTAAGTTCTGATATCTACAGCTTTTAAGATCAACATTTTCGCAACTCCCAATTACATGCTTATATGTAATCGAAAAGTAACTGCAGGAGTTTCATGATTGTATTTAAAGTTGCCATGTTTAAATGGTTAGAGTATAATATTATACGCTTCTGACTGGCAGTAGAGTAGGTTACGGGTTGGACCTTAGGACGCATACAAACCGATGTCATAAATAGTCATGGTCTCAAAATACGTTACAAAGCCGGTGACATATAGGTCCATTGATCCAGGTGTTTTCTATTTATATTATACTTACTAACTTACTTACAAACCGACGTCATATATAGTAGAAATAACTAGTCTCTGGTCTGTGCCCTGTGTATAATGGTAGTTCGAGGACTCGTGTGCCATAGAAAGTACACATGTGACTCGAGCCCCCACGCCACCATACCAGTTTCTGGTTTGTGACGTAATCAATGATCATACTTACGGTTCTTTCTGCTACGACGTCATTATAATTATGGTTGTAAACTCTAGCACCATGTGACCTCTCCACGTGGTCTGGTATGTCACGTGTTCCATGTAATATAAGTGTCACGTGTTTTATTCTTCCTGCATTAGATGTCCCTGCCTGCAAATAAAACCGTCATAATAACAACTTTTGGATGCTGCAGAAAACTCATACATTTAATGTATACCTTTAACAGGATTGTAACGAACGTAGAAGGTAAATAATTATGTTCCCATTCCATGTGGAAGTGGCACCTTAGCTCCTACCTAGCTCTGGTCCTCGTCTCGTCCCCGAGCATACATATTAGGTCATTACAAATTAGCATCGACATTCATCTAAACTCATCCAATTTTATGTAGATATCAAATTACTTTTTAAATACATGTATGCGGTCTGAGAATTAATTAATGTTTCCTGACCGAATGATTTATAAAATTAAGTACATCTTTGAGAGAAAGGACACATAAAATACATGGTGACGTGGTTTCGTAAATCAATCATTTAAAACATCTCTCTAATTTTTACCTTATCTCTGATTGAAAGCTTCCACTGACCATGAGGTTGTTCACCCCAATTATGGACCGACATAAAAGTCCAGTTTTGAAATCCTGTGGTTGATTTGTCATTTGGTCTTTCAGACAATAACATTGTCGTAGTATCTAAAATACAGAAATAAACACATAATTATTTAAAAGACAATTTATTGCTATTTGTAGTTAGGATAATAAGAGAGTGATTTAGTCCACCAGGCCCGATCTCCCGATGCATTTAAGGTAGAAATCTCAACTCAAACCGAGATTTTGCTATAATCAGAGTCGCAATTAGAGATAAGTCTGAAATTTACATTCTTGAAATTTTTCTGTGATGAACTTCGACCACTATGTCTGTTTAGAAATGCTGATCATTACTCCAACCTCGCATGGAAATTAACATTAAACACATGCCAATATTTCAGCTGAGATCTTGCTCAAATTGAGATGCTTAGGAAGATCGGAACCAGTACGATGTTAACATCTACAGTAAAGTTCCGCTAATAAGACCACTTTGATTATTTTGAAAGCATGCACATTTTTATCAGTTTAAGGTCCCAAAGTATTAAATTTAGATAAAAAAGGTCCGCTAATAAGACCGATTCGCTATTAAGACCATCTTTTTGACTGGTCTTATTAGCGAAACTTCACTGTACTAGACGTCCATATTTGTCAACTCAAATACTTTTACTCACACTTATTATATGTGTAAAGCTGTTGAGACTATTTTTGTAGAAAACTATTTGTATACATACAAATTCACCCATGAAATAAAACGTCACTCCCCGATTATCATATAACCCATTGCCACTAGACCATAGAAAGAGTTATATATTTTAGAAACAATTACAGATTTTAACTTTTAAAGAAAAATTTAACTTTTGCATACAACAAAAATCGTTGTAATCTTCATCAATAATACAATCCATGCCTATTACTAAGTCCAGTTTTCCTGGAAAACGGTTTATATATATTGTGTGGTCGAGTGACTTTGTCCTAACCTCAAAATTAACATTTTCTGTAATAATCTGTACTAAGTACATCCATTTTAATTTTCTTTGCAATAGGAAGGTATTGTTTTTATATCTTTAATTTTAAAACATTGAGATTAATAGAATACGACATAGAATTCAAATAATGGCTATTTTCAGGTAAAAAAAGTGATCTTGTAGGCGTTGATGTTTTTAATAACTTTCGTTGAAAAAAGTATTAATGAAAGAAATGCTACGTGTGAGTCAGATGACGTCAATGAAAAGTCCACTCGTCGCCTGACCTTTTTGTACAGTAACTGTTTGCAGTTTGACCACAAACTATACACTTTAAAAACATCTATTATTCGTGCGCATGTGTTTTAATAATATAGTTATTTTATCATCTATTAATATTTTTGCATACATTTTTGTGTACAAAACATATATATTACATTGCTATTGACTTCCAGAAGATAAGAATAGTTAAAAAAAACTCACACACATACACACAAAAAATGATGACATTGTTCAATCAGCCACTAGTGGTACTAGTAATTAATTTTTTTTAAGTTTATGGTCAAAGCGAGTAGATCTAGGTACCTCGTGCGAAATTCCCTTTAGTCCAAAAGTAGATGATATAGAAAAGCACTGAAGAGGAATGAAGAACACACCAAAGAACATAAACGAAGAAAAGAAAAGAAGAGAAGACAAAGGAATAGAATGGAACAAAAGAGAGCAAAAGAATACAGTAATGTATTTTTGCGAGGTGTGATATACGTGGCCCTCGTATAATACCTGATGCTGATTGTAAGTCTATAGATAGGTCTCCACGTTTTGTATATTCCATGTCTAATATAACCTGTACATGTTCTAAAAAGTTGATCTCATTTGATTGACCCAAGCATCCATCAGTAGTCATAACAATCTCTAGCTCTTGTCCACTTGTTAAATCACTGAAAAACAGACGACAATTTTAATATTTTATTTTTTCTCAATTACCTCCCTTTATGTTTAATAAATCTCGAAATTTGATGTCCACGGGGAGTATTGAAGGCTTGCTTGAATTAGTAAGGTTAGGGGATTAGGTTAGGGATTAGTTTGTTCTATATTTGACAGCCATGTGGGTGTCTGGGCACTACCACCTTTGCGGCGTGGCCTTGGATTGTATGTATCATGCAGTATTTAATAACCAGTTAAGTGACTTTAAAATGGTGGGTGCCATTATTAATACAGATGCATCCCACACATTAATAAAGTATTTATAGATCGTGGATGAAACCAATAGATATATAATGAAAACGATCAGGGTTTTGTTGAAACGTTAATGTATTCGTTTAATAGGCACTGTGGTCGAGTGGTAAGACGCTTGACTCCTGATCGAGAGGTCCCAGGTTCGATTCTTGACCGGGCACGTTAAAGAACCAAGGAATCTATTCGGAACGAGCTAGGGTATCGCACCCGGATTCCTTGTATCTCACCTCTGTCTCTAACATTTGCGAAAATGCCCCAGAGTGGGCCCTACAAATTACATGGAAGAAGAAATATATATATTGATTGTGTACGGGATATACGGGCAAGAAGTGTTTTGTCCCTTAGGGTATATAACGTTAGTTAACATTACACTGACTTGTACTTTCCTATGGAGGGAAAAGCAATATTTATATATAAGAGTATAAAATTTCAGCACATCATAATAGTACACAAATTGTAATGAAAAAGGAATATATATACAGATATTAGCTACAGACTGGCAACTAATAAACTAAATAAGACGGAACAAAATTAAGATGTAAGAAAAGCACCAATTATGAGTAGACGACTTCGTTTCCCTGAGTTTTCTAATTAAAATGAATAGTCATGCTGAAAATCTATGGAAGGGAATTTCCGCCATATGTCTATTGATCCTAATTACATTCTTATTCGTGTTTCGTCATACATGTATCTATCTAGATTGCACTTCTATGTATGGTTATTGCAAGTTACTTGATGCAAACGCCATGCATTATGTTCTATGTATGGTTCGTCATAGTTGTATATTCTTATTTTGAATTTGTATGTATTCTATTTGCAAGTCTCTTATGGTTACTGCATTTTTCTTGGTGTAAATGCCATGCTTGGCTTTCTTATACATGCTTCGTCTTAGTGTTTGATTCAATATTGCACTTCCATGTATGTTTATTGCAAGTTACTTGATGCAAACGCCATGCATTATGTTCTATGTATGATTCGTCATAGTTGTATATTCTTATTTTGAATTTGTATGTATTCTATTTGCAAGTCTCTTATGGTTACTGCATTTCTTGGTGTAAATGCCATGCTTGGCTTTCTTATAGGCCTACATGCTTCGTCTTAGTGTTTGATTCAATATTGCATTTCTATGTATGCTAATTGATCTTTTGCATATGTATTATGCAATAGCGTAAGATGATTCAACTATCAATGAACTGCTATATGCATTGTAACAATCCAACTTAAATATCTTAAAGTTCCTACTTTATCTTATAGTAGTACAGTATGTATCTATGTGAGATTCTTTACTCTCTTCATGCAAAAGAATAATAAGAACGATAATACACAATTGTATAAAATTACATTTACATATTGCCCGGTTGCAGTAAGAACTTGAACGAAAGACAAATAGCATTTGAACGAAAACGTAGTTGTCATTATGACGCCAGGTGGCGCTGAAGAACGTTTAGGATTAATGACTTCTCCCTTTCGCTGTGTGTTTTTTACGATCGCATTATTCTCACGGCAGTTCCGGTTTTTTACAACAACAACAACAAGAAAGGCGGAGATTTACTGTTTTGCACCAGGTAATTGCCATTTTCGCCAATTTAAAGCAATTTAAAGCAATTCTCCTTACTCAGCATCTCTGGGCGGAAAAAATATGAGGGTCGACCCGGGGGACGGGATCCTCAAGATAGTGTTTGGTGCCCAACATAAGTTGCACCTATTTCGGATAAAACTTTAACCTTGCTATATTTCAATAACCAATGCATATATTGGATTGTGACTTTGCACTGGCCTTCCCTGCTATGTAATCAACCATGTTAGATAACTCTTGGTTGAATTTAATGCAAATTATGGCCCTTTTTGACTTAGAAAATCTGGTTAAAGTTTTGCATGCAAGTTACTTATTAGGCCATATCTCACATAGTACCCATGCTATGTCATTGAAACTTACAACACTTGCTTACCATCATTAGGGAATGGTACCGGTCAAGGGCAATAACTCTATTATGATTTTTATTGGAGTTATGCCCCTTTTATAACATAAAAATTTCTTGGTTAAAGTTTTACATGCAAGTTTTATTGAGACCATATCTTAGTTACTATCTATGATATTGCATTGAAACTTACAACACTTGTTTACCACCAACAATCAATGGTAGCGGTCAAGGGCAATAACTCTATTTTGATTTTATTTGAGTTATGCCCCTTTTTAACATAGAATTTTCTTGGTTAAAGTTTTACATGCAAGTTTTATTGAGACCATATCTTAGTTACTATCTATGATATTGCATTGCAACTTACAACACTTGTTTATCATCATTAGTCAATGGTACTGGTCAAGTGCAATAACCCTGTTTTGATTTTAATTGGAGTTATGCCCCTTTTTAACTTAGAATTTTTTTGGTTAAAGTTTTGCATGCAAATTTCATTCAGACCATATCTCAGCTACTATCCATGATACTGCATTGAAACTTATCACACTTGTTTCCCACCATCTGTCAATGGTACTAGTCAAGTGCAATAACTCCAGTTTGATTTAAATTGGAGTTATGCCCCTTTTACACTTAGACTTTTCTTGGTTAAAGTTTTACATGCAAGTTACATTCAGACCATATCTCACCTACTATCAATGGTTTTGCATTGAAACTTACAACACTTGCTTACCATCATTAGTCAGTGCTACCGGCCATGTGCAATAACTCTATCATGATTTAATTGGAGTTATGCCCCTTTTACACTTAGACTTTTCTTGGTTAAAGTTTTGCATGAAAGATACTATGAAGGTCATATTTCAACAACCAATGCATGTGTTGGATTATAACTTTACATTAGCTTTCTTTGCCATGTAGTCAACTAAGTAAGTAGCATAACTTTTGTTTCAATATAATACAAATTAAAATGGCCTGTTTTGAACTTTGATTTTTACTGACAAATGGCTGCAAATAGTCGAGCGCGCTGTCTAGTGACAGCTCTTGTTTTAAACACTATCAAAGCTTACAATTTTAAACTTGATACTTTTGTAGAATGTGATCACCAGCATCACCTACATCTATTGACATGGGGAGACAACCCTGGCATGCATTAAATAAGAGTTATTTCCCTTTTTTGACTTAGAAATTTGCTGAAAATGTCAATTTCTCAAACACTATCAAAGCTTTCAACTTAATGCACTTGTACAATGTGATTAATCTCCTGGTTAAATACTTCAGTTGAAATGAGGAGAAAACTCTGTCAAGCATGATTAAATATGAGTTAGTCCCCTTTTCTGTGTCAGGCACTTGAAATACTAGCAGGCACTGAGAAAAGTCGAGCGTGCTGTCTTATAGACAGCCCTTGTTTAAGAAATCACTAGGTTTTATTCACTTTCAGAAGAAAATGAGCAAGCAGCTTGAGGCGGCAGAATTTTTGAGGAAAGCTGCAGCAGCATTGGAAGTTCCTGGTAGTCATACAAGTACAACTACAAGTATTGCGAATCCTGTGACCACTGTCCGGTCTCTGTTTGCTCCATACAGCAGCAGATCAGCAAGCAGCAGGAATGCTAGTAGAGGCCGGACTGGGGGTATAAAGCACAATCCAGCCTCCTATTGGACACACAGATTCTGTGTGCTCTCCTCCACAACACAGGTAATAACTAACATTCTAATCTATTTTTACATATCAGGGGGGGTATATTTTTTTCTGAGAGCCACTCACCCAGTAGGACTAGTGACCTAAGAAAGTCACTTGCCCCTCTCCAACTTCCACTCAACCTACATTTTAGGGTGACAAAATTTTAACAGTTGATGGTAGGAATTGATATCAATTGTGCTGTGCTAAAAATATGATAAAATTGAAAACCCTCCTTAAATTATTGATATAATTTTGCAGTCTGCAAAATAAGCACTTGTCCGATTGCCCGGGACAAGTAATAATGCATTCAGACTTAAGTAATATTTCCAAGAATTTTGCATGGAATATATAGTAATATGATTCCATTTTTGTGATTCCAACAAGTAGTTTCAAATCCTAAATTTACAGACTGATTTTGTTGAAATGTTGATCATTGTTGATAGGGCACTAATTTACTACTGTACAAAGTAACTAAAATCATTTTGTTCTGGTGATCAATATGGTCTTGGCCTTGGGTACACCAATGTCTCAGTTACTTGATTCATATTTGATTTTCAGGATGTTGCTCCCACCCGGGAACAGAAGCACCACCTACACCTAGCTGGGTTGGGGGAAAAGAAAGTGACTTTTGTAAAGGATGAGAACACTGGTTCATTCAAAGCCAAGTTAGAAGAAAGTTTTCCGAAGTTGGTAGACTGTGGAGGGTTCGACCTCCTTCGGACGTCTTTTGGGAGCAGGGTTTCCTTAGAGACTATTCCGCAACCCTCAATGGGATTTAGTGCTGCCTATTTGTCCAACGAAACAGACTTGGGGCAGGCGCTATGCTACGTCCGCCCAATTCAACGGAATCTAGATGACTTTCCTGTAGATGCTGACGAGGTTAGTCTTCAGCATGCCTTCACAAACATAATGAAGGACAACCTTCCAATATACATGTATATATCTATATATAAAAACTAAAAAAACGACATCAGATGGATTTTAAAATCTATTTAACAACTTCTATAATTATATCTGCCAACCGGTTTTGGTTCTTCAGGACAGTTTGATTATATATATATATATATATATATAGAGAGAGCATTATAGAATGATTGATCGTTGATTATTGAAAATATTACATGCGTTGTCCTAAATGATATAACGGGAGGCAATAGCCAAATATATACTGACCACAAATGTTATACATGTTTTCTATACTCTGCAAAAAAGAAAGTACGGTACCCATCATACGTTTCGGAATATCTACTTGAAATTAGCACATATTTTGACTATTTTTAGCTCGACTTTTCAAAGAAATTTAATTGAGAACTTATACTGTGACTTGGACGTTTGCGTCTGCGTTGCAACATAGGGTTACAGTTTTTAACAAACTTGAATATCTTCATTTCCATCAAAGATATTCTAATCAAACATGGAATACCTGTTGACAATCACCACTCCCACCTTAATATGAAGTCTCGTAACCCTGGCTTTCCTAATTTTGGAATTATGCCCTTTTTATACCTAGAAAATAGCGAAAATCAAGGTTAAACATTTTTACATGAACAATATTACAACTATTATAACTACAACAACTTCAATACACTTTGAATTGCTACATTTGACCATTCCAATCCATATCTACCACCATCACCTGACCTCAGCTTGACCTTGACCTAATTTTTTGTTTTTAACTTAATTCAATTTGGCCCATTTCTAGGTTAAGAAAAGTGT
Source organism: Spisula subtruncata (assembly GCA_963678985.1). Taxonomy (NCBI): domain Eukaryota; kingdom Metazoa; phylum Mollusca; class Bivalvia; order Venerida; family Mactridae; genus Spisula; species Spisula subtruncata. Next base: position 9,521,560 of record OY787667.1, read on the forward strand.
AAAGTTTCGTGATTCAAGAACACTAGTATACTCATGCAACTATTTCCTGTAACCATTTCTCATCCACCACCATCACCTGACATCAGTGTGACCTTGACTTATGTAAGTTGGGCCTACTTCTTGGTAAAGAAAAGTGTAAAGTTTCTCGTCCTCCACCAATACTATCAACCAGAACACTTGGATACTCATGCAACTGCTAGTATTTCCTGTAACTATTCCTCATCCACCACCATCACCTCTAGACAGGGTTGGTAACTCAAATATTTTGTCAAAAATGTTTTGTCTTTTGGTCTTAAAACCTTTATTATACTATCTGTATTAAGCACTGAGAATAATCGAGCGCTCTGTTCCTCTGACAGCTCTTGTTAATGTTCATTGTCTTCAATATATTTCCAGAACAGTTGTGATGGTCAGATAGCAACTGAAGAATGCATCAACTGCAGAGATCATATACCGTTGTCTAAATTGCGAGACCATTTGCAGGACTGCAAGAGCAGTGTGAGTAAAATAGATCATTGTGAATACTTAAAAACCAATGTCATTTAAATGCCTCAAAATTTTCATAGCTGGCTGATACAAATGCAATGGGAGCCATTGCAGTACATTGACATCATCAGGTTGTGCATCTAACTTTAGTTACTCTTTACATGATTATGTAGCTATGTGTATGTTAACTCATTCAGCACTGGTGATGTCTGGACTTCGAGTCTGCTTTTGCAAATAAAGTGTACCCTGGTCCCTGATAAGAGAGATGAAGTAGGAGAAGTCTGATCAATGTAAACTTTACTTGCTTATTCATGACCTTAGAACAAACATTTTCTCTCTACAAAGACAAAAGATATGCATGTTGCTTATATTATTTCGGCATTTAAGCAAAGAAATATTCATATAATAGTCAATAGTCAAAGTTATGACCAAAATCAATTGGCCGTATTGTTATTTTTTTTGCAGAATAACTCCCAGCCTTCCAAGAGATTGAAGATGGATCGTCAAATGCCTGTCTGTGAGTTTGCATGCTTACAGGTATATATGGGTAAACCTTATTTACGAGGTATGTCCGGAAAGTTCGTGGACAATGTCGATTTTAGAAAAACTAGCGTTCTGACGATAATTTTAGGGGTTTCAATACTTCCGAATTATGTATTCTGCATTATTTTTCAAATTTACAAATGTGTATCAAGTGCGGATCCAGGATGTCCGACCATTTTCCCTGGTGGGGTCCAAGCCAAAATCTGCCGCCATTTCAGGTGGATTTGGCTTAAATTTCATAAAATTTGAAAATTCTAGGTGGGGTCCGGACCCCTCGGATCCCACCGCTGGATCCGCCCTTGTGTATCATTTAAAATTAATAAATTATTTACTTTGTTTCGAGTTAAGGATGTGACACCTGGGGCACTTCGAGAAAAGTTTGAAATGTATTAAATACAATTCAGTGTTTTGGTTAATTGCTTGACTAATATTTTTTCAACCCATTCAAGAAATGCATGTGTATATAAGTATGATTAAAGCATTATTTGTAGAAACAATTAACAGTATCATCACATCCATTAAAATTTTATGCGCGAAACTACAGAAGCACCCCAAAATTAATGTTGATAAAAATGACGTCAGTTAAACGTTATTGAATAATGGGGGACCTATGATCCATGCATTTTTCGAAAGTTTGGTCGAAAAATACAATTAAACATTTTCAAGGGAATATCTTAAAACCTACAGAATGCCTTTCACTTGCATAAAAATGACTCAAAAGATTACTGATATATCAGAATGCAGTATTCTAAAAAAATTGCCATGACCAATTCAAAACGCAGACGGAAGAGAACATGAAACAGACGTGAAATTGGTACTTCGGCTGTTTGTTGGGCCATTCTGCGACATTGCATAGAGGAAATTGATTGTTATACGTCAACTGTGCAGGGATACACTCAGACTGTATTTGAAATCAAACTTTAGAATAGCTGAATCAAACAATTGTCGATTAAACAAGCTTCTACTTGACCGACCACTAGCCCGACGTAAAGCTGATGACGTCATATTGACGTCGACACCTGCGCCGCATATAGCGAGTTGTGTGAGAGAAAATGTCTGACAAAAATAAAATATAAACACTAGAATCATTATTTTTTACTCACAAACTAATAAATGTTTAAATTTTAAGTTAATATACATATTTTCCATGTGAAGCTTTAAACTGTCCGTTATCTAGGGTTGTCTACGAACTTTACGGACATACCTCGTACTTTTATATCGGCATCTATGCCTTTAAAGATACTTGATATTCACCACTATGTCCTGTTTTCAGAGGTCTTATTAGCTCACCTGTCACTTTGTGACAAGGTGAGCTTTTGGGATACCAGGCGGTTCGTCGTCCATCGTCTGTCCATCGAATGTCAACAATTACTTGTAAGCACTCTACAGGTCTCATTGTTGGTTAGATCTTCACCAAACTTGGTCACAATGTGTATCTAGATGATATCTAGGTCATGCTCAAAATTAGGTCAACATGAAAACTACATCACAAGGTCAAATCATATAAAAACCTTGTAAACACTATAGAGGTCACATTTCCTGTTCAATCTTCACCAAACTTGGTCACAATGTATATCTAGATGATAGCTAGGTCAAGTTCTAAACTGGGTCACTTGACCTCGAAAACTAGGTCTGTCGTCATAAGGTCATACCATAGAGAAACCTTGTAAAGATTCTAGTAGAGGTCACAGTTCTTGTTCAATCTTCAAAAACTTTGTCACAATGTATATTTATATAATATCTAGGTCAAGATGGAATCTGGGTTGTGTGACCTTGAAAACTAGGTCAAAAGGTTAAATGATAGAAAAACCTTGTAAGCACTTTACAGGTCTCATTGTTGGTTGGATCTTCACCAAACTTGGTCACAATGTACATCTAGATAATATCTAGGCCAGTTTAGAACCTTGGTCACGTGACCTTGATAACTAGGTCACAAGGCAAAACCATAGAAAAACATTGTAAACACTCTAGAGGTCACATTTCTTGTTAAATCTTCACTAAACTTGGTAACAATGTATATCTAGACTGACGATATTTAGGTCAAGTTTGAAACTGGTTCATGCGACCTAGAAAACTAGGTCACGAGGTTAAAGCATAGAAAAACCTTGTAAACCCTTTAGATGTCTGGTCCGTTCTTCATCAACTTGGTCTCTATGTAAATGTGGATAATATCTAGGTCAAGTTCATATCGTGGTCACATGACCTTGAAAACTACATGTTTGTCACAATGTCAAAATCATAGAAAAACCTTTTAAACACTAAAGGTCACATTTTTGGTTTGATTTTCCCCAAACTTGTGCATTGTATATTTTGATAATACCTAGGTCAAGTTCGAATCTGGATTACATGACATTGAAAACTAGGTCACAATGTTAATGATAGAAAGACCTTCGTTCTTCATTTGACTTTGAAGACAGGTGAGGGACCAAAGGATCTACTGGTCCTCTTGTTGTATTTCTTCTTAGACATGTCAACTTTTAAAAATGGACTTGTTGAATATAAGGGCTCAAGCCCTTTATGTTAAAGACCTCTATTATTTGTCGTATTTTGACTAAAGGCATACTTACATGCTAGTCTATTGGCTTAGTGTGATTGTTAATTTCAATATTTAGGATAACAACGGCGTAAAAGATGTCACGTAAGTATATAGCAAGTTATATTGTATGGATGTTCAGTTTTTTTGTTTGTTTTTTTGATACCGAAGTATTGTATTGTTCAAAGTTACAGTTCCATGGTTTGTTAATTAGTTTGAACTATGACCTTATGCACCAGTCAATTGATTCCACTGAATACAGTAGACTCAGTCTAAACAGGATGAATATTGCGGGTGATTTTAAAGGTTTAACATAAGTGGTTGCTAAATGCAGGTCAACAGTGCTACAAACAGTTCCTGTAGGAGTTGTTTGTAGCACTGTTTACCTGTTTTGGGCAGCCTTTTGTAACAGAATTATATTTTGTTCAGGATTTTAGTTGTCCTGTTTTCAGAGGTTCTACAGAAAACTTGTCAGACATAGAAATTTCTGTCTCTTCTGTTGTTTTTTCTGACAATTACCTTCACACAGAATAAACATTGATATTGGTTAAGATATTCACTACCATCAAACTATGGGACCATCCTCTCATTGTGGATTATCCGAGTAAAGAATGTGTGTATTGACATCTTATTATTGCAGTGTTGCAGAGAATCAGCAGTGTCCTGTGTGTTTGGAGACATTTCCAGGCGACATGCTGGCAGTGCATGCCTCCTCATGTGGTGAGACTGTTGACGTGACATTACATGTCGATGAAGACAGAGATTCAAAGTAAGCATGATCGGAAAATGACTGCGACATTTGTATGTTCATTGACTATAAAAACAGAAGACTTTTAAGAGATGAAGATTGCTCTGTTTTAGGGTATAAGCTGGCGTAGTGTGGGTGTACATACAAATTTGGTTGGTAATTCAAATGTGTAAACAAATTGCTAAAAATTTAGACACAGTTTCACAGAAAAAATTTTGTACATAGACTTTAACTTCAGGGATATGTTGTTCAGGTTGTGTTTAAATGAACATCTCCATATTTTCATTAAATTCAACCTGAAGTTAATTTTTACAATGGACACACTTTCCATTTTTATGTCCCCCAGTCTATTGTTAGCTCACCTGTCACAAAGTGACAGGGTGAGCTATTGTGATCGTCTTTTGTCCGGCGTCTGTGCGTGCGTCCGTAAACTTTTCATTCAAACGACATCTCCTCCTAAACTCCTAGTCCAATTTTGAAATAACTTCACACAAATGATCCTTGGGTGGCCTTCTACCAAAATTGCTCAAAGAATTCCATTCCATGCAGAACTCTGGTTGCCATGGCAACCGAAAGGAAAAACTTAAGAAGTATTTTTCTCTGAAGCCATAAGGCCCAGAGCTTAGATATTTGGTATGTGGCTTTGCCTAGTGGACATCTACCATGATTGTTCAAATCATGACCCCGGGGTCAAATTGACCCCGCCCGGGTGGGTCACTTGATTTTACATAGGTTACTATTGCAAAACCGTAAACAATTGACTTAAATGACATCTCCTCCTAAACCCCTAGTCCAATTTTGAAATAACTTCACAAAAATGTTCCTTTGGTGGCCCTCTACCAAAATGCTCAAAGAATTCCATCAAATGTAGATGTCAAAATCCATTATTTAAGATTTACCACAACTCATGATGGGTGACAGGTCAAGGTCATCTGTCAAGGTCAAAATACATGTATATAGGACAAAATATATAGTGTAACTTTTTAACCATGTTGATAAAGATACTTCAGACAACTGAACATTTTGAGTGGTGACATGGGAAGGTCAAGGTCATCCATCGAAGACAAAGGTCAAATACTTTAACATTGGCCATCTAACTTCAACATTGATCATAACGTTTGAGCTGTTGCAGATAGCAAATTGATGTTTGGCATGCATATGTATCTTGTGGAGTCGCACATTTTGATGGCTGATATTTCAAGGTCAATGTCATCCTTCAAGATCAAAGGTCAAATTGGACATCAAAGCAGTAAGGGGGACATAGCGAGGTTTTACAAACGCATCCTGTTTCCTATATCTAACTCGGTTTGAACCTTGACAGCTCTTTAAATTAAAACATTTATTTATCAAATCTTCACCAAACTTTAAAGTATGTTCATGTGTCGAAAACATAGGCCAAGTTTATGGTAAAAGTTTACAGGATTATTCCTGATTTTCAGAGGCTGAAATCTGCCAATCTCTTTCATTTTTTCTATATAAAAAGTTGAAAATTTGAATTTTCAGGATTTTCAAAATTTTGAACTTTTACCCCTGAAGTTAACTTTATGCACATACGATGGTGGACGATAAAAGTCTACCTTTGCACTTTGTGTCAGGTGAGCTTAGAATGGGACAAAACTCAACCAAATGCAGAAAGTCAAAAGAGGAGTGAGAATGTTCTACAGTTAAAATATTGTTTAACAAGTACTCGATGAACTTTTTTGGTTACAGAACTCTTGATGAAGCACTTGGACAAGTCTTCGACACCTTCTCATCCACATGGGAGATTGCTGTCATCAGGAGACATTTCCGGAAAACATCAATGGAACAGTTGGATGACGGCTGTGAAGAGGACTGGGGAAAAAAACTAAAGATCCGATTTATCGGTGAAGAGGGTATTGATGAAGGTGGACTGTCTCGTGAATTTTTCACAATGTTATTTCGTGAAAGCCAAGTATTTGAGGACAGTCTGTTTAGTGCCGATGCTGACTTGTTGAGCAAACAACATTACAAACTTATGGGCAAGGTAACAGCAATGGCATTGCTGTCTGGTCATCCAGGTCCAAGATGTCTTGAGCAGCATCTGGTCGACTTCATCGTTTTGGGGAAATCGCCAGATATGTCCAGATTATGTACAGATGTCATAAAAAGACAAGATGTGATGCATGCCATTGAGCAGGTAAAGGACTCTACCAGGATAGTTGAAATGTGCTACTGAAAATAGTGGCGAGTCCAAAGTCTGAGCTTGGAACTGCACAATTTTCTGTATCCCTGAATGTCTCATCCACTGAGGTTTACAAATTATGATGCATGAAAAGATGTTATCATCTTTCAAATTATTAAATAGTAAGCTTAAAAAAGTTAAAATGACACATTTAAATTGTCAGTGAAAGAGTGAATCTTTGATTTAAAATAATTGATATATTTAAACACCATTAAAAGAATTTCATAACCATGTGACTAATATTTTTGAAAACCCGTCCATTAAAAAGATTTCTAGTTCATGTTCTAAACTCATTCAACCCTGAATATTCAAAGAAAAATTGATATTTCAAGAATATTTATTATATTTGTAACCTTTTAATGTTTTGCATTGGCACAAATGAAAATTTTTAATCCAAGATAATGCATAAGCAAATAAAGTGTACCCTGATCAGAAAGCTCTACTGTCTGATCAGGGTAGACTTTATTTGCAAATGACGTCTCAATGTGTCACCAGGGCTGAATGGTTTAAATTTTGTATCTAGCTTTAACCATTGTGCCTGTGCCTTCTCCCTGCCAATTTTAGCACAAGGTACGGGATTATCGTACAAAAAATAATATAAATATTACAAAATCTTAGTGTCACAATAATGGTTTGAAAGAGGCAGTAGTTAATCAGGTATTACATATTGTTTTCAGATACAAAAGGTCTCGGACCAAAGTGAAGGTGATGTGAATGTGGAGCATGTCGACCTACTTGACCAAGTGAACTTTAGAAGGCGTGTAACCAAGAGCAACAAAGAAGAAGCGGTGGAGGCTATCAAGGCCCATTTTCTGATGTATCGCTGTTTGCCAGGGCTTTTACAATATATGGAAGGTAACAAAGTTTGCTCCATAGTCGGCAGAAATTTTTTTTTAAAAGCAATGGGATTCTTTGTAAATTTTAGGTCAAATTTTGAAGAAAAAAAAACAAGGTATTGTGGTCACTTGGCCCATTTTCAGCATTTATTTTGTGTCTAGCATGTTATTTATGCGTTTATATTCCCCTCTGGCAACTACATGTATGTTGTGGAGGGCATATAGTAATTGGCTTGTGCGTCTGTCTGTAACAAGTTTGACCCAAATGGACAGTTTGATTTAGCATCAATACTGCTTGTTACAAAGCCTTTAAAGTTGCATGGATTGATATTGTTAGTGATTACTCTTAACCCACCCATATGACACCTGACCTCATTTTGAGCTTGATATTTACCTATTTTTGGACTTGGACTATTAATAGATTGAATAATATGGGAGCAGATAGGTAAAACTCACTGAGCCAAACCAAATATTTAGTGATGGTTTTCATTTTACACAGGGTTGAAAGTAAATAGTGTCCTAGATATTTTGAAAAAGTATCCTGAGTCAAAGAAGTACTTCATCAAGCCTTCAGGCTCTCTATCAGCAAGTGAGGTGATGGGTATGTACTCGTCCTCCTTCTCCAAAAACGACGATGAGAAGTCGGATGAAGAGATGGTGATTTACAACATGCACCAATTCCTCAAGAATGTTGAACGTAAGTACATTTTAGATTAGAAAGAAATTGTAGAAAAAGGCTGTAATCTGTCATGAACCGACTCAATAAAACCGAGTCAGCAATTTTTAGCTCACCTGTCACATAGTGACAAGGTGAGCTTTTGTGATGGCCTTTTGTCCGTTGTCTGTCAGACGTCAACATTTGCACGTAAACACTCTGCAGGTCACATTATTTGTCAGATCCTCACCTAACTTGGTCACAATGTTTATCTAGGTGATATCTACGTCAAGTTTGAATCTGGGTCATGTGGGGTCAAATACTAGGTCACTAGATCAAATAGAAGAAAAAGCTTGTAAACACTCCAGAGGTCTCTTCATGAAACTTGGTCAAAATGTTCATCTTGATGATCTTCAAGTCAAGTTTGAATCTGGGTCATGTAGGGTCAAAAACTAGGTCAAATAGAGGAAAAAGCTTGTAAACAGCCTAGAGGCCACATTTTTGCTTCAATCTTCATGAAACTTTTTCAAAATGTTCATCTTGATGATGGTCAGGTCAAGTTTGAATCTGGGTCATGTGGGGTCAAATACTAGGTCACTAGATCAAATAGAAGAAAAAGCTTGTAAACACTCCAGAGGTCTCTTCATGAAACTTGGTCAAAATGTTCATCTTGATGATCTTCAAGTCAAGTTTGAATCTGGGTCATGTAGGGTCAAAAACTAGGTCAAATAGAGGAAAAAGCTTGTAAACAGCCTAGAGGCCACATTTTTGCTTCAATCTTCATGAAACTTTTTCAAAATGTTCATCTTGATGATGGTCAGGTCAAGCTTGAATCTGGGTCATGTGGGGTCAAAAACTAGGCCACTAGGTCAAATAGAGTAAAAAGTTTGAAAACAGTCTAGAAGCCATATTGTTGCTTCAATCTTCATGAAACTTTGTCAAAATGTTCAAATTGATGATCTTCTGGTCAAGTTTGAAACTGGGTCATGTGGGGTCAAGAACTAGGTGACTAGGTCAAATAGAGGAAAAAGCTTTTAAACAGTCTTGAAGCCACATGTTTGCTTCAATCTTCATGAAACTTAATCAAAATGTTTATCTTGATCATCTTCGTGTAAAGTTTGAATCTGGGTCATGTGAGGTCAAAAACTAGGTCTCCAGGTCAAATCATACTAAAACCTTGGTAGCGCTGCAGAGGTCACAATTTTTAGCTCTCATAATAAAATTCTAGGTCATGTTTGTAAAAAAGTAGGTCACTATTTAGATCAAGTAATGGTCATTGGAAATAACTTCGTTAAATTATGGAAATAACTTGCGTAACCTTTCAGAACTAGTGAGCTATTAAGGAACTCTGGTCCTCTTGTTTCCTTTATGTTTGGTTTGGTTGCTCTCAAGGGATCAAACTTTTACAGATTTTTTTTAAGTGTTATGCTTGTACATGTACAGTAAAAACTCTGAAAACTGGACTATAAAAAGTCTGTCTTTAGCTCGACTATTTAAAGAATAGTCCAGCTATTGTTATCACCCATTTGTCCGCGTTGCAGATACTAACGTAGCACATATCTCAACAACTATCAAAGCTAAAGGGATTTTACAATACCTTCACACCAGTGTTAAATGATTCAAGGTGATGTGCAGCTCTTTTATATGCGGTGGCTGGGGGAGACATACGTTTTTGTGTCAAAAACCCATTCTAGTATTGAATAGAAAATGTTAACCAGAATGTTAAAGTTTTTCATTGTCAAGCATTTTCAAATGTCTAACAAGGCATTGCTTTCAATCATAGTATACTTGTTCACCATCATCAACACTTAACGCTATCAAGGTCCTGGAACATTATCCTCCAAAGGACTTAGGAAATCTCAATTTAACTATCCAGCTCTGAGAATAGTCGAGCGTGCTGTTCTACTAACTGCTCTTGTTTTACATATTTTGACAAGCAAGTTACTGATACCGGTATATATTATAGCATGCTAGAATTGCAGAACGCTCCTATAAGCGTTTTATGCAATCCTAGCATGTTGCATTTTAGTACCTTTCTGTCAAGCATATGTAAAAAACTGCATTTTAAATCGTCATGTTTAGAAAAAGTTGACAGAACTTCTTTCACTTGGCAATTTTTCAGACACTGCCCCCATAAATACCATGCACAATTTACGTAATACATGTATACCAATTGAACCATAACTATTTCAACAAATGATACAATATCTTTTCTCTCTATCTTTATTTCAGGAGGGCGTGTAACAACGGTGCACATAGACATCTATGCTGAGGATACACAGGAGGATACAAAGGAGGTGACGGTTACAATGGAGCAGGTATTCCAATCCCTCACTGGCTGTGCACATGCACCATCAAATCTGGCAGGAAGCATATATTTCGACCATCTAAGCGCAGTGCTGAGCAGTGTCAATACCTGCGTGCCTTCCATAAACTTTTCCAGTATAAAGGACCTTCGCACGTACAAAACGATGGAAGCCCATATGCTTCACATTATCTTTGGTACTTTGGGATTTGGTATCGTATGATATGAAATGAAATGGATGTAAAGAAGTTGTTCGAATAAGGTCACATCTTGTTTTGTATGGGAACACAGATTAAATATTTAGTGACATGTTAAATGTTAATGTGTTAAAAGGTGTAAGCTGCTCGTAATAGTTATTATTGTACATGAGGTCTATAAAAACTGTTTGTTTCCTGTAGCAATCTTTGGTTGGTAGGTATGGGAATAAAGGAAAATAAATATGTAAGATCATTTTTTGTCATAGATGCATTGTTTTAGATAAACTTGCTAAAACAAGCTGCTTTGTTGCAGTAAAATATCAATTATTGCCATTTTAATCAGGATTGGCTGTTTAAAGATCACCTGCACTATTGGGATGACCACTCGTCCTTAGTCTGTAGTTCGTAAACTTTTCCTTGTAAACACTCTAGAGGTCACATTACTGATCCAATCTCCACCAAACTTGGTCACAATGTATACTAGACGATACCTAGTTCAAGTTTAAATCTCAGTCACGTGACCTTGAAAACAAGGAAGATCAGATAATAGATAATCGTGTGAACACTCTAGACGTCACATTTCTGGTCAGATCGTCACCAAACTCTGTCATTTTGTATGTATATCTTGATGATATCTAGGTAAAGTGTGAATCTGGGTCACGTGACCTTGAAACAAGGTCACAAGGTCAAATGATAGAAAAACCTTGCTAACACTATAGTGGTCACATTTCTGGTGTGATATTCACCAAACTTGATCATAATATATAATTGAGCCGCTACACGAAAATAAAAAATTGTGGGTTTTGCGACCAGCATGGATTCAGACCAGCCTGCACATCCGCGCAGTCTGATCAGGATCCATACTGTTCGCTTTTAGAGCCTATTAATGTTGAAGAAACTGTCAGCGAACAGTATGGATCCTGATCAGAATGTGCGGATGCGCAGGCTGATCTGTCTCCATGCTGGTCACAAAACCCACAATGTTGGTTTTTACATGAAGCGGCTCAAATTATCTTGATATCTAGATCAAGTTCAAATCCATGTGATCTTCACTAAACTTTATCAAAATGTATGACTCGATGATATCTAGATGAAGTTCGATTCTGGGTCACATGTCTCTGAAAACTAGGTCACAAGGTCAACTCTTAGAAAACCTTGTAAACACTATGTCACACTTCTGGTATGATCTTCACCAAACAAGATGATATCTAGGTCAAGTTTGAATCTGGATCAATGGACCTTGAAAACTAGGTCACAGTCATATTATAGAAAAATAAATAAGAACATTGGGAGAGGGTAGGGTTGAAGAGGTAGGGTCGGTCTGATTACAGGAAACAAACATATTTTTAAGGCCGGATACTAGTATTTGACATGAAACTGATATGGCTATGGGATAATAGAAAGGAAGAAATATGTACCGGAAACTACTTTATTAAAGAAAGAAATATGACATGGTTTTGGTTTTCTCTTGTTGCTGGAAATCATATTAATCATCAATTGGTCAAAATGACCATAGTTAATTTCTTCTCACTGTACCATTTGGACAATGGCATAGTTAACACCACATCATATCAGTACACAGGAATGTCAACTTAAATGCTGCTATTCAGAACTTCAAGGCAGTCTCTGTACATATCTATCCCAAAGTTGGATGGTTGCCTTGAAATAATATTTCTAACTTGGTCTATTACACTTTCCGGAAATTCTGGCATTTCTGGAACATTCACGGCGTCGATCTCGGGGACACCTCCCACATCAGTTTCCACACCATACTGGTTCACCTATAAAAGTCATACATGTATATGAGAATGGTACTGTAACAACAGCTGTCAATGAAGCACTTTGCTTGTCTTAAATTCTTGAAGCTGCTTAAAGGTAAAAATTTAAGTGTGCCTCTTAATGCATTAATCCTTCGATGGGTGTGTAAAAATGTTTATTCTTGGGTCATGGATAGGCAAAACAAGGATACCCTGATCAGACATCTCCTGTAGGAGCTGTAGATGTCTGATCAGGGTATACTTTATTTGCAAATAAGGACTAAAGTCGTTCAGGGCTGAATGGGTTGTCTGTTATCTGGTATGTCCATAAACAAGTGGACTAGACATGACTCCAACACCTTTTGTGTTGAGAATTGAATACCGCTTAATCCGGTGCTAGGGGGCGTTGGAGATGTTGCACTTACCAGTATCTCTCATGAACCGACTCAATAAAACCGAGTCAGCAATTTTTAGCTTTTAATGTTTGGTTTGGTTGCTCTTGAGGGATCAACTTTATCCAGGTTTCTTCACTTATACAACTTAAATGAGTCCGAGGTCAAGGTCTTTGGGATCAAAATTTTTATATGGATAAAAAGGTCTTGTCCCAATACATATTATGTGCCAAATATGAAGGCTGAAGCTGAAAGGGTGTTGTATCTATACATATTAAGACAAAAGATCCTGCATCCCCTGGTGGTTATGGTTGTGTTTAGATATCAACATGAATGGAACAAATGACAGCTATACAGTACCTCTGTTTCAGACATGTCATCTGCATGTACTTGTCCATTTACCCAAAGCTGGAGAGGGCTTTGATTGTGTTCTGTCCTGAGAGGCCGTCTCTGGAGTGCAGCCATGAATCTGTCTAATTGGTGCTGAATCAATGGAATGTAGACCAGATGAAGGACCTGAAGATGGAGCTCGTTCTCCATTTGCAGTAAACCTTGGTCCTCTAGGAAGTAAAAGAGGCCATAGTATAGGCTGGTGACACCAGCCCAAATCTCCCTCCAAAGCCTTTCTATCCTGAAAGAAGTAAAATATGCAGCTTTACGAAAACCTTCTGAAGGTAAATTATTCATGCATGTTATACACATTTTGGACTTAAAATTGCCATGGAAATTTTGTTGTCAGTAGAACTGGCAATATGGCAAATTTTATGTGGGAGCCCGGATAGCTCAGTCGGTAGAGCCTACGTCTTCTAAGCGAGAGGTTCTACGTTTGAGAACCGCGCTGGGGCATATTTTATTTTTCTGACCATGAGAAAGTGGCACAAAAATGACAAACCATGACTGGTTTTTAAAGATAATGTTGACTTTCCTCTACAGACAAACATGTATAACAGAAGTCATGGGACAACCACATGTGCATACGCATCACTATGCGGTCACATTGTTTGTACATGTACAACGTCACCTCTATTCTCAACTTGTACATCACTCATAACCATGCTTGTAATAGATGTATGAGCCGTGTCACGGGAAAACCAACATTGTGTGTTTTGTGACAAGCATGGAGACAGACCAGCCTGCGCATCCGCACATTCTGATCAGGATCCATACTGTTCGCTGACAGTTTCTTCAACATTAATAGGCGCTAAAAGCGAACAGTATGGATCCAGATCAGACTGCGCGTTAAATCCATGCTGGTCGCTTAACCAGATTGTTGGTTTTCTCATGTCACAACTGATATATGTAAGTATCGCAGATTGTGGTGGAATGTACTACCGTTGGGTGTATGGCATTATGTTTATTTTCATCTTATATATAAAAATTGAATTTCAGTGGCTATATGTGTTTGTCCCAGTGACGTATATTACCAAAAGGAAAACAGAACTCTCAAGTGTGGGTCCAAACTATACATAGTATTGATATTTAGGTACCTTTAAGTGTTTAAGTCATTTATTAAACAAATAATTATTTCTTTACCTAGAAACTTGGATTATTTGTTTTTAGAACAAAAAAAAATATATTTTTTATTTTCCATTGGGTGGGTTCCTGAACCCAACCTCCCCCGCCCCCTGGATCTGTGCAGGCTGTAGCTTACTTAACAAAAACTTAACCTTGGAGACAAGGTACCGAATGGTGCTTATTTTCACAACATTCATGACATTTGATCCCAAAATTCATTCATATAAGTGTTCAACAAACAAGAGAGGTTCGTAAAACCGCGCGCTCGACTTTTCTCAGTGCTTGATAGTAGTTCAAGTGCCTGACACAGCTTAGGGGAATAACTCGTATTTAATGCTTGATAAAGTTTTCTCCTCATGTCAAATTAAGTAAGTCATCACATTGTACAAATGCATTGAGATTCAAGTTGAAAGCTTTGATAGTGTTTGAGAAATTGACATTTTCCGCAAATTTCTAAGTCGAAAAAGGGAAATAACTCTTATTTAATGCTTGACAGAGATGTCTCCCCATGTCAATAGAAGTAGATCACATTCTACAAGAGAATCAAGTTTAAAGTTGAAAGCTTTGACAATGTTTGATAAAATTAAGTTTAGGTGTAAAATTTGCCACTATTTCTATGTACTAAGTCGAAACAAGGGCAGATAATAACTCCATAAATATAGGTCACAGGGTTACGAGACTTGTCGGTATGGACTCCCCTTGTGATGGTGAATAGCTATCTTGAGTTTCAAGTGGATACCTTTGAAAGTCTTTGAGAAAATGACACCCACAAAAACCTTAACCAACGCACACGCAAACGCTGACACAGATGATCACGTCGTAAAATAGCTCAACTTTTTTTCTTCGAAAAGTCAAGCTAAAATATATACCTTTGATTATGAACACTTCTTCCAGCAATGAATGGTTTGGTGTCAGCTCCTCTGCGTCTGAGCATATATTCTGCAACACGTACATTCTCTCCACCCTTGTCTGACCTCACTCTCAAAGGCAATCCATATTTATCTGTTGCATCAACAAACGCCTCAAGAACTGTTTCTGCTTTATTATTGTTGCTTACTTTTAAGAAGACTGGCATTCTTGAAAACCCATCAATGCCACCATGTATTACCAAACGCCATCTGAAATACAATAAAGAAACTTTTATCATGATGGAATTATTTGAATATAACCCTATCCATAACTCAGTTACAGAGCGGAAGGGAATTTGTGGATGGACAGACAGATCCACATGCCATAACATTATACGTACCTTTGGGTGTATAGAATGTTAGTAGGTATGGCACTAAAAATTGCAATGACTTCCGGTAAAAAAAAACCAGAATACATAAAACAGTCATTTTTCATAATTGTTTTAAACCTGCAAACAATATAACTCAGTGAAATTTAATCCAAATGAAAAATGCTTCAAGCATGCACATCTAGGCTTACTACCTTCTGATCACTATCTACTACCAGTAATCATTACTGTGAGGTTTCATTGAAATCCTGTCAGTAGTTGCTCATTTGCCTATTGTATATACTATATAAAAGCAAAGGGCTATAACTCAGTGAAAATTAAATCAAATGAAAAATGGTTCAAGCATGCACAGCTAGGCTTACTACTGATCACTACTGTCAAGTTTCATTGAAATCCTGTCAGTAGTTGCTGAGAAATTGTCCGGACAAAATTTGCCTATTGTATATACTCTATAAAAACAAAGGGCTATAACTCAGTGAAAATTAATCCAAATGCAAAATGGTTCAAGCATGCACAACTAGGCTTACTTCTGATCACTTCTGTGAATTTTCCTTGCCTATTGTATAATGTATATACTGTAAAAAAACAAAGGGCAAAAATTCTGTGAAAATTAATCCAAATGAAAAATTATTTAAGCATGCACAACTAAACTTACTACTGATCACTTCTGTGAAGTTTCATTTGAATCCTGCCAGAAGTTGGTGAGAAATTGTCCGGACAAATTGTGTCTACAGACGCACGGACGGACCGGCCACCGACAAGCCTGAATCCAATATAGCCCCCATATATTTCATAATTATATGGGGGTATAATAATTTTGTCCGATGTCAGACTGACCATACAATGAACAGCACACTTTGCATTCAGAACAGCCCTAGATTTGCTACCGAGGCACACTTCAGCAATTTTTAAACAATGTATTCATTAATGTATGAACTGCAACAGGTTGCATGCAAAGTTTAATTTGCACGCAACCCGTTGTTCAAACCTCAATGTATACGTTGTGGAGAAATTAGTTTCTTAAATATGTACCTAATCAATTTATGGTTGCCATCTATATGCCAGAGGGCTTGAGGCCCTGCTACACAATAACTCCTTCTCTGCACCCTGCACGTTGTTAGGAATAGTCTCCGAAAGAGAACACCTTCAGGGTCGATAAGCCGCAAAATTTGCTGAATCCTCTTCTCTTGCACACGTATTCCTTCACCTTTTAGAATGCCTTGGATTGTTCTGTATCCAACCATTGGGAAAGAGCTGACAACAGTTAATATTTTTTTCTCTAGCTCATCGTCAGAGATGGAGCTGTAAGTGGATCTAATTTGGAGGTTGTATTCCTGTAGGCGTCTTTCGATGGTACGGGTGCTTACATTAAATATCTCAGCAATTTGTTTAGTTTTAAAATTGCACTGAACATAGTATTCCAATGAATCTTCAGGTATATCAAATGCTGGGCGACCCATTTTACCAGTATGTCTTGGCGGCACAGACTGCACCGTTCTTTCAGGACTAGTTTCAGTAGTTTCAGACTGAATATTTGCGAGAGCAGATTCAAAGAAGTCAAGTGCTCCATTCACATCCACTATCTGAGAAAGCTGTACCAACATAGAGGATATGGTCTCCAATTCAATTTCTATATCATAGAATCTGTTATTCTGCAACTTGTTCGCAACCGAATGCAATTTTCTGGCAGCCAGCTGTTTCATCTCCTCAGCTGCCATTAGTATTAATGTTCTGGTAGATTCCTACTTTACTTTTCAGGCATTATTAGCAAGGTATGGCGTATAAAATACAGAGAATAAGATTGATAATATACTCGTACATGTTCCATTTATCCTTCGCTTACAACACAGTAAATACATGTACACAGTAACACTGATTAGGAACTTTGGTCTTGGTAGTGGAAGCAAGGGTCACACATTCAACATTAAAGTCCAAATCAGTATTGGAGTGGTAGGATCCAGGATTCTTAAACAATGGGTCCAAGGACCTTTGGATATCGTCTTCATGCCTGAAAAGAATGAACAAAGGGGAATATGTTATTTTGTAGCATACCAAAAAGTGAAATCTGCCCCGAGTATGCATAAAATATCTGAGGAACTGCTTTGTAAATTATGTTGAACTACAGCTACTTTTGAGAATAGCATATGTCTCCCACAACTTCTCAATCATATGAAACATAGCTGAAAGTTTCATGCTTGACATAGATAATCATTGAGATAAACACTATGACCAAGTTTGATGAATTTCTGACCAAAATTGTAATTACTAGAGTGCAGACATGCTTTTTCCATTGACCTAGTGACCTAGTTTTAAGAGTCACTTTATCCAAATTCAAACTTGACCAAGGTATCAATAAGATAAACAATCAGACCAAGTTTGATAAAGATCGGACAAAAATTATAACCGCTAGAGTGAGATCATGTTTTTTTCTGATATTTGACCCAGCATGCCCAGTGATCTTGTTTTTAAAGTTACATAAACAAGATTGCAACTTGGCCGAATTATCATTAGAATGAACATTCTGACCAAGTTTGATAAAGATCGGTCCAAAACTGTGACATCTAGAGTGCGGACATGCTTTTTCTATCATTTGACACATAACTCGGGTTCTAACTTGACCCAGGAATCATTAAGATAAACATTCTGACCAAGTTTGATGAAGATAAGACCAAAATTGTAACCGCTAGGGTGTGGATGTGCTTTTTCTACTATTTCACGTAGTTTTAAGAGTCACATTACCAAGATTTGAAACTGACATAGGTTTCACTGGATAAAAAATTTGGTGACATTTGGTGGTAATCAGACCAAATTTGTGACCGCTAGAGTGTGGACATGTTTTCTCTATCATTTGACCGAGTGACCTAATTTTTAATATTATGAGACCCATACTCAAACTTGACCTAGGTATTATTAAGATAAGCATTCTGACAAAATTTAACAAGAAATATCACTGAATGTGATGAATACCCCCAGAAACTGCTTGACACAGTCAGCTATGCACAACTAGACTTAAAATTGATCTGACCAATGTGTGCCGACGATATGCACAACTAGACTTGGTACTGATCATTCATACAAGGTTTCGTTAAAATCTGACCATTGGTAACAGAGAAATAGCACAGACAAAATATTTAAGTGTAAAAAACAAAGGGCCACAACTCCCTTAAAATTCATCCGACCAATGTGTGCCGACGATATGCACAACTAGACTTGGTACTGATCATTTATACAAAGTTTCGTTAAATCAGACCAATGGTTACAGAGAAATAGCGTGGACAAAATATTTAAGTGTAAAAAAAATTAAGGGCCAGAACTACCTTAAAATTTGTCCGACCAGTGTGTGCCGACAATATGCACAACTAGACTTGGTACTGATAACTCATGCAAAGTTTCTTTGAATTCAGACCAATTGTTACTGAGAAATAGTGCGGACAAATTTTTTAAGTGTAAAAAAATAAAGGGCCATACCTACCTTAAAATTTGTCCGACCAGCGTGTGCCGACAATATGCACAACTAGACTTGGTACTGATAACTCATGCAAAGTTTCGTTGAAATCAGACCAATGGTTACAGAAAAATAGCGCGGACAAAATTTGTACGGACCAACCGACGGACCAACAGACCAACCAACCTCAAGCATGACTCCAATATAGCCCCATATACTATGTATCTGGGGGTATAATGAAGATCAGACCTAAATTGTGACCGCTAGAGTGTAAAAATGCTTTTTTTACTATTTGATCTTGTAACCTAGTTTGGAGAGTTACATTACCAATCCTTCCATCAATGCTATATTCTTATTCATTGACCCTGAAAACCTATGTTTAAGTTCAGTACATTCAATATCCGGACATGTTTTATATGATTATGCATAGAAAACGATTGTATGGTAATGGCAGACCTAATTTAAATTCCCTAAAGAAGTCAAGCTGTGATCAAACGGATTTCTAATATGGACACTCTATACAAAGGGAGCGGGTATTACAAAACACTTAATCGGGAAAATGAATATGTGTTACAGGCATTACAACCTGTTTTGTAACATTAATTTTGAGATTGATCTCTTGATCTCTTGAGCCGTTTTTGCACTAATTTAGAAAAGTGAATTGCATTTGACGAGGTCAATACAGGGTTTTTGTTGTAAAAACCTATCTGCCTGTATTACCGTACACTTCTTGTAAGTCAGACCACATGTGATTCTATTTCCGTTCAAATATTTTATAGCATATACAGTTCCAATGTTAGAGAGCTGTGACCAACCGTACACCATGGTAGAGCATACATGAGTCTGTATAAATAGCTGTGACCAACCGTACACCATGGCAGAACATATACGAGTCTGTTTAGATAGCCGTGACCAACTGTACACCTAGTCAAACCATTTCGACGCAATCTATATATTTAAAGCAGCCACTTGCAGACAGCTTCTCTGTCTACTGTACACCATGGTAGAACATAAATCATAACATGAGTCTGTATAGATAGCCATGACCAACCGTACATCATGGTAGAACATACATCAGTCTGTATAGATAGCTTTGACCAACTGTACACCATGGTAGAACATTCTCGAGTCTGTATATATATAGATAGAGAGGGACATTACTGAGAAGAATTACAAAGTTTCACATGCCCGAAGAAGAAACTTTCGAGATGGCTCCAGCGGGAATCGAACCTCGGACCTCCCGTGTCTGAAGCGGGCGCTCTACCACTGAGCCAACTCGTCTTCTCAGTATGTTGTATATCCTGTATGTTTTGAGGTTTTGCAGACCCAAAAGTAAAAATGACCAACCATCCCTGGGGTTGGAGTTGGCGTGGTTGCAACTGACTGATGCATTGGGGGCAGTGGTTTACATTGACAGGTGAATTAAAAGCATATCTTTATTCGAAACTTACAGAAGACTTTAAAACAGTAAATTAATTTGTAATGAGTTTACACGGTCACCCCACCCACTTTTTTCCACCAGGTTCACTCAATTTTCAAGCCAAACAGATTTGTTTTCCATCTTAATACTTCTAAAAGTTTTTGATAATGTGAAGTACAAAAAGTTAACGAAAAAATGAGGTCAAATTATTCGATTAAGTTATTGATGAAGATGAAAAATAGCAAAGTTTCTCACTTTTTTAGCAAAAATTACCGGTGTCGTCCATCTTTAATTGTCATTTTGGGGGAGCAGTTATTTTATATTAATAGCATGAGAGTGATTTCCCCTGAATAAGAATGACATTCGTCCTCAGCTTAACTCGAAATAAAACAATTCGACTTCTGTAGTAAGCAATTACCCTTGTAAACAGTCAAACTCTAATAATATAGGTTATACCATTAATCATGTCAATCACAAACAAAAACAATCTTACTAATAAGAAAGCGTTTGCATCTAGTATAATACGAGAATGCCAATAGCATAAACGTGATCATTTTTAAAGGCTGGACATATTCATTTACACCAAGAGACTTGCAAGTAGAATACATAGAAATGCAATATTGAATCAAACACTAAGACGAAGCATGTAGGCCTATAAGAAAGCCAAGCATGGCATTTACACCAAGAAAAATGCAGTAACCATAAGAGACTTGCAAATAGAATACATACAAATTCAAAATAAGAATATACAACTATGACGAATCATACATAGAACATAATGCATGGCGTTTGCATCAAGTAACTTGCAATAAACATACATGGAAGTGCAATATTGAATCAAACACTAAGACGAAGCATGTATAAGAAAGCCAAGCATGGCATTTACACCAAGAAAAATGCAGTAACCATAAGAGACTTGCAAATAGAATACATACAAATTCAAAATAAGAATATACAACTATGACGAACCATACATAGAACATAATGCATGGCGTTTGCATCAAGTAACTTGCAATAACCATACATAGAAGTGCAATCTAGATAGATACATGTATGACGAAACACGAATAAGAATGTAATTAGGATCAATAGACATATGGCGGAAATTCCCTTCCATAGAGCTTAACTTGAAAATTTCAGCTCCCCCAAACGCATAGGAGCCGAACCGCGGTGCAAGTTCGAGCCCATTTTTTGACCGGTAAAAAGCCTGTAGAACGCGTATTTATGCACCGATTGAGCTGAAATTTTGCATGAATGCCTCCCTTGAGTGGCCGAACCTAAAACACCCAAAAAAAACCGGATGTTCAAAGGTGAACCGGAAGTTACACATTTCGGATACGTAAACATCGCGAAAACAGGTTATTTTATGAAAACATCGGTTTTTTTGGTGCGAATGCACTGAAAATTGCACCATTTTCCTAACTTTACTGCCCGAGCTTAACTTGAAAATTTCAGCTCCCCCAAACGCATAGGAGCCGAACCGCGGTGCAAGTTCGAGCCCATTTTTTGACCGGTAAAAAGCCTGTAGAACGCGTATTTATGCACCGATTGAGCTGAAATTTTGCATGAATGCCTCCCTTGAGTGGCCGAACCTAAAACACCCAAAAAAAACCGGATGTTCAAAGGTGAACCGGAAGTTACACATTTCGGATACGTAAACATCGCGAAAACAGGTTATTTTATGAAAACATCGGTTTTTTTGGTGCGAATGCACTGAAAATTGCACCATTTTCCTAACTTTACTGCCCGAGCTTAACTTGAAAATTTCAGCTCCCCCAAACGCATAGGAGCCGAACCGCGGTGCAAGTTCGAGCCCATTTTTTGACCGGTAAAAAGCCTGTAGAACGCGTATTTATGCACCGATTGAGCTGAAATTTTGCATGAATGCCTCCCTTGAGTGGCCGAACCTAAAACACCCCAAAAAAACCGGATGTTCAAAGGTGAACCGGAAGTTACACATTTCGGATACGTAAACATCGCGAAAACAGGTTATTTTATGAAAACATCGGTTTTTTTGGTGCGAATGCACTGAAAATTGCACCATTTTCCTAACTTTACTGCCCGAGCTTAACTTGAAAATTTCAGCTCCCCCAAACGCATAGGAGCCGAACCGCGGTGCAAGTTCGAGCCCATTTTTTGACCGGTAAAAAGCCTGTAGAACGCGTATTTATGCACCGATTGAGCTGAAATTTTGCATGAATGCCTCCCTTGAGTGGCCGAACCTAAAACACCCAAAAAAAACCGGATGTTCAAAGGTGAACCGGAAGTTACACATTTCGGATACGTAAACATCGCGAAAACAGGTTATTTGATGAAAACATCGGTTTTTTTGGTGCGAATGCACTGAAAATTGCACCATTTTCCTAACTTTACTGCCCGAGCTTAACTTGAAAATTTCAGCTCCCCCAAACGCATAGGAGCCGAACCGCGGTGCAAGTTCGAGCCCATTTTTTGACCGGTAAAAAGCCTGTAGAACGCGTATTTATGCACCGATTGAGCTGAAATTTTGCATGAATGCCTCCCTTGAGTGGCCGAACCTAAAACACCCAAAAAAAACCGGATGTTCAAAGGTGAACCGGAAGTTACACATTTCGGATACGTAAACATCGCGAAAACAGGTTATTTTATGAAAACATCGGTTTTTTTGGTGCGAATGCACTGAAAATTGCACCATTTTCCTAACTTTACTGCCCGAGCTTAACTTGAAAATTTCAGCTCCCCCAAACGCATAGGAGCCGAACCGCGGTGCAAGTTCGAGCCCATTTTTTGACCGGTAAAAAGCCTGTAGAACGCGTATTTATGCACCGATTGAGCTGAAATTTTGCATGAATGCCTCCCTTGAGTGGCCGAACCTAAAACACCCAAAAAAAACCGGATGTTCAAAGGTGAACCGGAAGTTACACATTTCGGATACGTAAACATCGCGAAAACAGGTTATTTTATGAAAACATCGGTTTTTTTGGTGCGAATGCACTGAAAATTGCACCATTTTCCTAACTTTACTGCCCGAGCTTAACTTGAAAATTTCAGCTCCCCCAAACGCATAGGAGCCGAACCGCGGTGCAAGTTCGAGCCCATTTTTTGACCGGTAAAAAGCCTGTAGAACGCGTATTTATGCACCGATTGAGCTGAAATTTTGCATGAATGCCTCCCTTGAGTGGCCGAACCTAAAACACCCAAAAAAAACCGGATGTTCAAAGGTGAACCGGAAGTTACACATTTCGGATACGTAAACATCGCGAAAACAGGTTATTTTATGAAAACATCGGTTTTTTTGGTGCGAATGCACTGAAAATTGCACCATTTTCCTAACTTTACTGCCCGAGCTTAACTTGAAAATTTCAGCTCCCCCAAACGCATAGGAGCCGAACCGCGGTGCAAGTTCGAGCCCATTTTTTGACCGGTAAAAAGCCTGTAGAACGCGTATTTATGCACCGATTGAGCTGAAATTTTGCATGAATGCCTCCCTTGAGTGGCCGAACCTAAAACACCCAAAAAAAACCGGATGTTCAAAGGTGAACCGGAAGTTACACATTTCGGATACGTAAACATCGCGAAAACAGGTTATTTTATGAAAACATCGGTTTTTTTGGTGCGAATGCACTGAAAATTGCACCATTTTCCTAACTTTACTGCCCGAGCTTAACTTGAAAATTTCAGCTCCCCCAAACGCATAGGAGCCGAACCGCGGTGCAAGTTCGAGCCCATTTTTTGACCGGTAAAAAGCCTGTAGAACGCGTATTTATGCACCGATTGAGCTGAAATTTTGCATGAATGCCTCCCTTGAGTGGCCGAACCTAAAACACCCAAAAAAACCGGATGTTCAAAGGTGAACCGGAAGTTACACATTTCGGATACGTAAACATCGCGAAAACAGGTTATTTTATGAAAACATCGGTTTTTTTGGTGCGAATGCACTGAAAATTGCACCATTTTCCTAACTTTACTGCCCGAGCTTAACTTGAAAATTTCAGCTCCCCCAAACGCATAGGAGCCGAACCGCGGTGCAAGTTCGAGCCCATTTTTTGACCGGTAAAAAGCCTGTAGAACGCGTATTTATGCACCGATTGAGCTGAAATTTTGCATGAATGCCTCCCTTGAGTGGCCGAACCTAAAACACCCAAAAAAAACCGGATGTTCAAAGGTGAACCGGAAGTTACACATTTCGGATACGTAAACATCGCGAAAACAGGTTATTTTATGAAAACATCGGTTTTTTTGGTGCGAATGCACTGAAAATTGCACCATTTTCCTAACTTTACTGCCCGAGCTTAACTTGAAAATTTCAGCTCCCCCAAACGCATAGGAGCCGAACCGCGGTGCAAGTTCGAGCCCATTTTTTGACCGGTAAAAAGCCTGTAGAACGCGTATTTATGCACCGATTGAGCTGAAATTTTGCATGAATGCCTCCCTTGAGTGGCCGAACCTAAAACACCCAAAAAAAACCGGATGTTCAAAGGTGAACCGGAAGTTACACATTTCGGATACGTAAACATCGCGAAAACAGGTTATTTTATGAAAACATCGGTTTTTTTGGTGCGAATGCACTGAAAATTGCACCATTTTCCTAACTTTACTGCCCGAGCTTAACTTGAAAATTTCAGCTCCCCCAAACGCATAGGAGCCGAACCGCGGTGCAAGTTCGAGCCCATTTTTTGACCGGTAAAAAGCCTGTAGAACGCGTATTTATGCACCGATTGAGCTGAAATTTTGCATGAATGCCTCCCTTGAGTGGCCGAACCTAAAACACCCAAAAAAAACCGGATGTTCAAAGGTGAACCGGAAGTTACACATTTCGGATACGTAAACATCGCGAAAACAGGTTATTTTATGAAAACATCGGTTTTTTTGGTGCGAATGCACTGAAAATTGCACCATTTTCCTAACTTTACTGCCCGAGCTTAACTTGAAAATTTCAGCTCCCCCAAACGCATAGGAGCCGAACCGCGGTGCAAGTTCGAGCCCATTTTTTGACCGGTAAAAAGCCTGTAGAACGCGTATTTATGCACCGATTGAGCTGAAATTTTGCATGAATGCCTCCCTTGAGTGGCCGAACCTAAAACACCCAAAAAAAACCGGATGTTCAAAGGTGAACCGGAAGTTACACATTTCGGATACGTAAACATCGCGAAAACAGGTTATTTTATGAAAACATCGGTTTTTTTGGTGCGAATGCACTGAAAATTGCACCATTTTCCTAACTTTACTGCCCGAGCTTAACTTGAAAATTTCAGCTCCCCCAAACGCATAGGAGCCGAACCGCGGTGCAAGTTCGAGCCCATTTTTTGACCGGTAAAAAGCCTGTAGAACGCGTATTTATGCACCGATTGAGCTGAAATTTTGCATGAATGCCTCCCTTGAGTGGCCGAACCTAAAACACCCAAAAAAAACCGGATGTTCAAAGGTGAACCGGAAGTTACACATTTCGGATACGTAAACATCGCGAAAACAGGTTATTTTATGAAAACATCGGTTTTTTTGGTGCGAATGCACTGAAAATTGCACCATTTTCCTAACTTTACTGCCCGAGCTTAACTTGAAAATTTCAGCTCCCCCAAACGCATAGGAGCCGAACCGCGGTGCAAGTTCGAGCCCATTTTTTGACCGGTAAAAAGCCTGTAGAACGCGTATTTATGCACCGATTGAGCTGAAATTTTGCATGAATGCCTCCCTTGAGTGGCCGAACCTAAAACACCCAAAAAAAACCGGATGTTCAAAGGTGAACCGGAAGTTACACATTTCGGATACGTAAACATCGCGAAAACAGGTTATTTTATGAAAACATCGGTTTTTTTGGTGCGAATGCACTGAAAATTGCACCATTTTCCTAACTTTACTGCCCGAGCTTAACTTGAAAATTTCAGCTCCCCCAAACGCATAGGAGCCGAACCGCGGTGCAAGTTCGAGCCCATTTTTTGACCGGTAAAAAGCCTGTAGAACGCGTATTTATGCACCGATTGAGCTGAAATTTTGCATGAATGCCTCCCTTGAGTGGCCGAACCTAAAACACCCAAAAAAAACCGGATGTTCAAAGGTGAACCGGAAGTTACACATTTCGGATACGTAAACATCGCGAAAACAGGTTATTTTATGAAAACATCGGTTTTTTTGGTGCGAATGCACTGAAAATTGCACCATTTTCCTAACTTTACTGCCCGAGCTTAACTTGAAAATTTCAGCTCCCCCAAACGCATAGGAGCCGAACCGCGGTGCAAGTTCGAGCCCATTTTTTGACCGGTAAAAAGCCTGTAGAACGCGTATTTATGCACCGATTGAGCTGAAATTTTGCATGAATGCCTCCCTTGAGTGGCCGAACCTAAAACACCCAAAAAAAACCGGATGTTCAAAGGTGAACCGGAAGTTACACATTTCGGATACGTAAACATCGCGAAAACAGGTTATTTTATGAAAACATCGGTTTTTTTGGTGCGAATGCACTGAAAATTGCACCATTTTCCTAACTTTACTGCCCGAGCTTAACTTGAAAATTTCAGCTCCCCCAAACGCATAGGAGCCGAACCGCGGTGCAAGTTCGAGCCCATTTTTTGACCGGTAAAAAGCCTGTAGAACGCGTATTTATGCACCGATTGAGCTGAAATTTTGCATGAATGCCTCCCTTGAGTGGCCGAACCTAAAACACCCAAAAAAAACCGGATGTTCAAAGGTGAACCGGAAGTTACACATTTCGGATACGTAAACATCGCGAAAACAGGTTATTTTATGAAAACATCGGTTTTTTTGGTGCGAATGCACTGAAAATTGCACCATTTTCCTAACTTTACTGCCCGAGCTTAACTTGAAAATTTCAGCTCCCCCAAACGCATAGGAGCCGAACCGCGGTGCAAGTTCGAGCCCATTTTTTGACCGGTAAAAAGCCTGTAGAACGCGTATTTATGCACCGATTGAGCTGAAATTTTGCATGAATGCCTCCCTTGAGTGGCCGAACCTAAAACACCCAAAAAAAACCGGATGTTCAAAGGTGAACCGGAAGTTACACATTTCGGATACGTAAACATCGCGAAAACAGGTTATTTTATGAAAACATCGGTTTTTTTGGTGCGAATGCACTGAAAATTGCACCATTTTCCTAACTTTACTGCCCGAGCTTAACTTGAAAATTTCAGCTCCCCCAAACGCATAGGAGCCGAACCGCGGTGCAAGTTCGAGCCCATTTTTTGACCGGTAAAAAGCCTGTAGAACGCGTATTTATGCACCGATTGAGCTGAAATTTTGCATGAATGCCTCCCTTGAGTGGCCGAACCTAAAACACCCAAAAAAAACCGGATGTTCAAAGGTGAACCGGAAGTTACACATTTCGGATACGTAAACATCGCGAAAACAGGTTATTTTATGAAAACATCGGTTTTTTTGGTGCGAATGCACTGAAAATTGCACCATTTTCCTAACTTTACTGCCCGAGCTTAACTTGAAAATTTCAGCTCCCCCAAACGCATAGGAGCCGAACCGCGGTGCAAGTTCGAGCCCATTTTTTGACCGGTAAAAAGCCTGTAGAACGCGTATTTATGCACCGATTGAGCTGAAATTTTGCATGAATGCCTCCCTTGAGTGGCCGAACCTAAAACACCCAAAAAAAACCGGATGTTCAAAGGTGAACCGGAAGTTACACATTTCGGATACGTAAACATCGCGAAAACAGGTTATTTTATGAAAACATCGGTTTTTTTGGTGCGAATGCACTGAAAATTGCACCATTTTCCTAACTTTACTGCCCGAGCTTAACTTGAAAATTTCAGCTCCCCCAAACGCATAGGAGCCGAACCGCGGTGCAAGTTCGAGCCCATTTTTTGACCGGTAAAAAGCCTGTAGAACGCGTATTTATGCACCGATTGAGCTGAAATTTTGCATGAATGCCTCCCTTGAGTGGCCGAACCTAAAACACCCAAAAAAAACCGGATGTTCAAAGGTGAACCGGAAGTTACACATTTCGGATACGTAAACATCGCGAAAACAGGTTATTTTATGAAAACATCGGTTTTTTTGGTGCGAATGCACTGAAAATTGCACCATTTTCCTAACTTTACTGCCCGAGCTTAACTTGAAAATTTCAGCTCCCCCAAACGCATAGGAGCCGAACCGCGGTGCAAGTTCGAGCCCATTTTTTGACCGGTAAAAAGCCTGTAGAACGCGTATTTATGCACCGATTGAGCTGAAATTTTGCATGAATGCCTCCCTTGAGTGGCCGAACCTAAAACACCCAAAAAAAACCGGATGTTCAAAGGTGAACCGGAAGTTACACATTTCGGATACGTAAACATCGCGAAAACAGGTTATTTTATGAAAACATCGGTTTTTTTGGTGCGAATGCACTGAAAATTGCACCATTTTCCTAACTTTACTGCCCGAGCTTAACTTGAAAATTTCAGCTCCCCCAAACGCATAGGAGCCGAACCGCGGTGCAAGTTCGAGCCCATTTTTTGACCGGTAAAAAGCCTGTAGAACGCGTATTTATGCACCGATTGAGCTGAAATTTTGCATGAATGCCTCCCTTGAGTGGCCGAACCTAAAACACCCAAAAAAAACCGGATGTTCAAAGGTGAACCGGAAGTTACACATTTCGGATACGTAAACATCGCGAAAACAGGTTATTTTATGAAAACATCGGTTTTTTTGGTGCGAATGCACTGAAAATTGCACCATTTTCCTAACTTTACTGCCCGAGCTTAACTTGAAAATTTCAGCTCCCCCAAACGCATAGGAGCCGAACCGCGGTGCAAGTTCGAGCCCATTTTTTGACCGGTAAAAAGCCTGTAGAACGCGTATTTATGCACCGATTGAGCTGAAATTTTGCATGAATGCCTCCCTTGAGTGGCCGAACCTAAAACACCCAAAAAAAACCGGATGTTCAAAGGTGAACCGGAAGTTACACATTTCGGATACGTAAACATCGCGAAAACAGGTTATTTTATGAAAACATCGGTTTTTTTGGTGCGAATGCACTGAAAATTGCACCATTTTCCTAACTTTACTGCCCGAGCTTAACTTGAAAATTTCAGCTCCCCCAAACGCATAGGAGCCGAACCGCGGTGCAAGTTCGAGCCCATTTTTTGACCGGTAAAAAGCCTGTAGAACGCGTATTTATGCACCGATTGAGCTGAAATTTTGCATGAATGCCTCCCTTGAGTGGCCGAACCTAAAACACCCAAAAAAAACCGGATGTTCAAAGGTGAACCGGAAGTTACACATTTCGGATACGTAAACATCGCGAAAACAGGTTATTTTATGAAAACATCGGTTTTTTTGGTGCGAATGCACTGAAAATTGCACCATTTTCCTAACTTTACTGCCCGAGCTTAACTTGAAAATTTCAGCTCCCCCAAACGCATAGGAGCCGAACCGCGGTGCAAGTTCGAGCCCATTTTTTGACCGGTAAAAAGCCTGTAGAACGCGTATTTATGCACCGATTGAGCTGAAATTTTGCATGAATGCCTCCCTTGAGTGGCCGAACCTAAAACACCCAAAAAAAACCGGATGTTCAAAGGTGAACCGGAAGTTACACATTTCGGATACGTAAACATCGCGAAAACAGGTTATTTTATGAAAACATCGGTTTTTTTGGTGCGAATGCACTGAAAATTGCACCATTTTCCTAACTTTACTGCCCGAGCTTAACTTGAAAATTTCAGCTCCCCCAAACGCATAGGAGCCGAACCGCGGTGCAAGTTCGAGCCCATTTTTTGACCGGTAAAAAGCCTGTAGAACGCGTATTTATGCACCGATTGAGCTGAAATTTTGCATGAATGCCTCCCTTGAGTGGCCGAACCTAAAACACCCAAAAAAAACCGGATGTTCAAAGGTGAACCGGAAGTTACACATTTCGGATACGTAAACATCGCGAAAACAGGTTATTTTATGAAAACATCGGTTTTTTTGGTGCGAATGCACTGAAAATTGCACCATTTTCCTAACTTTACTGCCCGAGCTTAACTTGAAAATTTCAGCTCCCCCAAACGCATAGGAGCCGAACCGCGGTGCAAGTTCGAGCCCATTTTTTGACCGGTAAAAAGCCTGTAGAACGCGTATTTATGCACCGATTGAGCTGAAATTTTGCATGAATGCCTCCCTTGAGTGGCCGAACCTAAAACACCCAAAAAAAACCGGATGTTCAAAGGTGAACCGGAAGTTACACATTTCGGATACGTAAACATCGCGAAAACAGGTTATTTTATGAAAACATCGGTTTTTTTGGTGCGAATGCACTGAAAATTGCACCATTTTCCTAACTTTACTGCCCGAGCTTAACTTGAAAATTTCAGCTCCCCCAAACGCATAGGAGCCGAACCGCGGTGCAAGTTCGAGCCCATTTTTTGACCGGTAAAAAGCCTGTAGAACGCGTATTTATGCACCGATTGAGCTGAAATTTTGCATGAATGCCTCCCTTGAGTGGCCGAACCTAAAACACCCAAAAAAAACCGGATGTTCAAAGGTGAACCGGAAGTTACACATTTCGGATACGTAAACATCGCGAAAACAGGTTATTTTATGAAAACATCGGTTTTTTTGGTGCGAATGCACTGAAAATTGCACCATTTTCCTAACTTTACTGCCCGAGCTTAACTTGAAAATTTCAGCTCCCCCAAACGCATAGGAGCCGAACCGCGGTGCAAGTTCGAGCCCATTTTTTGACCGGTAAAAAGCCTGTAGAACGCGTATTTATGCACCGATTGAGCTGAAATTTTGCATGAATGCCTCCCTTGAGTGGCCGAACCTAAAACACCCAAAAAAAACCGGATGTTCAAAGGTGAACCGGAAGTTACACATTTCGGATACGTAAACATCGCGAAAACAGGTTATTTTATGAAAACATCGGTTTTTTTGGTGCGAATGCACTGAAAATTGCACCATTTTCCTAACTTTACTGCCCGAGCTTAACTTGAAAATTTCAGCTCCCCCAAACGCATAGGAGCCGAACCGCGGTGCAAGTTCGAGCCCATTTTTTGACCGGTAAAAAGCCTGTAGAACGCGTATTTATGCACCGATTGAGCTGAAATTTTGCATGAATGCCTCCCTTGAGTGGCCGAACCTAAAACACCCAAAAAAAACCGGATGTTCAAAGGTGAACCGGAAGTTACACATTTCGGATACGTAAACATCGCGAAAACAGGTTATTTTATGAAAACATCGGTTTTTTTGGTGCGAATGCACTGAAAATTGCACCATTTTCCTAACTTTACTGCCCGAGCTTAACTTGAAAATTTCAGCTCCCCCAAACGCATAGGAGCCGAACCGCGGTGCAAGTTCGAGCCCATTTTTTGACCGGTAAAAAGCCTGTAGAACGCGTATTTATGCACCGATTGAGCTGAAATTTTGCATGAATGCCTCCCTTGAGTGGCCGAACCTAAAACACCCAAAAAAAACCGGATGTTCAAAGGTGAACCGGAAGTTACACATTTCGGATACGTAAACATCGCGAAAACAGGTTATTTTATGAAAACATCGGTTTTTTTGGTGCGAATGCACTGAAAATTGCACCATTTTCCTAACTTTACTGCCCGAGCTTAACTTGAAAATTTCAGCTCCCCCAAACGCATAGGAGCCGAACCGCGGTGCAAGTTCGAGCCCATTTTTTGACCGGTAAAAAGCCTGTAGAACGCGTATTTATGCACCGATTGAGCTGAAATTTTGCATGAATGCCTCCCTTGAGTGGCCGAACCTAAAACACCCAAAAAAAACCGGATGTTCAAAGGTGAACCGGAAGTTACACATTTCGGATACGTAAACATCGCGAAAACAGGTTATTTTATGAAAACATCGGTTTTTTTGGTGCGAATGCACTGAAAATTGCACCATTTTCCTAACTTTACTGCCCGAGCTTAACTTGAAAATTTCAGCTCCCCCAAACGCATAGGAGCCGAACCGCGGTGCAAGTTCGAGCCCATTTTTTGACCGGTAAAAAGCCTGTAGAACGCGTATTTATGCACCGATTGAGCTGAAATTTTGCATGAATGCCTCCCTTGAGTGGCCGAACCTAAAACACCCAAAAAAAACCGGATGTTCAAAGGTGAACCGGAAGTTACACATTTCGGATACGTAAACATCGCGAAAACAGGTTATTTTATGAAAACATCGGTTTTTTTGGTGCGAATGCACTGAAAATTGCACCATTTTCCTAACTTTACTGCCCGAGCTTAACTTGAAAATTTCAGCTCCCCCAAACGCATAGGAGCCGAACCGCGGTGCAAGTTCGAGCCCATTTTTTGACCGGTAAAAAGCCTGTAGAACGCGTATTTATGCACCGATTGAGCTGAAATTTTGCATGAATGCCTCCCTTGAGTGGCCGAACCTAAAACACCCAAAAAAAACCGGATGTTCAAAGGTGAACCGGAAGTTACACATTTCGGATACGTAAACATCGCGAAAACAGGTTATTTTATGAAAACATCGGTTTTTTTGGTGCGAATGCACTGAAAATTGCACCATTTTCCTAACTTTACTGCCCGAGCTTAACTTGAAAATTTCAGCTCCCCCAAACGCATAGGAGCCGAACCGCGGTGCAAGTTCGAGCCCATTTTTTGACCGGTAAAAAGCCTGTAGAACGCGTATTTATGCACCGATTGAGCTGAAATTTTGCATGAATGCCTCCCTTGAGTGGCCGAACCTAAAACACCCAAAAAAAACCGGATGTTCAAAGGTGAACCGGAAGTTACACATTTCGGATACGTAAACATCGCGAAAACAGGTTATTTTATGAAAACATCGGTTTTTTTGGTGCGAATGCACTGAAAATTGCACCATTTTCCTAACTTTACTGCCCGAGCTTAACTTGAAAATTTCAGCTCCCCCAAACGCATAGGAGCCGAACCGCGGTGCAAGTTCGAGCCCATTTTTTGACCGGTAAAAAGCCTGTAGAACGCGTATTTATGCACCGATTGAGCTGAAATTTTGCATGAATGCCTCCCTTGAGTGGCCGAACCTAAAACACCCAAAAAAAACCGGATGTTCAAAGGTGAACCGGAAGTTACACATTTCGGATACGTAAACATCGCGAAAACAGGTTATTTTATGAAAACATCGGTTTTTTTGGTGCGAATGCACTGAAAATTGCACCATTTTCCTAACTTTACTGCCCGAGCTTAACTTGAAAATTTCAGCTCCCCCAAACGCATAGGAGCCGAACCGCGGTGCAAGTTCGAGCCCATTTTTTGACCGGTAAAAAGCCTGTAGAACGCGTATTTATGCACCGATTGAGCTGAAATTTTGCATGAATGCCTCCCTTGAGTGGCCGAACCTAAAACACCCAAAAAAAACCGGATGTTCAAAGGTGAACCGGAAGTTACACATTTCGGATACGTAAACATCGCGAAAACAGGTTATTTTATGAAAACATCGGTTTTTTTGGTGCGAATGCACTGAAAATTGCACCATTTTCCTAACTTTACTGCCCGAGCTTAACTTGAAAATTTCAGCTCCCCCAAACGCATAGGAGCCGAACCGCGGTGCAAGTTCGAGCCCATTTTTTGACCGGTAAAAAGCCTGTAGAACGCGTATTTATGCACCGATTGAGCTGAAATTTTGCATGAATGCCTCCCTTGAGTGGCCGAACCTAAAACACCCAAAAAAAACCGGATGTTCAAAGGTGAACCGGAAGTTACACATTTCGGATACGTAAACATCGCGAAAACAGGTTATTTTATGAAAACATCGGTTTTTTTGGTGCGAATGCACTGAAAATTGCACCATTTTCCTAACTTTACTGCCCGAGCTTAACTTGAAAATTTCAGCTCCCCCAAACGCATAGGAGCCGAACCGCGGTGCAAGTTCGAGCCCATTTTTTGACCGGTAAAAAGCCTGTAGAACGCGTATTTATGCACCGATTGAGCTGAAATTTTGCATGAATGCCTCCCTTGAGTGGCCGAACCTAAAACACCCAAAAAAAACCGGATGTTCAAAGGTGAACCGGAAGTTACACATTTCGGATACGTAAACATCGCGAAAACAGGTTATTTTATGAAAACATCGGTTTTTTTGGTGCGAATGCACTGAAAATTGCACCATTTTCCTAACTTTACTGCCCGAGCTTAACTTGAAAATTTCAGCTCCCCCAAACGCATAGGAGCCGAACCGCGGTGCAAGTTCGAGCCCATTTTTTGACCGGTAAAA
Source organism: Spisula subtruncata (assembly GCA_963678985.1). NCBI lineage: Eukaryota > Metazoa > Mollusca > Bivalvia > Venerida > Mactridae > Spisula > Spisula subtruncata. Next base: position 9,555,950 of record OY787667.1, read on the forward strand.
AGCCTGTAGAACGCGTATTTATGCACCGATTGAGCTGAAATTTTGCATGAATGCCTCCCTTGAGTGGCCGAACCTAAAACACCCAAAAAAAACCGGATGTTCAAAGGTGAACCGGAAGTTACACATTTCGGATACGTAAACATCGCGAAAACAGGTTATTTTATGAAAACATCGGTTTTTTTGGTGCGAATGCACTAAAAATTGCACCATTTTCCTAACTTTACTGCCCGAGCTTAACTTGAAAATTTCAGCTCCCCCAAACGCATAGGAGCCGAACCGCGGTGCAAGTTCGAGCCCATTTTTTGACCGGTAAAAAGCCTGTAGAACGCGTATTTATGCACCGATTGAGCTGAAATTTTGCATGAATGCCTCCCTTGAGTGGCCGAACCTAAAACACCCAAAAAAAACCGGATGTTCAAAGGTGAACCGGAAGTTACACATTTCGGATACGTAAACATCGCGAAAACAGGTTATTTTATGAAAACATCGGTTTTTTTGGTGCGAATGCACTGAAAATTGCACCATTTTCCTAACTTTACTGCCCGAGCTTAACTTGAAAATTTCAGCTCCCCCAAACGCATAGGAGCCGAACCGCGGTGCAAGTTCGAGCCCATTTTTTGACCGGTAAAAAGCCTGTAGAACGCGTATTTATGCACCGATTGAGCTGAAATTTTGCATGAATGCCTCCCTTGAGTGGCCGAACCTAAAACACCCAAAAAAAACCGGATGTTCAAAGGTGAACCGGAAGTTACACATTTCGGATACGACATCGCGAAAACAGGT